>JAHRHZ010000078.1:24021773-24144408 GCA_024137785.1 Ginglymostoma cirratum | reverse complement strand
AAAACGTTTTCCTGCTCCTATGATGCTGCTTGACCTGCTGTGTTCATCCAGCCCCACGCTTTTTATCTCGGATTCTCCAGCATCTGCAGTACCTTTTATCTCTGATTGTATTTCAAGCAGCTTTTTTGGCAAAAGTAAACATTAAGCTATGGATGCAGCCATCAACACAGGCTAAGGGCTCTATCTGTCTGCCTGTCAAGCGTTAATAGTGATTGGAAAGAAACATCAGGACACAAAGGACTCAAAATATAACTGCAATAATCTCTACCACAAAGTCCAAAACACCAACTGACTAGCAGCGGTCTCATATTAAAACCATGTGCCTGTAGGACACACTAAGTTCTTGACACTATATATTAGTTTATCTTCCTTTATACGGGACACTATCCCCTTATAACTCTGTGCATTTGAGAGAGGGCCCACATGATTTCTCAGAGCTATATTCTTGACATTGTGTCAGTGTTTTTTTCTGAGCTAGCAGATAATAAAATCACTCTTCCATTCCGGAAAACCTAGAAATTAGCTTCTTACTGCTCCTGATGAAAACAGTTAACTAGTTTTTCATTGAGGGAAAGTATAACCATGCGCTAAAAATAACAAACATTTTATTTTGGCCTGATGGCAAGTTTAATAAAAGGGGAGACTTGAATCTGGTGGACTAGCAGAGATTAGAAACATGATGAATAATTCATTGGATCACGGACAAAATGCTGTTTTAGTGTCAATAGCAGATACGTAGCTACTGAAGGGAATTAAATCTCTTTGCAGGAATGAAAATAAAATAGTGAGAAAATTCTTCCCCATGACAATTATTTTCTTGGCACTATGAGTACTGTTTTGTCTCCAAAATGCCACCTGGAGCACACATTATGGTGTAAGCTCTGCTGAAAATCATTTTGGTGAGACTGTTAACGTGTGCAAGTAGGGTGACTGGTGCCAGGAACACGATGATTGAAATGTCAGTCGATGATACTGATTAGACACCAGCATTGCCATTGTTAGGCTCAACCCACCAGCTGCTGCTCTCTCCCTTAAGTGTACATGCAGGAACACATGTTCTACAAGAAGGAGCTTCCTTACCAGTGCTATTCAACTATTTAACTGTGCAACAACTATTTTCAGTTTGCTTGCTACTAGTTGTTGTTGCAATTACAAAAAAGTTTTTTTTGGTTTCTATTATTCTTTAAATTTGTTGGCATGGCAGGAAATGGTGTAACACGTTGAAGAATTTTATTCTGACTTCACGCATTATCTAAAGCGCACTTATTCCCAGAAATACGTGCAGTGATATACATCCATCTTGGATGTGAGCTTGACAAAGAGTATGAACGGAAGAAACAAAGAAAAGAACAAGCTGCTGAATGGGAAAGCAGAATGGGGCAGGAGATAACAGTTTTAAAACCGAAAGAACTGCGGATGCTGTAAATCAGGAACAAAAACAGAAGTTGCTGGCAAAGCTCAGCAAGTCTGGTAGCATCTGTGAAGGGAAAAACAGAGTTAACGTTTCAGGTCCAGTGACCCTTCCTCAGAACTGATGGCGGCTGGGAAAATGTCAGTTTATATGCAGAAAATAGGGAGGTGGGTGGGGTTATAGAGTAAATGATAGATTAGAGCCTTGACAGAGAGGAGGACAGTTGGATAGACAAAGTAGTTGATAAGGATCAGGCTGGGAGGGTGAATGGTTGTTAATGGAGACTGTTAGTGACATACAACAGGTAGTATGTGATGGCAGGCTATGTGATTATCCGCCTCCCCCTCTTTCCCTATTTATTTCAGAACCCTCTTCCCCCCCGCCCCCACCATTTCTGATGAAAGGTCTAGGCCCAAAACGTCAAGCTTTCCTGCTCCTATGATGCTGCTTGTCCTGCTGTGTTCATCCAGCTCCACATCTTGTTATCTCGGATTCTCCAGCATCTGCAGTACCTATTATCTCTGATAAAAGGCCTGGTGTGTGAGGTAGGGCTCGGGGACATGGGAGAGTTTAGGCACTAAAATTATTGAACTCGATATTGAGTCTGAAGGGCTGCAGGGTCCCCAAGCGGAAAATGACGTGTTGGTCTTCCAGCTTGCATTGAGCTTCGCTGGAACACTGCAACGAACCAGAGACAGAGATGTTGACCAGGGAACAGGGTGGTGTGTTAAAGTGTCAGGCAACAGATAGTTCAGAGTCTTTTTTGCGAGCAGAACGTAGATGTTCTGCAAAGCGGTCACCCAGTCCACACTTCATTTCCTCAATGTAGAGTACACCACATTGTGAGCAGTGAATTAGACTGTGGGAAGTGCAGGAGAAATATTGCTTCACTTGGAAGGTATGTTTGGTCCCTTGGATACTAGGGAGGGAGGAGGTAAATGGGCAGGTGTTGCACCTTCGCTGGTTACAGGGGAAGGTGCCGTAGGGCTGTGGGGGGACGTTGGGGGTGACGGAAGTGTAGACCAGCGTGTCCCAGAGGGAATGGTCCCTGCAGAAAGTGTTCAAGGGAGGGGAGGGGAGGGGAGGGGAGGGGAATGCGTGTCTGGTGGCGACATCTCGCTGGAGGTGACGGAAATGGTGTCAGATGATCTTCTGGATGTGGATGCTGGTGGGATGGTAGGTAAGGACAAGGGGAACCCTATCGCTGTTGCAGGAGGGAAGAGAGGGGGTGAGGACGGAAGTGCGGGAGATGGGTCGGACCTACATGAGGGCCCTGTCGACAACAGAGTTGAGGAAGGTGGTGGACATTTCAGAGACTCCCATGTCAAAGCTGGCCTCATCTGAGCAAATACGAAAGAGATGGAGGAACTGAGAGAATGGGATGAAGTCTTTACAGGAAGTGGGGTGTGAGGATGTATAGTCCAGGTAGCTGTGGGAGTCAGTGGGTTTGTAGTGAATATTAGTCGCCAGTCTATCACCAGAAATGGAAGCAGAAATGTCGAGGAAGGGAAGGGAGGAGTCAGAGATAGTCCAGTTGAAAGTGAGGGCAGTGTGGAAATTGGAGGCAAAATCGATGAAGTTTTCCAATTCCAGATGATAGAGGGAAGCAGCACCAATGATATCATCAATGTATCGGAGAAAGAGTTCTTCCTCAACCAAGGATGCCGCAGCACCATTGTCAACAGGGCCTTCAACGAGGTCCGACCCATCTCTCGCACTTCCGCCCTTACCCCTTCTCTTCCTTCCCGCAACAGCGATAGGGTTCCCCTTGTCCTTACCTACCATCCCACCAGCACCCACATCCAGATCATTGGATGCCATTTCCGCCACATCCAGTGAGATATTACCACCAGACACTTTTCTCCCTCCCCTCCCTTGTCCGCCTCCCACAGGGAACGTTCCTTCCAGGACACCCTGGTCCGCACTTCGTTCACCCCCAACATTCCCCCACAGCCCTACGGCACCTTCCCGTGACCGGCAAAGGTTCAAAACCTGCCCATTTACCTCCTCCCTCCCCAGTATCCAAGGTCTCAAACATACCTTCCAGGTGTAGCAACACTTCCCACAATCTAGTCTACTGCATTCACTGCTCACAACGAAGTCTCCTCTACATTGGGGAAATGAAGCATAGACTGGGTGACCGCTTCGCAGAACATCTGTGTTCTGCTCACAAAAAAGACCCTGAACTACCTGTTGCCTGCCACTTTAATGCACCACCCTGTTCCCTGGCCAACATCTCTATCTCTGGCTTACTGCAGTGCTCCAGCAAAGCTCAACGCAAGCTGGAAGACCAACACCTCATTTTCCGCTTGGGGATCTTGCGGCCCTCCAGACTCAATATCAAGTTCAATTATTTTCGGGCCTAAACTCTCCCATGTCCCAGCCCCTCACCCCACACACCAGGCCTTGTTACCACATAGCCTGCCATTACACACCTCCTGTTGTTAGTCACTGATAGTGTCCATTAATAACCATTCACCCTCCCAGCCTGATCGTTATCAACTACTTTGTCCTCTGTCCTCTCTCAAGGCTCTAACCTATCGTTTACTCCCTACCTCACCCACCTACCTATTTTCTGCATATAAACTGATGTTTTCCCAGCCACTATCAGTTCTGAGGAAGGGTCACTGGACCTGAAACATTAACTCTGTTTTTTCCTTCACAGATTCTGCCAGATCTGCTGAGCTTTTCCAGCAACTTTATTTTTGAGGAGATAACCCTTTCATAGGACAACCTGCAGCTACAGCTAAAGCCTGGGAGGTGGGGAGCCCCTGTAGATTGCAGGCATGGTCCAGTCTGCTTCTGAGGGGCTGGATCCAGGCTGTACCCCACACAACATCACAGTCAGTTTATGGCGAGTCTTTAATGGGTCATTAACCAGTTGAGTCAGATATTCGCAACCTGTTAACAGTTGGCCCTGCCTCCAATGTTCCCTGCACCCCCATTCCACATCGACAAAAAAGGCCTACTTTGGAACAGAACTGGGGAATAGGAATGCCAGACAGCAGCGTGAATTTCTGCATCCACCTGCCTACATGTCTACTCACGTCAGAGCCTCCAGATTCAGCCCCAAGTCAATGGCTCCTCCTGTTTGTAATGATAAAGTTCTTGTCTTCACTGCACACAGAACAGACAACACAATCACAGTTCAATGCCTTACAGTGACAGTGCTTCTGGCAATGCAAAATCTTTCTCTGTTCTGCTTAAGTGCTTTTAGTGAGATTAAGTGCTTTAAATCCTGGAGTCGGGCTCCTACCCACAATAATCAATTTGCCTCTGGGTCAGATAATCAGCTGAGCTGATGTACTCTAAACAACCTTTCTAGTCTGACAACACATCGCTAAGCAGCTTTCTATTGTAGATTGATAATAAGAGTGGATTAACAAAAGGCCTTGCTCTTTTCATGTGTCAATGGACAAGGCTCTGCAGCATAGCTTTGATCCCCCAGTGCGGAGGCTGGCTCAGTGGATTATTACTCCTAAAACATGAGACACAAAAGGAAAATGAAGATCAAAGGCCTGCAGTGCAGGATAACATCAAGGTTAAAGAACAGAGAAAAAAATAGAATTAACCAAGCCTCAAGATGGAAGAATTAAAGCCTCTTGATTTTTGGATGAAGTCGCTGTATTTACAATTAGGTATGAGAATGATTTTACTCATAAAATTAATCCAGGTTGCAAACTTTCTTTTCTTTAAGTCAGTTGCAGAATTGTTCCATATTATTTTAAATATTTCTAAGTCCACAGCATAACAAATTGCTTATGTGTGATGGAACTGCGAAGATCCCCATTGTGGAATTACCTACGGGTAATGGGTCAATAGAAGAACTATAGTTGTTATAACATATCAGGGTATCCAGTTCTGAAGAGAAACAGGGACTTTCAATGGCTCAGGTGAAGGGTGATTCAGGCATTCAAATTTCGGAATGGGGAGAACTGCTTGTGGAGTAGAGTACTCATTTTGAGATAGAGAGATCCAGATAGAACTTATCCAAAACACGATATGACATCGATATGAACACAGGCATCTATGCCTTTAGAAAGTACTGATGAGATGTAAACATGCACTAATATTGTAATGAAAGTAATGGGCATCTAAAGACGATAACACAGCTTTAGATAAAGGTCCAAATAGAATTAGGAATAATTACAATAGCGAAAGGAGTTTCGGTCCCAGTCAACAAGTCGTAGAGTCACAGTGTCATAGAGATGAACTGCACAGAAATATTCCCTTCAGCCTATCAAGTCTACAGCAGCCAGAAATAGCCACTTAACAATTCTGATCCCATCTCCCAGCATTGTAAGTGTAGATCTGCTGCTTCTGGAGAGGAGTTCTTTCAGCCATGTAACAAATCAACGAGCACTAACAATGATCAAGCCTGATCTGGGACAAGTACAAGTAAGACAGCTTCCCACTGGCAGAACATTTCTTTCCACAATTTTACATTTATCAACCTTATTTCTTTCTAAGTGCATACAGAGCAGGGGAGGGCAGTTGTACGTAGCCAACGTGAATGGAGACAGGAGGGACAGACACACAGAGGTGTGGGTCTTCAAGTGGTTCCTGGCTACAAGGTATCCTGCACCTCTATGTAACTTCAATCATACTTTGGGCTGAAAGAGACTTTCTTTTGCCATATTTTCAGTATTTCACCTCCCCACTTCTGCTATTCTGTTGTAAATGTTTTTCTTTCCATACTTGTTTTATTATCATCTCTTTGTGCATTGCATCATTATCTCTTTGATCATTTAATTACTCCTGCCCTCTTTCTGTCACAAATCTCTCCTATTTATTCTTTCCTGGACATTGGATTTGCATAGCAATTGTTAATAGTTAACTTCTTCCTATTCCAAGGAAAGATCAGCAACTTCTGCACTATAAGGCAGCTAGCAGTCACAGCCATACAACACAGAAACAGATCCTTCAGTTCAATTCATCCATGCTGACCAAGATTCCCCAAACTAAACTAGTCCCACTTTCCTGCATTTGGCCCATATCTGTCTAAAGTTTTGTTATTCATGTACTTGTCCAAATGTCTTTTAAATGTTATAATTGTACCTGCACCTCCCACTTTCTCCTCTGAGAAAAAAGTTGCCCCTCAGGTCCCTTTTACATCTTTCTCCTGTCACCTTAGAAAAATGCCCTTTCATTTTGAACTCGCCTGTAGAATCCCTACAGCACAGACGGAGGCTGTTTGGCCCGTCGAGTCTTCGCCATCCCTCCAAACAACATCCCACCCAGATCCAGAACACCACGTTTATTGTGGCTAATTCCACCCCCCACCCCCAGCACATCCCTGGACACCACAGGGCAATTTAGCATGGCAATCGCCCTAATCCGCGCATCTTTGGACTGTGGGAGGAAATGAGCACCTGCCAAAAACCCACACAGGTACAGGGAAAACATGCAAAGTCCACACAGCTCCACTCAAATGGAATCAAACTTAGGTCCCTGGCACTTTGAGACAGCAGTGTTAACCACTGTGCCACCAAGCTCACTGACATCACAAGGTAAGCTCTGCTCATTGGGATATGAAGAACTGGTCCTGGGAGGAGCGAACCAGATTTTCCCTTTGCTCTAGTGTTAAATTCCATGCAGCTAAACAGTAATGTGCATTTATACTCAAGTCTAACTTGAAATCTCACAAGGACTATGTAACTCAGACATAACGTAACTAGCTATTGCATATTATATAATAAACCTATTTTATTCAATAAGACCAAGCTTTGTTCTGCCAAAGACTTTGTGTGAGCATCTTTACCTACTTCATTAGAATTAGAATAATACCAACAGAAAGCATTGATCGCAGTGAATCAACCCAAGACATCTGAGATAGTTTCAGTGAACATGACTACAATACATACAATACACATATAACATATTCCAGTGGTAACTGCACCATTGTTTCATATTATGCTAGAAGCTGTGATCTTCTAAAGAAATCTTCAGCTGCGCTTAAGTCTCAGCCCTCTGGAGGAGAAGTGGGGTAAAGAATTGCCCTGAGTATATCTTTAAAAATGTAGTGGATGAGAAGCACATGGAGCCAGCCAACTTCAACAAAAGCACCAGCCAGTAGAGACAGTGGCTGCAAAGGCAATAGCAGCGCTAAGTCTGCCCCTAGCAGCTAAAATCATCTAGAATTTGTGAGGATAACTGAAAAGGCTTAAGTGGATCATGAAGAATTTCACCAACACCACAACGGGAAATTCTAAACCATAAACTTGGGATAAAGTGGTCAATATAGGACTTCAAAGTTAATTCCCTTGAAGGAAGGATGAAAATTCTTAAAGAAAAATAATTTAGGTTGAGACGCTAAAAGAATGTTTGAATTATTATAATCATTTAAAATTGGCAGGAAAGCTTAAACAAATGTAAAAAGAATACTCATTAAGAAAATCATGGGACGGCAGTATAATTTAATTACTTAAACTTAAAAAGTCAAGACAGGAGAATTTATTAGAAATCGCTGTTTCAAAGTAAAAATAATTTTTTGGCGGATTGAATGAATTATCTTAAAGTTCAAAAATTGCCTGATGCTTTTTTAATTTTAGTTTAAAATGCCACAAATCACATGGAAAAGAAGGTGAACATACACGAGTCATTCACGTGATGATCATCACATATAAATATTGTAAGTGGTATGAAAACAGTGTGGATTAACTTTATTCCTTCAGTTTGGAAAATGGCCCCCTTCTACATCATAATTCTGTGATTTTGTCAAATGGGAGAATAATTCTGAAGCAATTAGAAGTTTTTCAGCTTCACCAAAAATTAAAGCAAATTTCTGAATGGGAAAATTACACCCAAGTTATTAAATGAAAGTTTCTTAATAATAAAGCTTTGAACAATTTATTCTTTAGCATACAACAAATAAAATGTATTTACAATATTCAAACAGCTTTGAAAACTTGAAGGTTCAGTTTAAAATACTAAACCATAAAACCAGCCATATCTATAATAGGCTAAAGATGCCTTCAAAACCTTTTCAAGTAAATCATTTAAGTAAGGGAAGTAGAATCAGTTAAATGCAGTGACAATGGAGAAAGATATTACACCTCCAAACCGATTTAAGATCACAAATACTACACAGGGAAATTAAACTGGACTGTACAGAAGAGAATTTCTGAGATACAGAATTTATTTATGAATGCAGTAAAAACGCAGAGAAGGACAAGTGAACATATTTCTTTATTCTGGAGATACAGTGGCAAGTCATGTTTTAAAATGACAGACTGCAAGGGGAAAGGCAAGGAGTCTTTAATAATATTTAGAGCATTTTACCACTATTTCGTATTTAGAACTAATCATTAAATGGAGAGAGCAAAATGAAATAGAAGAATACAGCTTCCAGGAGAACCTGGTGACTTTAATAATGGTCCTTGTACTGTGTAAATCATTATAAGCACAGAATTCTGATCATGAGAATTAATTAAGAAGAATTGGAATTTCTGATGCATTTCTTTTGGACATGTTACAACTGTAATCAAAAGAGAATCTCACACTGGACAGTGCAATCCAGATAGTCGTAGAGGCAGAAATCTGAAAACAGTGCGTCAGAATGATGAAAATGAACGTTGACCTTGCATATGATCATCAAGCTTTGTCAATTTTCTGCAATACAAATACACCAAAGCTCACATGATAGGTTAAACAAAAAGTATTCAAATTCTTTGATGCCACTAGTTACGGTTCCGTATGTGAAGTTAAAAAGAGTCAGCTTTACCACTGCAATACAACTTTTGTAAGAAAGTGAGACATTTCAAGAGAATGCGCAAAAGTCAAAAATAACAGAAAACAAGTAGTGCTGGAGATCACAGCGGGTCAGGCAACATCCGTGAAAAAAAGTAAGCTGATGCTTCGAGTCTAGATGACTCTTCATCAGAGCCTTTATCATTCGTTTTCAGTACAGATTCCAGCATCTGCAGTAATTTGCTCCTACAAAGTCAAAATTAACCTTATGAGATCAGAACTAATGATGGTCATTTGCATTAAAAAGGTTAACACCTCCCAGCCGGTGTTTCTGGAAGAAATCCCAGACTACTAAGACTATATGCATTAGAACATATTTTTATACTTATAGCACCTTTGGAAAAGGTAAGTAAACCATTGCTGAGGGTAGACAAACAGGAAGCAGGAAGAACACAGCAAGGCAAGCAGCACCTGGAAGAAAGTTATTCAATGTTTCTGGAATTACCCTTTTTCAGGACTGGATGTAGGGGTAGGGGAAGCTGCAGATAAAGAGAGGGTGAGGGTAGTGGAATTGTGGTTATAGGGGGACACCGGTAGTAAGTTGGTTGATGGCAGGGATGAATCCGGTTCATAGCTGGAATTGAAGGGAGGGGTGGGGGCTGGAAAGGGAGCCGGGGAATGGGTGGGAAGGTTATTTGAAATTACAGAACTCAATTTGAAGATGCTCGGCAAAACAGTCACCTAGTCTACGTTTGGTCTCATCGATGTAGAGAAGACCGCATTGGGAGCGCCAGATCCAGTAGACTAGGTTGGAGGAGACTCAAACGAAACTGTCTCACCTGGAAGGACAGTTTAGGGTAGCAGATGGAGGTGAGGGAGGTGGTGTGCGGGCAAGTGTTGCATCTTTTACGGTTACAGGGGAAGGTACGGGTGGGTGGGGGAGGTGTTGGGGAAGTGGGAGTGGTCAGTGGGGATTGTGGCATGAACTAAGGAGTGGCAAAGGGAATGGTCCTTGAGGAAGGCAGAGAGGGGTGGGGAGTGGAAGATGTTCTGGGTAGTGGGATCTAATTGGAGTTGGCTGAAGTGTTTGAGGATGATACATTGGATGCGGAGGCTGGTGGTGGAAAGTGAGGACAAGGGGGACCCTATCCTTATTATGTTTGGTGGGTGGTGGGCGGTGGGGTGCGGTGGTGTGACATAGACCTGTGGAGCAAGGAATGGAGGAGGCGCAGTGGAGGGCTGTCTGTATGAGCGAGAGTGGGAAAAGAACGTTGTTTGAAATAGGAGGACATCTGGGATGCTTGGGAGCGGAACATCTCATCAGAGCAGATGAGATGCAGACAGAGGAATTGGGAAAACAGGATGGAGTTTTTCTAGGATACAGGGTGGGGCAAGGTGTAGTTTCATTGCTATGGGAGTCTGTGGGTTTATAGTAAATGACAGTCCATAAACTGTCACCAGAAATGGAAACAGAGGTCAAAAAAAAGGGAGGGAGGTGTCTGAGATAGACCAAGTGAATTTGAGGGCAGGGTGGAAATTGTTGGCGAAGTCGATGATCTGTTCCAGTTCAGCCTGGGTGCAGGATGCAGTACCAATGCAGTCATCGATGTAACGGTGGAAGAGTTGGGGAACAATACCGGTGTATGTATTCGGCCTTCTCCAGTGTCACAGCGATTCAGAACGCAGATTTGAAGAACAATATCTCATTTGCTGCTGGGCACCCTACAGACGGGAGGACTCAACATTGAGTTCACTAATTTCAAATAACCTTCCCACCCAAACCCCTGGCACCCTTTCCAGCCCCAACTCCTCCATTCCATTCCACCTACTGACAGTCCCTTCAGCTACCAACTGGATTCACCGTCCCATCGACCAACCAGGTTGTGCCTATGACCAGTGTCCACCTATCATTACCATTCTGCTACCCGTTACCCCCTACCCCTTTATCTGCAGCACCCCCTACCTCCACATCCAGTACTGAAGGGTAATACCAAAAACATTGACTTCTCCTTTCCTCCAGATGCTGCCTGGTTTCTTCCAGCGTCCTGTTTGTCAACCTTGGATTCCAGCATCTGCAGTCTTTTTGTGTCATTCCTAGGGGCACTGATGACTCATCTGAATCAGATGTGACAAAATCATACAGTTTGATGGTTATCCAACTCATTTCAAAATTGGCACTACAGCAAAAATTGGAGTACTAACCAGAAAACAATACCCTTGATTGGAAAAAAAAAATGAAGCCACAAATTTCTGACGGAGAAATTGGTGCAGCCAGAAAACCACCCAAAATTAAATGGAATGCTGAGAGCACTCCTAAACTACAGATACCATTACTATGTGGAACAGGGTATGCCATCAAAATCAATTCTGAGCAGAAAAGCAGGCTTCGCTCCTAGGATTCTGTGGTATGTTGAAGTGGTTAATGTAACATAACTGAACAAGAGGAAGACTTGTGTCTCGGAAGAATGTTCATTGAACCCAAGATATACACCACGCAAGATTAACTCCATTGTTATGACAACTAATCTTATCCAAGAGATCAGAAGATACCTATGATTTCACAGATGGAGAAATTATACAATTATCTTTCATTTGCAACAAATTTCTAAAATGAGTATCAGACATCCTCAATATCACAACCATCAGGAGTTAATTATAAACTCTTGGAATAGTCAGTTGTTGACAGCTATTTCAAAGCAGTACCGAAACAGCACAGTCAGCTTTATTATTTATGATCGAGCTTAATAATATATTTATTTTATCAAAATAAATAGGTAAGAGTATGAGAGGATCTCATGCTCATCCATCTTATTTCAACGCCAAAAGGAAAGTACTACTTCTTTCAGGAGCACAGCTATCTTCTCCAATATGACTCGAAGAAACGAAATATCCTCCAAGGAAGACAAACATTCAACCACATCCCAGCCAGAACATAATCACCACAAAGCCAACTGTGGAAATCAAAGATCCATTAAGGTTCCAGTATAGCAATAAACTGAACCTGAACGTGTCATGCTCAAGCGGCACACTTCCATCCAAAATATGTAAACAGCCTTTTATAAAATTAAAAGCTTTTTCGGTGGATGGGGCATGAGGGTAGAGAGAAAAGAATGGGGCAGTGTTAAGTATATTTACTTATCTGAAATAATTATATAAAGAAGTAAAGAACAGGAAAAGAAGCTTTCAATGAGATATGCATAAAAGAGTTAATTCCTTAAAGAAAAGGATTGACATCATGACATAAGCTCCACAAGTCTGGATATAAATGATTGTTCCTGGGAGGAAGCACTGGTTCACAGTGAGGTATTCTAAGTGCCCTATAACTACGTACTTACTGTTCAGTCCAACCAGAGGTCTCTTATTAAGAGATAACAAGGTGTAGAGCTGGATGAACACAGCAGGCCAAGCAGCATCAGAGGAGCAGGAAGGCTGACGGTTCGGGCCTAGACCCTTCTTCAGAAAATTAATGTCTTATTTATATGTTCACCGGATGTAGATATCGTTGGCTAAGGCAGCATTTGCTACCATCCAAAGCTGTCTTGAGAAGGTAGTAGTGCTTCTGAGAAGTATTCTTGAATGGCTGTAAATCTTGATAATTGGGATAATCACAATTCTGTCAAGAAGGGAATTCAAGAGACAGTGAAGGAACTGCGATTTAGTTCCAACTCAGCATAATGTGCAACTCAGAGGGGAATTGCAGGTGGTGGTATTCTTGTGCATCTGCCACCCTTAACCTTCTCAATGGTATAGGCTGCATACTTGCAAGATGCTGTCAGAGGAACCATCCGAGACAATCATGTAACTCAAACATAGTAACAACTAGCCATTAAGTGCCATGTATTAAACCTATGTTTTTCAAGCAAACCAAGTCTCTTTTCTGCCGAAGATTTTGTATGGGCATCCTTCCCCACTTGGTGTAAGTAACTTGGATTAATACTAATGAGAAAGGTTGATGGCAGTGAATTGATCCAAATATCACAGATGATTCCAATAGACATGACTACAAAACATTCCATGGTGGCGGCTGGTGGGTACCACTGTCTCACAAAATGCTGGCAGTAGTGGTCTTCTGAAGAAATCTCCAACTGTCTCTAAGGCACAGCCATCGAAGGAGGAGGAGGAGGAAGGAGAGAAAAAATGAGAGATCAGGTCAACTGAGTTAAGAGTGAGCGCAGATTAAGAGGCAAATAATTAATTTGTTACAAATGGGGAGCGGAGTTTGGGTCGGGGGTGGGGGGGGGCAAGATGAAATGCCATGAGGTGCCTGGACGGGTGCGGGTGCGGGTGCGGCTCCAACAACATCCAAGCAGCTTGACACCAAGCAGGGCAAAGAGACCCATTTCATTTGCACCACATCCACAAACATTGAGTCCCCTCACCACCAATGTTCAGGAGCAGCAGTGTGTACCACCTACAAGATACTCAGCAGAAATTCATCAAGGGCACTTCTAAATGCATGAACAGCTACCTAGAAGGATAAAGTCATAAGATACACACAAACACCACCATCTACAAGTTCCCCTCCAAGATACACACCCCAGACTGACTTGGAAAAATACCACTGTTCCTTCAACGTCACTGGATCAAAATCCTGGAATTCTTAAAAGGGATCTTCCTGGGCATCTACACAACAAAACAGTTTAAGGCGGCATCTCACCACCACCTTCTCAATGGCCATTAGGGATCAAAAATTAATGCTGGCCAGCATTATCCCCTGAATGAATTAGAAAAATGATGCTGAAGCATTTAGCTATCAGAAGTGGAAGGGATGCACACGTTCTGTTTTGTTAATTTAATTAATGCCTTTCATGTCCCAGCTCAGTGAGGCCTCAAAAGAAACCCAGCAGCAGATTTAACAGTCTACTGAACGAGACCCTGTTGCTGAGGTTAGAGATTCCCACCTTCAATGGAAAAAATGAATCAGGGCTCAGGAAGGAGGAGTTGGAAGATCAGGACTTGGTAGGATGGTGGAGGAGTCAAAGGGAAGGGGAGTAGGGGCATGCTAAGATTGATAGACAGGTCTCCGGAAATATATATTGCTTGATCCTAGCAGTCCATTTTGATAAGAAATCAAATTTATGTTTCAAGATTGCCTCTGTATATTCTTCAAATTTTCCAAAAGTATATTGAAAAGGAAAGACAAGAACAATATTTTAGATACAGCTTTTGTATTGTTCCTGGGCTATTACAAACTAGGAACGGAAATCTCTGAACGCTTCCTATTACAGTCTGGAGAGTTCTTTTCATTCTGAAGCATACATCCAATAAGGCATGCACAAGAACAGCCCCAAAATGAATTTCACCTAATGACGGAAGAGAATCATTTTTCTTTTGAAACCCGTAGTGACTTTCATAAATATTTATGCCTTGAGAATATCACAGAATAGCTTGTAAATCTGTTCAAGTAGTTCTCTCCTTTATTATTGGGTAAATAATTTTCCTGCCAAGAAGAGATAAGCTATCAAATTCCACTCTGCAGACGATAAATATCACGTAGCATACATTACTGAGCTCTAATCTCCAGCAGAGCTATCCTAAAGTGAAAACAATCAACTGGTTTGTTTTGAAATCTTGTTCTACCATAAAGATTTATTTTGGGATAAACTAAAGCTATAGCTATAATAACTCTACTAGTTGATAGGTAAACATGCCATTTTTTTGTTCTTGGTTACTGCAGTGACTGAAAGCAGCCAGGGAAATGTATTCTGTCCTATACTTGAGTCTTCTGCTGTCACTAACGCATAGTCTTCCTATTTTTAGGAATGGACGGAAGAGTCATAACAAGCTGCTACTTATTTCCTTTGATGGCTTTCGTTGGGATTACGATGAAGATGTTGAATGCCCAAATTTGCAAAATTTAGTCCGAGAAGGCGTAAAAGCAAAATATATTACACCTGCCTTTGTTACAATAACCTCTCCATCTCATTTCACATTGATAACGGGTAAGTTTTCTACCTTCATTTTTATTCTGATTAAGTAAATAATTGGATTATTGTTATGATTTATAAACTTTAAACAAATTATCCAATTGTTATACAAAGGGACCAGATGTTAACCATGTATGTCAAAACCTGCAAATATACATTTCAATTATAAGTATCATTGGCTATTTCCATGGCTTTTGCTAGAAAATGATGCCCACATTCCACAAGTAAATTAAAAAAGTATTACTTATTCATATTTACTGTTAGTTATAATAAAACACCTGATTCGGTTTCCTTTGCAAATCATGTTTCTAATTTGTGGATTAACTTTGTGGATAGTAGTTAGATGTTTGTGACATCTTCAATATTATAGTCTCCTAACAGTGTAACCATAGCAATTTTATTACTCGTTAATATTGTCTTTCATTAGCAATACTAAATTCCAATTGCGCTCACTCACTAAGTACAACTCCTTCCTTACCTTGGCAGTTAGTATTACGGACAGTCCTTTTGCCATGTCCTGAACAATATCACTTGTAGCACCGCATCACCAAAGAGCTGACTGATGTGTTAATACAGATAAACCTGTTAAACTTAAATACAAGGAAACATTTTAAATCAACTTGGAGAAAATAAAGAAAACTTATTTTGAGTAACAATTGCGTGGATAGATATTAATAATTGCAAAGTATTATAATTCATAATTACTTAAGGTCAATTTCCTAGATTTACCATTCATTTTGTCGTCTTTCAAGCTCCACAGGGCATTGCCATTTCAGGGAGGAATTCCTTGCAGCCAAGAGCAGAAAGAATAGTTTTAACAATTTCATTGTAAACAGCACTGAAATAAAGTTTTCCCTTCCCTCAAGCTCACGTCTTCCAAAATGACAATTTGTGTGAGGTGAAGAGAAAGAAGAGATACAATATAACACTTAACCAAATTAGGTTCGTTCTGAAGAATGCCAGAATTGTCAGGATGAATTTTGTTCATCTAATTTAAAGTGTTAAATTCAGATACCGACTCATCATTTTCTTTTCGTTTTGTAAAATCTCTTCTGCAATTCGTTGTAAAATCCTTTATTGTTAAAAAAAATTTCAGTTTTCAGAAGTGTTGTGTTTTAATTGATTGTTGAAAAGTAGGAAACTTACAATACATAATGAAGGCATTGAATCCATTGTGTCAGTGCCAGCGCCAGCCATGCAGAACTATACAAAATAAACTCTCAGTACCAACAGAAATCATACCAGCATTGCAATTTAATGGGAATGATTTTTTTTTTACAACAGTTCCCCATAGTCTGAAAAAGATACCGATGTTACTCAATCCTCCCTTATGTAATGCTTTTGTTAAACTGCTACTTTAACAGTGTTGAATCATTAAATCACAGAAATACAATGGCTCAGAAAAAGGCCATTCATCCATCATGTCAGCACTGACAGTAAACTAGCCTCCCAAATTTAGAGGCAAATCCCAGATACCGACACCCTGTGGGTGAAATTGTTTTTGTGTACCCTCTAATCCTTCAACCAATTGCCTTAAATCTTTGCTCTGGTAATTGACATTTTCATGAGGGACAGTAGATCTTCCTTGCCTGCTATATCCAAAGCCCTCATTGTTGTGTACTCATCACTTTGGTCACCCCGTAAGTCAGATGTTAAGATAAAATGTTTCTGCAAAGTTCTTTGTATGATTTCTAAGTCACTGAGAGTGTTTCTTACTTCATTATGGTATCGGTCAGCAGTTGCGTCCCAAAACGTAAGCTGCACAATGCAGTCATTGCGAGTGTAAATCACAAAACTGAGTAACACTAGCAACTGCAAAGATATGTTCCTTTATAATATTTAGGAACATGCTAATACCGCTGTCCAATCTTTTCTCAAAACCTAGAAAATTAAATCAAATGGACCTTCTCTGAACTGATGCCAATGCAATTATATCCTTCTTTAAATTAGCAGACTAAAACTATCCACAGTACTCTGGATGTGGTTTCATCAATGTCCTGTACTGGAGAACTGGAGAAAAACCTCCCCATGTTTGTATTTTGTTTCCTTTGTAATAAACAGCAATCTTTAATTTGGCTTTCCCAATCATTTGCTGCAAGTGCATACCAATGTTTTGTGACTCAAGTAACAGAACAAGATCTCTGTGTACCACACAGTTGCTATCTCTCTCCCAATTTAAATAACATACAGTTTCCTATTCATGCCGCAAAAATGGGCAACCACATAATTCCCCACTCGATATTTGACAGAGGGAACAAAGCAGATCGGTTTTTCCCGTTAAATAGGGTAAATGTGGTTAATAATGTGCGATTATCAGAACAAAACTGCAATCTAGGCTTTATCGATTACATTGACTGAGTGATGGTGAAGCTTGATTGATACACCTTTCCATATTATAAAAGAAGAAATTAAACATCTATTTCCTCTAAAGGTAGATATATCGAGACGCATGGCGTAATCCACAATATGTGGTTCAATACAACAACTGGACAAAAAAAACAATATTACCAGACGCAGAGTGTCAACGAATATTGGGACAATGGAAGTTTGCCCATATGGATCACTGCCCAGCGACAGGTAAATGAGAACATTAGAGTATTTCACTGAAATCTACTGGAAAGAGACATACACACAATTGAGAGTAGCTAATTTAGTCTGGAGTTGTGAATCATAGTCTTCCATCTCCCTACTGCAAACTAAGTCAGAAAAAAAAACAAAGATCTATCATTCTGGATGCAATTGCCAGCTACCCTTTTACATTCTCAAGGGGGAGGGTGAGTAGCCAGAAGTCATTGTGCACATTGGCACAAATTACATAGGTAGAAATAGGAATAAGGTCCTGTGAGTGATTATCGAGAGCTAGGAAAAATACTAAAAACCAGGACCTCAATGTTGATAACCTCCAGATTACTTCCAGTTCCATGCGTTAGTGAGGGTTGAACAGGAGATATGGCAGACGAAGGTGTGGTTACAGAATTAGTGCGGGGGTAGGGATTCAGATTCTTAGATCTTTGCGATCTTTTCTGGAGCAGAGGTGACCTTAAGATGGAAAATGTTGCACCTGAACCGGAGGGGAGCAATAACCTGGCGGACAGATTTGCAAGTGCTATAAGGAAGGGTTTAAACTAGATTGGCAGGGGGTAGGATCCTCAGTAGCAGGGAGGCAAGTGCGAGGCTAAAAGGAGATACAGTAATCAGAAATTGCAAGTTGAAGAGATAGGTCAGACTGGAACATGACGGAGCAAGGAATGCCTGTTGGATTAAATTGCATCTATTTCAATGTAAGAGGCTGAAGAACTAAGGGCATGGATAAGAACGTGGGACTGGGATATTATAGTCATTACTAAAACATGGCTAAGGGAGGGACAGGACTGGCACCTTAATGTGCAAGAGTACACAAGCTTTAGACAGGACAGAGGTGGAAGAAAGAGGGGAAGGAGAGTTGCATTTTTGATTAAGGGGTGTATTACAGCACTAGCCAAAGAATTAATTGAGGGATCATCCAGTAAGGATTTGTGGGTGGAGCTAAGAAATAAGAAGGGGATGGTGATGTTATTGGGGTTGTACCACAGGACCCCAAATAGTCAGCAGGAATTAGAGGAACAAATATGCAGGGAGGCTGGGGAGACTTGCAGAAGCAATAGGGTTATCATTGTAGGGGATTTTCATTTTCCTAACAGACTCAGACTGCCATAGTGTTAAGGGCTTAGATGGGGTGGAATTTGTTAAGTGTGTTCAGGGAAGTTTCCTCAAATAGTATATAGAGTGTCCTACTTGGGAAGGGACAAAACTTGACCTACTCTTGGGAAATAGGACAGGACAGATGACTGAGTTGACAGGGTGGAGCACTTTGAGACCAGTGACCATTGTTCATAGAATCATAGAATTCCTACAGTGTGGAAACAGGCCAATTGGCCCAACAAGTCCACACCGCCCCATTGAAGAGCTTCCCACCCAGACCCATCCCCATACATTCTCCATGGCTAATCCACATAACTTACACACCCTTGGACAATACGGGCAATTTAGCATGGCCAATCTACCTAACCTGCACATATCTGGACTGAGAGGAAACTGGACAACTCTGAGGAATCCAGCGCAGACACAGGGAGAGAGTGTGCAAACTCCACACAGACAGTCGTCCGAGGGTGGATTCGAACCCAAGTCCCTAGAGCTGTGAGACAGCAGTGCTAACCACTGAGCCACTGTGCCACCCCCTTTGTCTTTTCTTTTAGGAAACTATCACCAAAAGATTTATTTGATTTTAAAAGAATATGCTTTTACCTCTTCAACCTACTTGCCTGCCCAGACATCATCCCCAAACCGATCAGAAATTTAAACATTTTTTTAAAAGAAGTGGCTTGTCCTGTAAAACATAAACCAAAGTCGAAACATTAAAGGGAAGACAAACTAGGTTCATACATCATTAACATTACAACAGATTTCAATTCCGAGACGGTATCAAAAAAATATAGTCCTATTAATTTTAAAACAGTTATGGAGAGGGACAAAACCGGTCCACAGGTTCAAGTTCTAAACTGGGGCAAGACAAATTTTGATGGAATTAGACAGGAGCTTTCAGGGGTAAATTAGGGTAATTTGTCTACAGGCAAGGGGACCTCCAGCAAGTGGGAGACCTTTAACATTGCAATAGCAAGAGTTCAAGGTCTATACATTCCTGTAAGGGTGAAGGGCAAGGTTGGCAGGAGTAAGAAATGCTGGATGACAAGGGATATGGAGACTTTGACCAGAAAAAAGAAGGGGGCATGGCTCAGGTACAGGCAGCTGGGATCAAGGGAAATCCTGGAGGTATATAGGGGGTACTGGAATTTACTGAAGGAGGAAATCAGGAGGGTGAAAGGGGACATGGGATAGCTTTGGCTGAGAAGATTAGGGTGAATTTCAAAGAGATTCTTTCAGTATATTAAAAGGGAAAAGGGAAAAGGAAAAAGAAATAACTAGAGAGAGAAAATACCCCTCTGGGACAAAATGGACATGCGTGCAACCATAGATGGGCAAGGACCTCAAGGAATATTTCTCCCGTGTTTACTGTGGCGAAAAACAAGACCACTTGGGAAAGTCGGTGGACATATCTTGGGGACAGTCCATGTCACAGTAGAGGTGGTGTCGGACGTATTAGAATGTATGAAGGTGGATAAATCAATTGGTCCTGACCAGATATATCCAAGAACCCTGCAAGAAGCTAGAGGTGAGAGAGTGAGAGCGATATTTGCATTATCGTGAGCCACAAGTGAGGTCCCGGAAGACTGGAAGATAGTGAATGTTGTGTCTTTACTCAAGAAGGGCTGCAAAGAAAAGCCTGGGAATTATAGAGCAGTAAGCTTAACATCTGTGGTAGCTAAGTTACTTGAGAAGATTCTGAGGGATAAGATATTATTGTATTTGGAAAGACAGGATTTGATTAGAAGTAGTCAGCATGGCTTCGTGCGTGGGAGATCATGCCTCAAATTTTTTTTGAAGTGACCAGGAAGGTTGATGAGGACAGGGCAATAGATGTAGTCTATATGGGTTTCAGTAAGGCCTTGCTAAGTTTCCACATGATAGGCTGTTCTGGAAGGTCAGATCACATCACATGGAATCCAGGGAGAGTTGGCAAATTCGATACACAATTAGATTGAAAGTAGGAAGCAGAGGGGAATAGTGGATTGTCAGACTGGATGCTTAAGACTAGTGGTGTGCCTCAGGGGTTGGTGCAGGGCCTATTTGCTGTTTGTTATCCCTATCAATGATTTGGATGAGAATGTACAAGGCATGATTAGTATGTTTGTGGGTGACACTAAAATAGGTGGCGTTGTGGACACTGCGGAAGGTTATCAGAAATTGCAGCAGAATCATGACCAGCTGGGGAATTGGGCAAAGAAATGATAGGTGGCGTTCAATATAGATATGCATGAACTGTAGCATTTTGGAATGCCAAATCAAAGTAGGAGTTTCATGGTGAATGGTAGGGCCTTAAGGAGTGTCGTGAAACAGAGGGACCTTGAAATTCGGTGCACAGTTCTCTGAAAGTGGAGTCATAGATAGACGGGGCAGTGAAAGGCGGCTTTTGGCACACTGGCCTTCGTCAGCCAGGACATTGCGTATTCAAGTTGGGAAGTTATATTGCAGTTGTACAGGACGTTAGTGAGGCTGCACTTGGATTATGGTGTTATTAAACTGGAAAGAGTGCAGAAGAAATTTACAAGGATATTGCCAGAACTCGAGAGACTGAGTTATAGGGAGAGGTTGGACAAGCTAGGACCTTTTTCTTTGTAGGGCAGCAGACTGAGGGGAGATCTTGTAAAAGCATAAGATTATGAGAGGCATGGATAAGGTGAATGTATGCAGTCTTTTTTTCCAGGGTTGGGAAATCGAGGACTAGAAGGCAGCCGTTTAAGGTAAGAGGGGAAGGAATGAATGGGGACTTGAGGGGCAACTTTTTCTTATTTTAACACAGTGGGTTGTGCATATGGAATGAGCTGCCAGTGGAAGTGGTTGAAACGGGTGCATTAACATTTAAAATGCATTTGGACAAATACATGGATTAGGAAAGGTTTAGAAGGACATAGGCCAATATGCAGGGAAACGAGGTTAGCGTAGATGGATATTCTGGTCAGCATGAACCAGTTTGGGCTGAAGGGCCTGTCTGTGCTATCGGACTCTATAATTAATTGCTGGTTTGATTGCCACGCTCCTGAGTGTACTGGCTTCAACATGCATGTTATGGGCAGTCACAAGCAGGTTTTGCAAAGGGAGCCTCAAACAAGTGTTTGCAAACATATACAAGGGGCCTAAAACTTGTTTTCAGGCCCTGTGTATGGGTGACCTACATAAAAGCCATTACTAATACGATAGGTAGCATATATCACCTGTACAACCACCCACCATATTAATCCCTTTGGTGCCCCTCTGACAACATACCAGACTATGATGCAATTCAATTTACTTGGCATTAATTTCTTTACATGAGACAAAGTTACATACACTCAGCAGAATTAAAATTTATGAAAAATTTCTGTTGCCTGTTTACATCAAAAATTTCTTTATAAGTAAAGAAGTAGAACTTTAGAAGAGAAATAACTCCAGACAATTTTTTAATACTCTTGGACAGCGAAACAAAGTCACCTCATGGTCTTTCCAACTCAGGTGCATACCCTCCTGATTTAACAAAAACCGAAGTTCAACCGAGTGCGGCAAGACACATAACAAAATGTCCATAATTGTACCTAAAAACACAAAATAAGACTCAGTATATCTTGAAAGAACAAGGGTTTTGACAACCGATGTAAATAAATGGAGGATGGAAATAACATTTTCAGTTGACAAGGTGGACATTTTTTTTCAATGTTTTAAATTGAATCTTGCCTGTGGATGAGAGATCTTCTATATTGCAATTACTGCTGAAAGACCAAGAGGTTTCAACTGTGGGATCCAGCTGTTGTTTTATTGAGAGAACAGAAGCAAATGTAATGTTGGGAACGCAGAGTTCTATCCCCAGATAACAACACCAAATCTTTTAGGATGCTGCTGAGGACTGGGGAATGTGTGATTAGAAAGTTCATTTGCCCATGGAGAGAGGTTGAGGGTCTGATGAGACCATTTTCTTTTTCTCTTGGCCAGTGTGCTGGTCTCCCACCATTGTCCCACCTCCAGGCAACTTTTATCAGATTTGGTGAAGCCTGCTTGTCTGCAAGGGTCAGATAGTCACTTAAGTCAATAAGAACCACCTTTAAGGCCAGTCTGCATTCACCAATTGGAACTTTTCATCCAGCACGTCAGCCCCTGCCCACCGAGACCCAAATGTAGCCATGGGATAGAGGCAGCTTCCCACTGGAGGGCCAAGGAGAGGGAAATCCACCTGGGGAACACTTTCCCCAGCCTTACGCCAACCCACATAATGCTATAGGGCAGCTCAATGGCCATCAGTGGATGTGTCACTCCTCCAGAGAGTCTGGCCATTACATTTACTTTGCTTTGAAAAATTTGCAAAACATGCCTAAGAAACTGGAACAGGAATAGGCCATGGCTGATCTTTTCATGGCCACAGTTCCACTTACCCACCCTCACCATAACCCTTAACTCCTTTACTATTTGAAATATTATCTACCTTAGCTTTAAAAACATTCAATGAGGAAGCCTCAACTACTTCAATGGGCAGGGAATTCCACAGATTCATAACCCTTTGGATGAAGAAGTTCCTCCTCCATTCAGTCGTAAATCTTCTCCCCTTAATTTTGAGTGTATGCCCGCTTGTTCACCTGCCAACGGGAACAACCTCCCTGCTTCTATCTTATCTATTCCCTTCATAATTTTGTATGTTTCTATAAGACTCTCCCACCAACCCCCCCTAACCCCCATCCTTCCAAGTTCCAATGAATGTAATCCCAGTCTATTCGGCCTCTTCTTATGAGCCAACTCTCATTTCTGGAATCAACCGAGTGAATCTCCTCTGCACCTCCTCCAGTGTCAGGACATCCTTTCTCAAGTAAGGAGATCAAAACTCCACGTAGTACTCCAGGTGTGGCCTTACCAGCACCCTACGCAGCTGCAACACAACCTCCCTGCTTTTAAACTCAATCCCTCTAGCAATGAAAGGCAAAATTCAAATTGCCTTAATTACTTGTACCTGCAAACCAACCTTCTGCAATTCATGCACAAGAACACCCAGGTCCCTCTGCACAGCAGCATGCTGCAAATTATCACCGTTGAAGTAATAGTCACTTTTATTGTTATTCCGACTAAAATGGATGACTTCACATTTAATCAACATGGAATTCCATCTGCCAGGCCTTTGCCCTCGCACTTAAACTATCTTTATCCTTCTGCAAGCTTTCAGAATCCTCTGCACACTTTCACAAAACCTCTCAAGTATCCCCGTTTCTTCCTCTTACCTACTTCAACAGCTCCCACCACTGACCATGAGCTGCCAATGTGTCGGTACTGAAGGGCCTTCGATTATCCCTCAAAACTCAGGAGCTCACCTTCCATCCTTAATTGCTCTAGGTCCCCAGGCAAGTTCACTTACTCAGCTTTCCATCCCCATGAAAATTGCACTCTGGCTCCCAGCACCAGCACGTGTGGGTTCCTGATCACAATTCCTCCTGATGGCAACTTTAGGATCCATAAACTAAAATCCCAGGACTCTCGCTTGAGACTTTAAATTAAGGACAGGTCAGCTCAAACGTTCAAAAGATCCTTTCAGCAATTTGTCAACCAAGTGTCCTGATGTTGTATTTCTGGTAGCAGCAAAAAAAATTCCTTGTCTAAAGAATTTCACGTTGCTCTTCCGACTTTTCAAGTTCAACATTTGAATATGCTGAGAAATTGCATTACTGTGGAAAATATAAATGAATTATTCAAGTGATATTTTACCTCTTATTTCTAAAGGGTTTAAAAACAGGTTCCTTTCACTTCCCTGGCACCAAACCCTCCTATGATGGAGAAAATGTTTTCCTGAAAGAAGTAGAGCCTCCATTTTACGATTACAGCAATGAAACAGCCTGGAAAGAAAACATCGACACAGTAATGCAATGGTTCACTTCACAAGATCTGGATTTTGTTTCACTCTACTTTGGTGAACCAGATGGAGCTGGTCACAAACATGGACCTGAATCAAAACAGAGAAAAGACATGGTCCGGCAGGTAGACAGAACAGTAGGTTACTTATTGCAAAGTATTAAAAATCATGGCTTGAAATCTGAACTCAATGTCATCATCACTGCTGATCATGGAATGACTACTGTGCTGAAAGAACCCCAGGTGACAGAAATTGTGCTGAAAAGAATTGCCAACTTCTCATTCAAAGACATTGATTTTGAATTACTCGATTATGGACCAAGTGGCATGTTACTACCTAAAGAAGGAATGACAGAAAAGGTGTACCAAGCTCTGAAAGGTGCTCATCCTCATCTAAACGTTTATAAAAAAGAAGATTTTCCAGAAAGACTTCACTATGCTAACAACGAAAGAATTCTCCCTATTGTCATGTATGGTGACCTTGGCTATGTTATTCATGGGGTGAGTACCTAAACAGAACAAATCAAGTGAGGAGGGTACTCAGTTCTTTCTTCCTCAATACTGTGTTAACTCAGCATTAGTGTAGTTGTGTAGGTTTTCCTTGACTGGTTGATGCTCTGTAACTACAAAGCTGAAAAAGAGATTTTTTTGTGGTGAGCTTTTATCGAGAAAGCTTCAGACCAATTCACATCAAATAATCTGCTTTGAAAACTCAGCTCAGATTTTGATAGTTGCCACAAATTCCACCACATCAGTAGAGATAATCCACAATATTGTAAATAAACCAGTGGGGGAGAAAAAAAAAAAAATCACAGAATTCTTCACATGAAATGTCAATTTGCCCTTTCACCCAATATGAATTCATCCTTTTAAAGCATTCCAGGACCCTGGATCCAGATCTGTACCATTGCCATAAACGAACAAGCTTTCCGGAGGCCATATACTTCTGGTGTCCCAGTTTCATTGAAATCCATCTATTTGAATTTGTCTGAGAACAATATACCAATCAAATAAGTGTCAGGGTTAGACAATTTTTCACTATTTGTTTACAAATCATTTCAACTTCCCCTATTCTGATCTGCTTTTCCAATGGTGTCTTGGCCTTTTGTAAATAATAAATGAAGCACATTACAGTTCCACATTTGACCTTAAAGTTCCAGAAAGTCAAGTGGTAAACTCTTTGTACCCTAGCGAATATCTAAAACCACAATTTTTCCAATTTTGATTGGTATGATGTCCTACTCTCAAAATAGAGTACAGATTTTTATTAGAGTAGAATTGGTCAAGCAACTTCTGTGGGTCTGGGTCAGTGTCACTTTAACAGCAAAGAAGAAAATAATTATGATTTTCCTTTTATTATTCAGTCCTGGGACATGAGCACTAGCATGGCCAATATTTATTGCATGCTTTGAGAATCTGACAGTGAACCAACCTCTTAAACTACTGTTGCCCATGTAGAATGTGTAGTACATTGGTGCAAACGAGTGCTTGCTAGGCCATTTTAGAGGGTAGCTAAGAGTCAGCCATTATCCAATGATTGCTGTCAATTTGAAGTCAGATGTAGCCCATACAGGGCAAAGATGGCAGATTTCCTACCCTGATGGTCATTAGCAAACCAGATGGCCTTTAATAATCATTAAACTGCCAGACTGTTGTTAATGAGACCAGCAATTCATCCTAGATTTATTAATTAATTGAAATGAAATTTCCCCCAGCTGCCATGGTGGGATTTGAACTCATGTCCACAAAGCATTAGTCTGGACCTACCAGCCCAGTGACATTACCAGCATGGTATCATCTCCTTAAATTGTTAACCTGTTAAACACGTTTCCTAAAAAGTGAAGCAACTCACAGAAATAGTTTGTCAATTATTGACACATTCATCAATAGACATTGAATCTATGATTATACAACCAGAATGCTACTAGTGCGGATATGTATCAAAATACAAACTTCTGAAAAATGAATTGGGCATGGTTTGGGAAATTAATGAAATTCATCATTCAAACAATTCCCACATTGTGAAACCAATTGGTGAGGGTTATATTACAAAGGATGTAGGTAGCAGAACAATGCAATAGGTTTAAGTGGTCATGATGACATTATGGAATACACTGGATTAACTGAACCACATTTAGAGTCTGAGAATTCTCACAGCAATTCGTCACTTGGCTTTTAACTTCTCACTGATTTTGCAGCTTAACAATCATAGATTCCCAAAAGTGTAAAACAGGCCATTTGGCCCATTGAGTCCACACCGCCCCCCCAAAGAACATCCCACCCAGTCTGATTTCTTTACCAATAGGATTGGATGACAGATCAAGATCAAATCTAATTTAATGCACTTGAAAGGGAGCCTGGTTTTATTCTGCAAGGTCAAAGTTGATAGTGAAAGAACTTGAGCATCAAATTATCCTTATCTCAACTTGTAATGGAGACAGGGAGCCTGGGGAAAAGATCAGACTTCAATAGCAATATAAATCACGCACATGGATTATAGAAATGTTTAAAAGAAAGAGTTAGATGTAGTGCTCAAGGCTAAGGAATCAAAAGGTATGGGCAGAATGTGGGAACAAGGTACTGGGTTGGATGACCGGCCACGATCATATTCAAACAAAGAGCAGACTTTAAAAGGGCCAAACAGCTTTCTCCTCTTCCCATTTTCTATGTTACCATGTGTTAGAATGCGGAATGTGCAACTCACCGCCTTGGAGATTTCAGGAGAATACCATAGATGAATATAAATGCATGCAGATGAGATCATGGAATCCATGACGGCAAAAGGAACAGAGTTATCCATTTAGGTTGAAATAGGGTGGAAAATAAATATAAAAGTTCAGTAAGGAGGTAGCAAGAACTGCAGATGCTGGATCAGAGTCAATACCACGTGGAGCTGGAGGAACACAGGTCAGGCGTCAGAGGAGCAGGAGAGTCAACGTTTCGGGTCAGGACCCTTTATCAAGGCATAACAATTTTCCTGGATGAAGGGTCTAGGCCCGAAACAGACTCTCCTGCTCCTCTGATGCTGCCTTAACTGCTGCATTCCTCCAGCTCCACACCATATTGACTCAGAAGAAAAGTTCAGTAACGCGTTCCTGTGATTAAGTTTAAATATATACAGAACTACTTCCATTGTCAGGCTGGGACGTTCACAATATGTTTATGTCCAATGAAAATAGACATATCTATCAAATGTAAAATAGTTCAAATTGGTAAACACTGCATTCTCCACTTCAGAAAAATGTCCAATGCATCCAGCTTCAAATTAAAATAGCAATTGAAATAGTTCCTGGAGCCTGTTGGAAAACCTCATTAATGAAGATCATCCAAATCCACTGCAGGATCAGGAACACACTCCACTAGAGAGTTACAGGTTCTCCTACTGCAACTTAGCAGGTAGCATTGAACACCAGGTACAGTAACACAAAACTGCAAGTCCTGCAATCAAGCTGCTAATTGTAAAAACAAGTTTGCATTTCCAGTAATGGATTCTTTGGAAATAAACCATGATGTTCCTTCAGATAAAACCTCACATTTTCTTTCGAGCAACACAGTGCAATTCCACATTGTTAGATTAAACAATTTTCCTTTAGTGCTAAAGTTCCTTCTCTTATACACTAATATTTATATTCTAATTAGAAAATAGAATTGTGTTTTTCTCGAAACATTGTGTTTGAGAGAGACTGATTAACCGCAACTGCAATGCTTGGATTTAAAGCATCTGAATTCTGTAACATACGACATTCTTAAAGTTCTCTCTCATTATATTAATGTTCCTTTGTTCTTCCATCAGAGAGCCAAATTCCAGTTTAACAAAGGTGAGCATGGTTTTGATAACTCGAATATGGACATGAAAATGATTTTTCGCGCATTTGGTCCAGATTTCAAAAAGAATTATTTGGCCGAGCCATTCGAAAGTGTGAACATTTATCCACTAATGTGCGAGCTTCTCAACATTGTGCCTGAGCCAAACAATGGATCTTTGGAACTTACCAGAAGAATGTTGACCTATCAAGAAGACACCAAATGTAAGGAACAACTACAAAAGAACAAGCTCAAACATTGTCCTACAATCTTTTATTTAAAGACTATTAAGTAAGGGCAAAAGCAAAGATGATAAAGTCAGTGTGGGACAATATTGTGTCCTGCAGATCAATTTGATATACATTTGTGATGTTTCCATTTGGCACGTTGTGCAATTTGATTTCCAAACTTCGCCTGCAACACATATTACCTTCCCCATTTGCAAGAATTTTTTTTGTTCTTTAAAAAAAACACTTTCCCGTACAATCTAGTGTTACCTGCAAATGCAGATATTTTACTTTCAATTCACACAGACTATTTTAAACACTGGGGTGGATATCAAAGAGGAAACAATTATCGGTCCCCTCTCCAGCTAGACTGAAAGTCATCCCATACAATGCTTCTGGGAAATCCAGTTGCCCCACAGCAATAATATACCAGGTGACCCTAATGGATTCAGAGGGGAACATCTACAATATTGGATATTAGCTCAGTTCTGAGGAAGGGTCACCAGACCCAAAACATTAACACTGATCTTTTCTTCACAGATGCTGCCAGACCTGCTGAGATACACCAGCTTATCTGACTGACAGCTCTGTGATAGCAGTGGTGCCAAAACGGGCTGCTACTGGGACTATATGCAGTCCCAAGAGGGAAAAAAACCTGAAGATATATACCAGCCTCCGCTAAATCTAGGAGATTTTGGGGAGGTGTAGGTGGATAACAAATGTGAGAAATGGCATAGAATGAGGATATAGGAGTGTAGGATATAGATTGGCCAAGAAAAATAATAAATGAGGATCGGGAGCAGTTTGGAATTCAGCAACAGGAGGATCAAGGGATTGATTAAGAAGGGGAAAATAGAGTATGAAAGTAAGCTTGCCGGGAACATAAGAACTGTGCTGAGAGTTTCTATAGGAACGTGAAGAGAAAGAGATTGGTAAAGACAAGTGTGGGTCCCTTCCAGACAGAAATGGAGGAATATATAATAGGGACAAAGAAACAGCTGAGGAATCAATACATACTTTGGGTCTGTCTTCACAAAGGAGGACAAAGCAGATCCCAGAATTGCTAGAGGATGCAAGATTTAGAGAGAGGGAGGAAGTGAGAGAGATCAATATTAGTAAAAGCAATGGTGCTGGGCAAATGGTTGAGATTGAAGGCTGATAAATCCCCATGGCCTGTTAATCTACATTCCAGAGTACATAAGGAAGTAGCTCTAGGAAATAGTGGATGCATTGGTGATTATCTTGCAGGATTCTGTAGACTCAGGAACAATCCCTGCAGATTGGAGGACAGATAACGTCACTCCAATATTTCAAAAACAAAAAAAAGGGGAGGTAGAGAGAAAACAGAGAATTATAGACTGGTGAGTCTAGCATCAGTAGTGGAGAAAATTGTTGAATCCAATGTCAAAGATTTTATAGCAGAGCACTTAGAAAGCAGTGGCAGGATCAGACAGAGTCAGCATGGATTTATGAATGGGAAATAATCCTTGACAAAATTGTTGGAATTCTACGAATCTATAGCTAGTAGGGTTGACAAGGGGGTGCCAGTTGATGTGGTATATTTGGACTTTCAGAAAGTGTTTGACAAAGTCCCACACAAGAGATTAACGTGCAAGATGAAAGCACATGGGTTTGGGGAAGTGTATTGAGATGGATAGAAAACTGGTCGGCAAAGAAGAAACAAGAGTAAGAATTAATGGGTTCTTTTCAAATTGACAGGCAGTAACTACCAGGGAGCCACCGAGATCGGTGATGGGATCCTGGCTATTCACGATAGATATGAATGATTTGGATGAGGGAACAAAACCTAACATCTCCAAGTTTGCAGAGGATACCAAGTTGGGTGGGAGGGTAAACTGTGATGAGGATGCAGAGATCATTCAGCACGATCTGGACAGGTTGGTGAGTGGGCAAATCTATGGCAGATGCAATATAATTTGGATAAATGTGAGGTTATTCACTTTGGAAGCAAAAACAAGGCAGCAGATTACTACCTGAATGGCTATAAGTTGGGAGGGGAGTGTGCAGCAGGGCCTGGGCATCCTTGTGCACCACTCGCTGACTGTAAACATGCAGGTGCAGCAGGTAGTAAAGAAGGCAAATTTTTTTTAGCCTTCCTTGTAAGAGGTTCCCAACAGGAGGAGAGATATGTTGTTGCAGTTATACAGGGCCTTGGTGAGGCCACACCTGGAATACTGTGTGAAGTTTTCTGAGGAAGGACAGTCTTACTCGAGGGATTGCAGCAAAGGTTTACCAGGCTGATTCCAGGAATGGTGGGACTGATGCATGAGGAGAGACTGATGAGGATGGAATTATTTTCACTAGAGTCTGGACAAATGAGGGGGGAATCTCAGAGACTTAAAATTCTAATAGGACAAGACAGGGTAGATGTTCCCAATGGTGGGTGTGTCCAGAACTGGGGATCATAGTATAAGGATTTGGGGTAAACAATTTAGGACAGAGATGAGGAGACACTTCTTCACCCAAAGAGTGGTGAGCCTGTGGAATTCACTACCACAGGAAATAGTTGAGGCCAAAACATTGAATGTATTCAAGAGGCAACTAGATATAGCACTTGGGGTGAATGGAATCAAAGGTTAGGGGGAGAAAGCAGGATTAAGCTATTGAGTTGGACGATCAGCCACGATCGTGATGAATGGTGGTGGAGGCTCGAAGTTCCAAAAGGGCCAAATGGCCTCCTCCTGCTCCTGTCTTCTATGTTTCTATATGGGGAGTGGGAAGTTGAGGTACAACAGCTGGCATGCCAACCGCATACACACACACACACACACACACACACACACACACACACACACACACACACACACACCTCCACAGGCAGTCTCCCTTATAGCAGCTCATCAGCATCCCAAAGCCACTGAAGTTTTCGGCGATACCCTACATTCTCCCACAAACCAAATAATTTTGGCCTCCATCCCATGAGACCTTTCAGAGGCAGTTAGTTATTGACCAAAGGGCCTCTTGCCACTCTCTTCTCCTCCTCTCCCCCATCCCCCTACTGTGGAGACAATTAGGGGGAAAGCAGCAAGCTGGCAACCCATTTGACTTTACACCTTAGCCCACTAGGAAGCATAACCTTCATCCTCATTACCAAAAGCAGCATACCTGATTGATCAGGATAATTCAGTCAATAGTTCGATTGATTATCTTCATTTCCTATGTTTGCTATTGAACCAGTCATGAAATTTATTAATTCCTTTTTGCCCTACCAAAAGATTGCAATTCAAAATCTCACGATTATCAAAACACTTTCCGAAAGGTATGGGCATACCCCAATGCACAAACAGAACATCTATGACTCTGACAATTAGCATCATGCAATGAAAGTATATCCCTAGAGAATTCTTAAAAATAAAATTGGAATTCCTAAAGTCAGTCACTGTTGCATTGTTTCCATTGAACACCTCTGAAGTGCTTCCTTTATATTTTTCTTCCATGGATATCTAACCAGCAAGCTATTAGATTAGAACGTACTTTCTATGCATTCACACATATTTGTGTTCAATGAACCATATGAAACTTCTGCCACATCATGATGCTTCCAGTCTTATGTTATTAAACACAGTCATTCCTCCATATCAGAGAGGGTTCCATTCCAGCAAATGATGAAATGCACAAGTGCAGAGCTCATTTAAAAAATAGGTTAAAAATACGCAATTTTCACCCCTGGATATTGAATTTTGTCATTACTTTTGTTTGGCGCAGAGAGGTGAATTCAAGATTCATTATTTTGCAGATACAGAGAAAGTATTGTAACATGCCTCATGCAATTCCAGCTGCCTTCAGACCTTTTAATATTCTATTGTCTTTTCAGATCCTGACTCAACATTACTTCAGGCGGTTATAGGTTTAGGAACAGTTGTTGGTTTGATGGTTCTAATTGCTGTTATTGTTGGAACTCATGCCTTGTGCAAACAAAGAAACAAAAGGCAAGTATTTGAAGATAATGCTTTCAAAAGGATCTTGCAAACAATATATTTTATCAGCTAAAGCATGACCCATAGACCTACATACTTTCCTGAGCACAATACCCAAATAGCCGATCCCTGATGGCACACTATTACTTACATATTGTCTTTTGAAAACCTAACCCACCAGCAGTTGCTGGTTATCTCCCAAAGGGAAAAAGATAATTTGTGACCAAAAACTTGAAAATTAATCATCTGAGACAGTGTTAAATTCACCAGAAAAAGGTAGAAACCTCAAAAGGTTTTCATTTGCTCAAGTGAATCTTTTCTTTCAGAATACTTTGGGAGTTTCTGTTAGGGTACGCATATTTAAAGTGGCATCATTCAGCGTCGCAGAGATTATCTTAATGCCTAAAATGGTGAAAGGTGTCTTCATTTGGAGTGTGACCCATTTTCCTCACCTTTAATATCAAATTATTTCATTGGATTGGATTCATTTACTTGAACTTCAACTACACACTAAGTAGTGTAGCTACCTATTTTTCTGGTTGCAAACAGCATGATGTTGATGGCATTAAAATATGCCTCGCAAATTACCTGCTGGAAGTGACAATTTTCTACTTCCCTACCCAAAATAGATTAGCCACACTTTGATATTAAGTGGTGTTTCTATGCACTGCCAGTAGCTTACCATCTCTCATGTGGCAAGTGAAATTTGCTGCCAGCAACAACTCCAACAAAGGGAGATCAGACTTTTTGCAATTTTTTCCAAAATGATCGATAACTGATTCACATTTAATGCAATTTTTAAAAATATTCCTTCCTGGGATGAGAATGACACTGGCTTGGCCAAGATTGAAGCACCCATCCTCAAAGGCCCTCAAGATAGTTTGGAGATGCCCTCTGAATACCAGGGAAGTCTTAAGACCGAGCTCAAAGACAAACATTGGATTGGGTAGAGCTAACAATTTTAACATGAGCACTTTCCAAATTATTGCTGCAGACACCACCAGCATTTTGATCAAGTGACTGAAGGAACAGAAATCTGGTACCAAGCCAGAATGGCTTGGGGCTCAAAGTGATTTGCCATTGGTCTTTTTCCTTGTGCTTGTCTTTCTACACGGTACAGATCATGGGTTTCAAAGACTGTTGCCAGAACCTTGATGAGTTGCTGCAGTGCCTTTTTAAGCTGGAACACATTGCTACCGCTGTCAGTAGTGAAGGGAATGGGGCACCAAAAGAGCTGATCTGTCCTGGGTTGTAAGAGGATCTAAAGAGTGTTCTTTGAGCTACACTCGAGGAGTGGGGAGTCACAAACCAAATTACTTACCACAGGGGTCCCAGTCTGTCTACTCTGACTGCAGATGTTCAGAGTGGGAGATTCACCAACAATCACAATCACGCTGAATGTTAGACGGGAAGAAGGTTATTACCAGCTATCATTGTGTAAATGTGACTTCGCATTTATTCAGCCCAACTCAACGTCCTCCAAGTCTTGTTATGCACAGACATGGTCTGCTTTGATGAGTTAATGAGGATGGGACTTCGTCAAATCATCAGCAAACATCCCCACTTTTGATCTTATGGAGGGAAGTACATTGATGAAGTAGCTGAAGGCATTTGGGTCCAGGATACTAATCTTGAGGAACTTCTGCAGTTATCTCCTGGGAGTGGGGTGATACATCACCAACCTGGGCCCATTTTCCTTAGTCCTTATTATGCAGGAGTGGAGAGATTCCTTGGAGGCCATCAACTGCATTTTTGTCAGAGCTTAAAACACATTGTTAACTGGTGCCTTAGTCGTCAATGGCAGTTATTTTCACCCCAGTTTGAGTTCTGATCTGTCACCATGTTTGGACCAAGGTTGTAAAGAGGTTAGCAAATGTGTCATCTCGGTGGAACCCAAACTGTCCAGTTTCAAACAGAATAAATGCCAGTTGATAGAACCATTAACAATATCTTCCATCACTTTATGAGAATGTACACTAACTGGACAGTAATTACCCAGTTTGCATTTGTCCCACCTTTTGGAGACAGGGCACGACCAGACAATTTTCTGCGTACTGCTAAGCTGTAGAAGCACAGCTTCGCAAGGGGTGCAGACAGTTCAGGCGCAAATTTTCATATTCAGATAGAATAGAAAATGATACAGGACAGTGGGTTTGAAGTTTGCACAAGCCTATGTTTGAATAAGAACAGTGCAATGTGCACTTTGGACAAATTACTTGAAAACTAAGTGTACTTGCACTAAAAAGCAGACTTAAGCAATCATTAGCAACACCTCTCTGAATTTTAAGAATACACAAAGCATGGATACATTTGCTTAGCCACCAAGATTACTAACAATCAAGTTGGGATGTGACCACACAATAGAATAATACACATCTCACACTAACCACGATATTGTTACCATAACCCTGACCATCCCACACCCGGGATAATAGGAACTGCAGATGCTGGAGAATCCGAGATAGCAAGTTGTGGAGCTGGATGAACACAGCAGGCCAAGCAGCATCATGAGGAGCATAGGCCATCCCCGCCTCTTTGACTTGTCTGTCTCCTCTCCACCTATCCATCTTCTATCCGCCTCCCCCTCTCTCCCTATTCATTTCAGAACCCTCTTCCCCTCCCCCATTTCCGATGAAGGGTCTAGGCCCGAAACGTCAAGCTTTCCTGCTCCTGTGCTGCTGCTTGGCCTGCTGTGTTCGTCCAGCTCCAAAATTTGTCATCTCACACCCGGACCTGATCACACGAGTCGCTTATGCTCCAGCATCATTTAATTGAATCTGGTCAAAACTGACAGCAATCCCATCAACCTGATCTCCAAAGGTTTTGTTCCCAGTTGGCAGTACGTCACCTGGCTCCACAGAGGTCCCAATTACAGCCACAGGAAGGGTGGAATGTCACCCCGCGAAAAAAATTTGCTGCCAGTAATTCACAGGCCTTCAAGATGGATCCTTGACAGGGTCATGTGCAGGAATCACCAGGAAGGGGTGAGTGGTACTACATCAAAATAAGGTCAAATGGAAAAGGGGAGAGGTGGCTTTCTGCCATCCACTCTGATTTTGACAGTCCTCCTACCAGATCCTGTAAGGGGCTTTCTGGATATCTTGCATATGGAAAATATCACCCATCTATTACTGTTTGAATACCTTATAACTAAGTCTTCATCCCACTAAAAGCAGGGAGATGCCGGAAGGCAACGGAACCTCCATTCTGGCACCCTCCTGTCTGATCACACATACAGCCTCCCAAAAGGTGATACAGAATGGGGACGGAAATATTAAATTCAAATCAACACCTGGATCTTTATCATCAGTGCCCCTGCCAATCCAATTTGCTGATCTTCTGTCAGCTCCCAGGTATCTCAGCTGGGAGTCAATTATACACTGTCTCTTCTGAAGCACTCCAAGATCCCTCCAACTCATGGCTCAGTGTTTTTGTATCGCAAAGCAGCTTTTAGTGATTACCTTCCATGGAATTTTCAAGCTAGCTTGGGCAGATCAGTATGAAATGGGAGGTAAGACAGGAGGAGAACATGGTACTATTTGCAGGGCAATAACCAAGACTTTTTAAAAAAATATTAATTTGGCAAATAACACACCTAACAAATTTCATTTCCTCTTTTCAGAGTACAAGAGTCATGACCTACAATTAACACATCAGTTCAAGTCCAAGAGATAACTGAGCCTGTGCTCAGGCCGGATGAAGTTTGTATTAAAGATTTAACTGTTCAAATGTTAGAAAGCTAATGGTTTTTTTGCACAATTTATTACATTTGAAAATTAAATCTGGAAATTAAGTTGATGTATAGAACTATATATTGGCAGACATTCATTCCAGTTGCTTTGACATAAACTTGAATAAAATATTACTTCAAATTACAATGTTTGGCAAGATTGTTTACAAATGTCTATTTCCGTAATATCTGTCATTATTATGCATTTATGCATCTATCAGACATAGTTAATCTGCAGTAATTGCCATTTAAAATTTAAGCTTTCACCATTAAGATTAAAAGTCAACTAAAAAATGGTTGGAACTCCAGCATTAAATTTAAATTTCAATCTGAATCCCATATTTAATTTTTGACACCCCACCCAGGCCTCCAATCTCAGAGTATTGGATCCCACGAGGTGGTAGGGCTAAAGCAGCTTAGCTGAAGTGTGGGCATAGGAGGGCAAGTGAATGAACCATGCCCCGAGTCGGGCTGAAATGGGGATAAAATCAGCCAAAAATAATTCCAAACTAGTTAGATCATTCCTCTACTTCAATGGAGTTTTGTTAAAACATACATTACAAAGATTATACCAAATCATTGAGATAGCAAGAACTGCGGATGCTGGAGGAACAGGCAAGTTGACATTGTGGGTCGGGCCTCATCAGAAATGCTGAAATTTCTGAAGGGTCCTGACCCGAAACGTCAGCTTTCCTTTTCCTCTGATGCTGCCTGGCCTGCTGTCTTCCTCCAGCTCCACACTGTGTTTTACCAAATCATGTTTGCTTAACAGCTCAATTGTACTTCTAACCCCATTCTCTATAAACACCTGGTATTCCCTTATCCAGAAACATAAAATCATTACACTATCAGAATTAAGCTTTACAAAGGTAACAGGGTTCAGGTAAACATCTCATCTTTCATTTTACCACAGTATGAAATAGTTCCAGAATATCAATGTGATAGCTATGATCTACAAATAAAACAACTTTAAGAAAAAGCAACCTTCCCCCATCCCCAACACAGCTTACTTTATTTTACAGTACGTGTGTATACAAGAACTGACTTTTTTAAGTCTCATTTTGTAATCCTAATGCATGCAAGTCAAAGCTGTTATATTACAAGCAATCAGTCCCGAGAACTTCACCAATAGTGCTGCCATTAGTTCGATACGCAGTTAGATAGTGTTAGAGATTTACTATCCTCAAATAATTTGCTTTTGATTTGTCAGTTTTCACTGTTCAAAAATAAAGGGTCATCCATTTGATGAGAATTCACCCCACCATCTCGCAGGCAGTTGTAAGTCTTCAGAACTTGAAAACGGTGTACAAATACAGTCTTCCCATATCTTAAAGACAGATGGATAGATCCTTGATTGAGGCGGTGCTCAGGGGTAGATGGGAACACACGGCAAATTAGTTCAGCCATGATCACAGAACATTGTGGAGGAGGCAGTGTACTCCTGCTTCTAATTCACGTGTTTGAGTGTTCAAGGAATCATTTTCAACCACTCCTCTTCCCCTCCCAGCCAATATCACCTTCACTTCCACCATTCAAAGAATCCCAGTGACACCTTCCCACATCACATGCAAACATAGTAGAGGCAATACCTTCTCCCGATTTGGTGCTACAGCCATTTATATGCTTTTATTTCAATTTAGCATACCATTTGTTACTCGTGCTGCAATTTCTTTGCCAAATGGGCAGAGCAAATAAGTTAGAGGAGGGTCATCGGACCTGAAACTTTGCTCCACAGATGCTGCTAGACCTGCTGAGTTTTTCCAGCATCTGCTGTTCTTTTTCTTTTGTTTATTGCAATCAGATTGGTTAATCCATTCAGCCTGCAAGCGTAATTTCAACTTTCTGGTCAACTTTTGACATCTGTCCCAATCATTCTGACCTCACGTTCTGTCCCCCAAACTGTTCCAGTTATGTCAAACAAGCTTGAAAAGAAGTCACCATTCGATTAGGGACTTTAAAGCCATCTGAACTGATGAGTTTCAAGTTGAATTTCCACCCCATTTTGGAGAGCAACTGACCAATATGTTTATTGAAATTTACACTTTCCTCAATCCCTACTTTTGTTTTGCACAGTCATCCCTTTTATCGTTCAATCTTCTCTGCCTCTGACCTTCCATCTACCATTCCACCCCTCCTACTTTCAAGAAGCATTGCCCTAATTCCCCCACACCCCCCAGGCCTAAGGAAAAGGTAATTGACCTGAAATCTAACTTTCTACACATGCTGACAGTTTCTCAAAGTTCCAGCCTTCTGTCTTCCCTTTTTAATCACCATTTTAAGATTGAAATGAAGTGGGCTTTATATCTAAAAAGTTAGTGGCATGCAGGTGTTTCTTGTAAAATGTTAAAAGGCTTGGAGATTTTCAGGCAAGTAAACTTCACCTATTCTACACATCCCACCTGAAACATTTACAAGGGAGGCACAACAGGTGGGAAGTTTCAAAGCTCAGATTGCTCTCAACTTTAGAACCAGGACAAAGGTAACTAAATTAGGCAATACACTTTATTTTTTCATTGCTACAAATTATCAAAGCTCTTATCCTTAAAGATGAAGAAAGATCTCACTTGAAATTTACAAATAAAATCATTAGTGTGAAATTACTTCCACAACAATAGTACTTGTTTTAAATAAATAGTTAAAACAAACTTATTTCTCTAGAGAAATAGTAAGAACTGCCGATGCTGGAGTCAAAGATAACAGCGTGGAGCTGGGGGATCACAGCAGGCCAGACTCCTAGCCTGACCCAATCCAAAACATCGGCTTTCCTGCTCCTCTGATGCTGCCTGGACAGCTGTGTTCCTCCACCTCCACAGTGTTGAATTTCTCTAAAGTGCCTTGTGAAAAGACTTAACTAGTGGCACTAACCCCCACACAAAAACAAAGCTTTTCATTCTTACAGATCATGGACACCGGTTACATAGATTGAGAAGCTGGAGCTCTTCACCTGAACAAAAGGTGGTGGGGAAATCGGACAGAAGTGTTAAAAGTCAAGGTCCAGAGATGACAAAGGGAACAGCTGAAATTGGGAGGAAGATCAAACAGAACAGATTTAGAAAGTTTGCAAAAGAACACAAAAGGCAAAGTAAAACACTTTACATAATATTTTAATATTAAAGTGTGCTGTCTTTCAACCAGTCTTAAATAAAATCAAGAAATCAGCTTCAAAATAATGCAAGGAAGAGAGTTTGGACAGAACGGAGAAAGGGTCATTGCAAATATTGTAAAGTGTTAATAGTGCTACAGCAAGGCCTGACTATTTCAAAGTTAGCAGTAAAATACTGTCCTTGTCACTTGTTAATCATTTTGGTACAGACGTACTGGGTATGAGTGAGCTCAGAGCACTTCCACCCCAAAAGGACTTGCAATAAAGTGCGATCTACTAGGTTAATCCTGTAAAAAGTCTCAAACGAGGAACGGAATTAAGTTTGTCAGATGTAGGCTGCCCCAGGATTTGTTGATAACTCACTGTAGTACAAGCTATGCCAAGATGCTAAACCTTACAGAAGTACTCAAGTGGGACAGCATTCTGACTTCAGTTAGCACTGCTGCCTCACACTAGGGACCTGGGCTCAATCCTACCCTCAGGTGACTGTGTGGAGTTTGCACATTCTCCCCATGTCTGTGTGGGCTTCCTCCAAGTACTCCAACTTCCTACCCCAGTCCAAAAGTTTAGGTGGATTGGCCATGCTAAATTGTCCCATAGTGTCCAGGGATGTGTAGGTTAGGTGAATTAGCCATGGGGAATGCAGGGTTATAGGGTAGGGGGATAGAGCGACAGGATGCTCTTCACAGGGTCAGTATAGACTACATGGGCTGAATGGCCTGTTTCCATACTGTGTGAAATGGGTGCAAGTACAATCATAGAATTACGAGTGAGGCCTTGGTCAACACTATATTATCTATACAAACATAACTAGAAGACAGGTGAAGATTTCAGTTCAAGGTAACGGAGGCATCTGACCACAGACTATATCTGAACTCGCAGCTTTACAAAAGGTCTTAGGTAGTGTTTCAAATTGCTTCTTTTGAAAATTGTTAAAAACACTAGAATGGTTATCTATAAACACTAGGTAGCACAAACTTAAGTAACCTTCTCCGAAAGAAAGCCTTAATATTAGATTAAATAACCATCAGAACAAACAGCCACCATCTAAAAAGAATAAAGCTTGAGCTGTTCTTCCATGTCTTTTTCCGACATGTCACCAAAAGTCTCCTTTTTTTCTTTCATTAACTTGAAGATGGCAGCCAGTTGCTCTCGCTGGACCCTAGAGTGGAAAGCAGAATGTACAACTTAGTGAGATACTAGGGCTCGAATAATAATGCTTACCAAGATTGCATGAATGCTCCATAACTCAGTCCATCATGAAGTCTTTGGCTCTCATAACCACAATGAAACATGAGATTTGTGTCCACATGCTGTGTCTGGTTTTTTTAAAAATGGTTTCCACCTTATTTGATTACATATCGGCTCAGCACCAAAAAGCAGGCTGGTAATAAGCCAGCATGAGCAACTGAAGTTTGAGTGTATTTGCAAATCTGTTCAGCCTTTTAAAAACGAAAAAAAAACCACTAAATATTATTCAGACTGCAATGTATTTGCATTGCTAACATTTATCAGCCAAATTACCAAAGGGAATCTGGCTCTAAAGCACAATCTCCCAACATGAGCACAAAATGAACTGTAGTGCAGTGAAATTGAAGAATTTAGCACATCTAATCGCCAACAGGCATATCTGAGTCAACAATTCATTGCAAAAGATGTTAAATATATTTGCACAAATATGTTATTGGTTTGTGCAACACTCACATCATAGTTAAAAGTTAGGTATACCTGAAAACCAAGCTCTCCTGCAAAGTGTGGAAAAGTTGGACTAGTTTGTGCCACTCCCAAATTTCGCTGTTTTCCTTCTGGTTCAAAAAGTGTGGCCATTTATGATAGATTTTACATTTAAAGTAAAATGGCAAATACACAATTGACTTGTCCTTCAATCTTCAGGATTGAAAAGATACTTTGGCAGAATTTCAAGAGGTCACAACTACTTTCAACAATGGTAAATCCTGAAAGGTGCTCTATAAACGGAAGTTTTGGTGAAACCAAAGTACTTTAAAAGCCAAAGTACTTCTGAAGTGTGTTGCTTGCTTATAATGGAGGAACTAAATAAACAGTTGGAACAAAAGCAAGGTCCCATAAACTCCTGGATGCGGTACTGAAATTGTACGCTCAAATCGCTGGAGTAGGACTTGCAGCCACAACACACTCCACCAATAGAAACAGAATGCAACATACCTAATCACTGATGGAACACATGTGCAGAAAGCAGTTTACACTCAATTTCCATTGATAAATTGCCACCATTCCCTATGTTCATTTGTTGAAAAATTTCACAAGGTACCAGAACGGCACCTGACTCATCCTACCTGTTGTAATGGCAACCAAACTCCTATCAATCTGCTCTGCAGCATTCAATGCCAGTATAATTGTCAAAAGTTGAGATTTAGCCTTTTTGGCTTAGCCCCTATTATGGCTACACTAGTTAATTATTTCAACATAGCTTCCATTCCAATCTCAAGGAAGACTCTAGGACCAGAGGACAGGATCCCAGAGTAAGGGTCACCCAATCAGGAATGAGGAATTTCTTCCCAGAGGTTGCAAATCTGGAGTTAATAATTCAGCCTCAACAGCCCTTTGTCATGAAGAATCTTCAAGATGGAGAGGGATTTTTTTGTTTTCATAAAAGGGATTGAAGGTTATGGTGGGGTGGGGAAAGGCAGGAAATATACAATTGAGGACCCAATCAGTTATGTTCTCATTTAAACAGAGGAGAATTGTGGTTAGAATGGCCCATTTTTCCTACAAAATAAGGATTCTTCAACAGTGAGCTGTCACATGAAATTTGGCATGGATAGTAGTTACCATGAGCTCAGCTGTGATTCATGCCATGTTTGATAACCAGTCAGTTACCAAAATCTGATCGCTGTTCTTCTGGTAAGAATTAATTTCCATTTTATGACTAATTGAGAGAATTCAGCTTAGTCACTGTAACAATACATGACACAGGAGGACAGAATGTGGAAAATGTCACTAAGTACAAGGTGAATAAATACAAGTTATTCCCAATTTACATAACATCTTGTTATAGTTGATCCACATTACTTATCCCTTGATTTCTTCTTTTCCCATCTAGGTAGAAGGGGCAGAAAAATAAAATGAAGTCAGTTATATAATGAACCTGGTGGTTAGAATGCAGAGGTAATTCACAAACTATTGAAGTGGTTCAAGACTGTTATGAATGGGATTATATATTTCTTCCGCGCCAAGGTGAGGCTAGCTGAGCTAGGCTGAACGGGATTGACTGGTTAACTCATGCAAGAGTTGCAGATATGTGGAGCCAGCACAGGCTGGTAAACCACCATCTTGTCTTGTTATAATCTTTACATAGTCAGTATTAGCGTCAGTTTGATCTTGGGACTGACATCAGATGGTTCCCTTTTCATCCACCTCCAAGGATGAAAGAGTTCTGATGCACAATTCCTGATGCAGAACTTAAATTCTCAAAATTATGTCAAATTTAAATTTATCTTTACTCTTAAACATCTAGCACAACTTCCAATAATTCCAGGTCAATTGCATTGCAGCTCCAAAATTGACTTTTCCCATTGAATACTAGCAAAGTAAAAACCAGCAAGTTGCTAAAAAGGTGCTTAGTGCTAAATTTTGACTTTGCGGTCACATGGAGTAACTGTTTTTTTTCCCCCTACCCTTGCAGCAATATCGGCCCTCTTCCACCCCCTCATTAACTGCATGTTATAGCTACTGGTTGCAAGCTGGAATTGATTCCACAGGCAGCATCTATGAAAGAAAAAAAAAAAAAAATCAGTTAACATTTCAGGTCTGGTGACCCTTCCTCAGACAGAAGGAGGAAGGGTCACTGGACCAGAACGTTGTGATTTTTCTTCACAGGTGCTGCCAGACCTGCTGAGCTTTTCCAGCTGTTTCTGATTTACAATGTCTGCAGTTTTTTTGGTTTTGATTCCACAGGTAGTCATTCTTCACATGGCGAATGATGTAGCAGCCATCTGCACCTAATTCTCTCCACACCTAGACTACCTTTCAGCAACACTAAGTGGATCAGAAGCAACTGTTCAATATCCTCCATCAAGCAATGCTACGATGTGTAAGTACTGGTGTTGGAGTAGGGTAGACAAAAATCAGAAATCACAACACCAGATAATAGTCCAACAGATTAATTTGAAATCATAAGCTTACAGAGAACGCCAAAAAATGAAATTAGAATGGAAGCAAATAGCTAGTTCGATTGTATGTGGTGGGCTCCAAGTCTGATTTCAGATTAACTGACTCAATCTGGTGTTGTGACTTCTGAAGGTATGCTTGATACCAGCAATCAGGCCAGTCTACTGGCATGCATGACCACTCCACATGCACCTCTTATACAAAGACTGGCTGCTTTATGGACTTGTAGGGTAGACTGCAGCAACTCCCCGTGGTTATTTCAAAAGCACTTCCATCCCCCAAGGTAAGAGTGGGAACAATCACCTCAAAAGTGCCACTTTTAAACCACTTAGTCTAAATTGGATAAGGGATTATCTGCATTAAAAAGCTGTTAAGGTGAAGTGTTTATATTAATAGGAAGGAACGACCTTGTGCTGAAGAAAAAAGTGAACCACCACACAACTCTAGTAATCGAGACTTTATTGAACATTGTCAAAAAAGGTAGAGACATATGTAATAGATAAAGCAAATGTTGCCATTTCAAAATTACAAATCCATCTTGAACTAAAACATCCCCAGAAAGAGTTAATACACTACAACCCTGTTAACAAATTCTGCTTTAAGGCTTAAACAAACCAATTTTGCATTGTTCAGAGAAACAAAAAAATGGTTGTCCTGTATTAGTTACACCAAGATATACAGTTTGCTGTGCACTAACTTTAACATTGTGTTTGATAGTCTGCAATATGTAGCTCTTAACAAAGTAGTGAATTAAGTGACTAAATTAAATGTATATTGTATTAGACTCTACTGCAACATCTATTACAGAATCTTCAACAGCACCTCTCTACTGAGGATAAACTTGTCGGTTTTTTTGGCTTGACATGTGAAATTCAAGCCCACAGCCACTTAAATTCCTTCGCATGCATGAAAGGCTCTTCCGATTGGTTCTACTCATCCGCTCTGTAAAGAAAAAAGTTACGTTAAAAATCAAACTGAACAGAGACATGCAATTTTGTTTTGTTTAATTGTTGTCTGAAGAATTCCTGCAAGTTGCTAATCCACTCAAGTGAAACCCAAAGCAAAGCAAAGCCTCAACATTTAAAAAAAATCACATTGCATCTAGTAGTGTGTTGCCCCAACTTTAAGCATTTCACCACAGTATCTTGCCTAGAAGCAGTGACTCATTGGCAGATTGCAGAGAATCTGTAATCTCCACTTTACAAAGTAACTAGAGGGTTAACATGGTCAAGATATTCAAGTGGAAATAAAAAATAAAAAAAGTTAGCAGAACGAAGCCTAATCCCATTTCTGGGCAATGCCCATACCTACACACATGTACTTTGCCAGCAAGTATCCTGGATAAAATTTTCCTTCTGCCCAATATTGGAGCTGAACTATAATCACTCCTATACTTTACTCAACTAAATACTTGAACTTCTGCCAGATTACCTGGCTTTCAGTTTAGACTAAATTTCACTGCATGGTTAGACCACGAATGAACCTATAATTCTAAGATCCCACAAATACATTTTCTAACTGAACTTGCAAATGCCATTCCCAAAGCAAAGTTATTAAATGCTCCTTTTAGAATAACCAGATTCTCACTCCTGCATGATTAGGACTCCAACTTGAAAGTTGTAATGTAATTTCACTTTTTTTAAAAAGCAGGTCAAGTATGTTGCAACTGATGATTTGAAGACAGTTCACCACTTCCTCACAGCAATTAGTGACAAAAGTGCTGAACTAGCCAGTGATGCCACATCCTGTGGAAGTGCTTTTAACTCAAATTCTCTGTTCACTTGCAGGATGTGTCAGTAACTGGGCAGCATTTATTGCCTGTTCCTAGCCGCCCTTGATAAGTCAGCGTTGAGCTGCCTCTTGAACCGCTGCAATCAGTGTGCTGTAGTTAGACCTGCAGACCATTAGGAAGGGAATTCCAGGATTTTTGACTGAGGAACAGTGGCCTATTTAAGTCAGATGGGGAGCAGCTAGGAGACCTTGCAGTTGGTCGTGTTCCCATGCGTCTGCTGCCCTGGTCATTCTAGATTACACAAATTGGAACTAAAACATGATAGTTTTGAATTTATTCTTGCAGACTAAGCACACCTTTGAAGGGATCGATTAAAATGGATTAGTGAGTGGTATGCACCTCAGCTTAGTCTAATTTTAAAAACAAACAACTTAAGGTTTCCACCTTACCCTTAAAATAAAAGTCATTAAAGGCCAGTAAGACTTGATACAAAAAAATAATCAGCCATGATACCTAATCTGTTTATAAGTCCCTCTAGAATTAGAGATAACAAGGTGTAGAGCTGGATGAACACAGCAGGCCAAGCAGCATCAGAGGAGCAGGAAGGCTGACGTTTTGGGTCTAGGCCCGAAACGTCAGCCTTCCTGCTCGGCCTGCTGTGTTCATCCAATTCTACACCTTGTTATCTCAGATTCTCCAGCATCGGCAGTTCCTACTATCCCTAAAACTACATTCTGGTTAAGGTCAGAAATTGTTATTTTGGGTCGATAGCTGTCATCTCTTTTTAAAAAGACAACAGGACAAAGAACTTGCATGTTATTGTCTTCCTGAATAATAAGTAGATTTGAAAAGCAGTAGAAAAATGAAAGTTTTGCCAAACTTTAAGTTCATTATTATGGATCATCCTATGGCAATGTGACAAAGTACAAGGATACTGATCAATAGGTCTCCAACACAAAACTAAAGTTAGTCTACTGAGATTTGCAAAAATATTGAAGTCTTATGACCAAAGCACTAGATGCCACAAGTGACTGGAATTGCTCCAGGACAGATGGGTGCCCACTCAAAAAGTCCTCATTCTAAGAAATCCACATAGGAAGGTAAAACAAATTCAAAAAAATGTATCACATTATCACACGTGTTTAAAGTGAGAAACTGGTGCATGGAGGATATCCCCATCAAATTTTGGTTGAAATGCATTGAAGTCAAAGTGGCTGGCTATTAAACTACATTTTGCAATACTTCTGTTCTCAATCTGACATAGCAAGGATTTTTCAGACTTGAAGAGTAGAATTCTTGTACTTATGTTAACACCAAGGCCTCAAGGTGACAAATCAGTGGATAAATCTTGGGATCAGCCAAACTAACATACTGTAGCCTCCAAATTTGAGGAAATTCACTATTGCTCATGTCAAACAGCAATCTCATTTACCAAATTAGTCTTCAAGTCAATATTCCCCACAAATCACTTGTAATATTAAGTTATATCTATTAGAAAATCCCAATTTTGTTTATTCTCCCAGGACACCGACTGACATTTGTGGAAGAGTCTGGAAGATGGATGTGTCTTTTAGAAGATTCCCTCAGTTTATAGTTACTGAAGTTATATTAAGGGAAGTAATATTCTACATTTAAAGAAGTGCCATTTAAATTTTCCCCTTACAGGTGCCGTGCTAAGATTTTACATACTTTGAAATGTAATCTTCCTGATGTTAAGGGAAAACAGCAAACGTTTGAATAAAACACGGATATTGTAAAATTCAAACCTAGGACTTACCAAGAGATTCTTTGCATCCTAGAAAGTATGCATCAAGCTAAGAAAATCAAGGTCAGAGCAGCAAAATGTGGACAAACATACAGGAAAATGCTGGCACAGTGCAATAGGGACAGGTGAAAAACAATGAAGCATCATCTTCGAGTCAACTGTGTCCCAGCTGTTAAGTCCCATTAGTAAAGCTTTAACAGGCAACGTGAGTTTATGCACAGAGCTCCTAAAGTTGTACTGAACCAAACCAATGACTTCAAAGTACTTAACTATAAAGTGCTTTGGAATGTCATGAGGTCATTGGAAGTGCTGTAACAAAATCTTCTCACGTGGGAGATGGTTTGCCTATTAACATTAATTAGGAAGATCAACAGGTTAGGGCTCATGGTGCAGTGGTGCTGCCCCTCCCTTTGAGCCAGAAGGCTTGGTTCAAGTCTCAGCTGCCGAGAGGTGTCATAACATATCTGACCAGGTTGGTTAAAAATCTTGGAACATCACAGAAAGAGGTCATCTTTGAATGCATTTGCAAACACCTAGGTCTTAAAAGATGCATCCTCAGCCCTCACCCATTTCTTTGTTGGGGGGGGGGACTGCAACCTTTTGTTAAAGAAGCCCCTGCAAACCAACTCACCAAATCCTTCAACAGGTGAGACAATCACTTCATGTCAGAACCTTCAACACTTGTCTCAATCTAGGGAGGATTGAGTCTCAGAAGCATAATTAGAAGGATTCATCAATATGCACAATAATCAGCACTAATCCATTAAAAGCTTAAGTGAACAATAGAAATTAACATAGGAACAAGAACATGAACAGGAACAGGAACGGAATAGTCCCTCAAACCAGTTCCAGCAAGATAATGGCTGATCTGTGACCTAACTACATACTGGCCTTTGGCCCATATCCCCAAATGCCCTTAGTTTTAAAACATCTCATTCAAAGTTAACTGATGTAGCATCAACTGTTGTTTGTGGAAGAGTCCACCATCCAGAACCTTGTCAAACACCTTGAAGTCTGCACAGACATATTGTCATACCAAATTCAAACATGAACTCGCACTGTTGAGTATTTTCCAATTAAGTCTTCGTTGCAAAAACATCTGCTACATTTCAAATAGCAACTCCTGAATTCCTGCAGTCTTAAAACTTCCATATTAGTTTACAGGAAATCACAAATCAGAATCTGTATAGTGTGGAGACAGGCCATTTGGCCCAACAAGTCCAGTCCAAACCAAACCACACCACACCCTGCACCCCCTAAAGAGCATCCCACCCTGACTCATTGCCCTTACCCCTGGTTTCTCCCCATGTGTAACCCAAACATCCCTGGTCACTACAGGCTATTCAGCAAGGCCAATCCACCTAATCTTTGGACTGTGGGAGGAACCGAAGCACCTGGGGAAGAAACCCACGTAGACCTTTACTGGTTTTCCTCCTTACCGGTCATACCATTGCGTCTTCAACCCCTCAAGTCTGCTCCACTATTCAACAGAACAGACTATTTGATTAGGCAACGTGCCTGCTGACAAAGGCAGGTGGAAGATGATATCAAAAGCCTACTCACTTAAATGCAAAAATGTTTCCATTATAACCGTGTACCCCCTCATTTTCAAAACATGACTTTGATATGACCAACTCAAGAGGCTAATAATTAAGTGTCATAACAGCCCTGGGATTGTTAACAACCAAACTGAAATATATACATGCCATTTTCCAAAGTGGCAAAAAATAGTTTATTTTTAAAAACATCTGTTATGACTAGTCAAAAAAAACCAAAGTTTGATTCCATTCAAAAGCTTCTGAAAACACTAAGTAGGTGCACAGCTCAGTTTTAGTTTCTACATGCATTTTGCTTTTCAAAGAGATCAGACAATAAGTAACTGCAAAATTATTTCAATCATGAACACTTGTCAAATTCCATTTGTCCATAGCTTTGAGAGCTCTCCTAGACTCATTGTAATCGGAATATGTGGACATGAATCCAGGATTTCTGACCAGCCTGAGAACTTTTATTCCTGCACTATCCATAAGCTTTTATTTCTGAGAGATCAGCAATTCCTATCAGCTCAGTACACAAAAGCACTAAATAAAAATTTAGTTTTCCCTTTGTATTCTCACCTCTTGGGTGGCCTGAATCTCAATATTGTGGCAGGGAAGCTCAAACACACTGCCAATAAACACTTCACACCATAGCATACTGGTTTGGAAGCAAGTTGACGTTTAATTACCGAGTTAGGGGCTTCCGAACACTGCAAACATTCAGTGAGCTCCAAGGCCGTTTCAAGTACTTAAACACATGCTGAACACTGCATATAGAAAAATGTAGCAGCACTTTAAAATTCAACTGCTTTTAAAGCTAATCACTCCAAATAAACTACCTTTATTAGGGACCTGCTATCTTCAAGTTACAGAGAACAGGAACAAAAGCCATTTGTGCAGATGATTCATGGAAGTGTTGCAAACTTAGACCAAGGTTTTAAAAGTAAACAGGTCGAAAGTTTGACCTATTTAATTGCATTCTTCAGCAAGAATGAAACAGCCACCTTCAGTATTCCATCTCTTGCAGTACTGTTAGCTGGGCAGAATTAGAGAACCTAGACTTCATTACCAACCCTGCAACAACTTCATTTTCAATAATATTGATCGAGTTTGATATTCCAACACTGGCTGGACCAGTGTATAAAACATGCAGTTCCCACAGGTATGCAGCTGAATCAAATATTGAAAGTCACACGCACCAGCTTTCTTCTAGTCAAGATGCAAAGCATATTTCTTACATCTGGATAACTGCAGAATAAAAACAGCCTTAAAGTGAAAGTTAATAGCATTAGCCATGCCATACAACAACTTTCCCTGACAGAAAAGAAAAATCAGCCTGAGTACATGTCTTTGATAAAGAAATTGACATTTGCTTTTCCCTGCTTTGCTCTTCATCCATTTCATTCCAAATATCCTCCACACAAATGAAATTAAGTGCTTGGTCTACTTGTCATCTCATCCTCTAGTTAGGAAGTTGTCACATGATCTAAACCCTACTGGGGAGGAACTAGTGAGCTTGTCTGTTACTCCCATAACATCTGCTGTTTGGAACAAAGCAGTTCAAGATTTACCAAGCTCAGCTGGCTGTTAAAAGTTGGAACATAATGTAGAACAGAAAAAAAAGTTTAAGTACCACAGCACCCACTCAAAAGGGCAATTAGCAGTTTAAGAAAAAGCCATTTCCAGAAGAGCAACCAACTTGCAATGGTGACACTACTTTTAGACAATTAGAAGCAATCTAATTCTTTGTGAACTTCACCCTTTCAACTATCCCCTTGCTAATCTTTCACCTTTTCCCTCACCATCACCACCCCTCTCCCCCAGGTGGTATGCAAGTCTTTGCAATGTGAAACAGCTAAATACTAGGGCATGCTTAGCTGGTTTCTTCAGCTTTAAAACATTTTCCTAGAGCAATCACTTATACAAGCCTCAAGTGTGGTGATAGGGATATATTCACCCTTGACTTGGCTCTACTTGTGAAATACACCAATTCCCCAAGCAAAACCAAAAAATTATGTTCAAGAGCCAATTGTTATTCTTGACATTCACGTGCACAGAAACCTTCACTTCCATGAAAACATCCAAGGTAAAATGCTTAAGACCTTCAAGATATCTCACCTCAAAAGGAGAAGCAATGTTTAACAAACATAGCAGATTGTTATTCCAGTGTCATCTAAACCAGAACAGTTAGCTGAACGTGTACAACAGAAGTGCATTTGCAACTTCCTTCGCAGCAATATCAAAAAACTTGTGTCTTTTTAAACTGGAGATAAAAATGTAGGCTGAATTACTTGTGACATTTTTCGTCTGTGTCCACAGTAAGCATCCCCATCTTCAAAACTAATCACTTGCTGTGCTCACTAGAAAACAGGGTGGTAAGTGGTAGGACAAGGAAATTTGGTCATTCACCATTGCAAACATAGCAGGATCCTGACCACGTCAAAGTAACAAAGTTGTAGTGGAAGTGTTTGATTTAACGACACAGATGAGCAGAATTTTAGAATGCAGTATTAATAGGACATAGTGGAGTGATGTTTATAGGGATGAAACAATTCAATGAATTGATTGTATTGTTTGTTTTAGTTTTAGAATCCCACACAGATCTGCAATTTTAACATATGCAAGGAGATTGAAACTAAGTGGATCTGACTGATGAATTATTTGGAGGGTCTGACTTTCTACTTGACTAAACATTGAGCGAAACAGCAATAATTCATACCACTTACAAAAGCTGTGACATATTTAGGAATTTGAAGTCATGTCTTGAAATTAGACCACAAGTTCTAAAGCAAGTGCATGCAAAAGTGTAGTGTAAAAGCAATGAAAAGCTACACAAAACAAGCATATGCCAGCATGTGCCCAGAAACACCAATCCTTTAAAAACCAAAAAAAGCATTTGAATATGGCTACAAAATAATTGTTGTATACTTGATCACAGGATTCCAACATTTCATCATTGTGTTTTTGCTGGCATTCCAGTAACAAGTGTTTTAAAACTTGCCTCCAGAGTTCAACTGATACATGGTTAGAAGAAAGCAACTGATTCCAGATCAGATCACATGAAAAACAAAATTCCTTTCCCTGAAAAAAAGAGGCATTTTAAAAACAAGTTTAATTGGTTTAAACTGAACTAATTGAGAATATGCTTGCATATTGACATTTAACTTGCATCAACTGACAGGTGCTGGTGCCCTCTAGTGCTTTGCTGGAGTGCTATTTATATTCATCTTGAAACCATACAAGGCACTATGATTAGTGCCCTCAAGTGGAATGAGAAAAAAAGTGCCCAGGAAGGTCTACAAGTTCAACATTCACATTCCAATTCTGTTAAAAGTGTGACTTAAGCGTTCCAAATTCAAGCTTAGATAGGAAAAAACCTTTAGTCACTTTAAAAAGACTTCACTAAATTGACAGCTTACAACTCCAGAAAGTGAACACTCCTTTATAGGAAGGACTGCTTAATTCATTTAAGAGATAGCAACTCGTTATACATGCTGGAAGAAAAAAACAAGCACAAGGACCAAGAAACACAGATGGCTACAAACTGCCATGTGAAGCACCACTAATACCATCTCCTCTATTACAAATCTGAGTGTCAGACAATATACCACAAATGGGTCACTGCTCACAAGCAAGTTTTACTTATATTGGCCCTGCAATCAGTAACTTCGATATTCAATTATGAATTTAATCATATCTTTCCATTCTCTTTAAAGAGGTCTAAAAATCCATGGGAATAGGCATTTGGGCACCACTCAATATTCTCTTCAGATCACAATCCTGTAAATTTAGTTTTTGCTGCCATCATGTATTTGCACCTTGAGCGCTGCCTGGAACATGCTTCAGTGTGACTCTAGAGATAGAGTAACATTTGCCCTTCACTTGTTTCATGCTTGTACATTCTTCATGAATGAGTCCACCCGCTTTTAAGTCAAGCTTTTGTACTGTGGGGAGCTCATGTAGACAGACTGACCACAGGTTGATTCTGTCGGGACAAGAGTCACAAATACCATCGAAACCTGTGGACACCTGCCTAAGGTGATTCAGTACTGTAGAACTAGTGGTCTTCAAGCTAGAGACAAGACATTCCTGCTTGCCCAGAGGGGGGTGAAACTTTTATAAGACAGTATTAGAGGATGTGGCAATTTATCTGGAATAGACTCAAAACTAGTTGAAGAGTAGAGTATAAATTCCAAGTTCTTGCCATCACTGCTCAATTACTGAACCAGAAGGCCTTAAATCTTTTGTTGGCTTTTATTGAGAAATTGCAAAAATAGTAAAAAACTTAGAATTTGGCCTGGATTCTGATCTATTTAAAGCAATTTCTAACTTCTACCTGCAGCTATGAAAAATAAACTTAATTCATAGTGTATTCTTTACCAGTCTCATCCTCCACTTGCACAGTCCATAGAAACACTATTAGAAGCACATCATTTGACAGTGTACTGCAAAAGGTTTTCTTGTATATTCTCAATCATGCAGAGCAACAAATCTCAAATCACAACATTTACAGCTAATCTGAGATGCTGATTCACGCAACACGGACCAGAAGCAAATCTAAACACTAATGAACCTGGGCTTCCTCTGTAAAATGATGCATCATGCGATGGACAAAGATTTCCAACTAACCGAGGTTGCAGTTTCATTTCTGCATGAAAATTGAAAACAGTCATCAACTCAGAGGTCAGTGTAATTTAATGCATTTATCCCCTGGCCCACATTAAACAAATTTTAAAATTTTGATAAAGAAGTTCTGCTCATTCCATGAGGAAGCTACTTAGGAACAGTTAATCGCCAAAAGTCTGACAAGACCCAGTCAATTCTTATTAGGTACTGTAAAAGCACATCTGTCAGTCAGGCACATTTGAAATCAGATGAAAACACCAAAGTTAATTGAGCTCAGAAATGAATGAGTCAAAAGATTCTTGCAGAATGTTCCAAGATGACTGCCCACTAATTGATGATCCAACCAGCTGGAATCCAGTAAAGTTCTATGAACCTGTAAAGTCACATTGTATTTCAGTAAATATGCTCGCCACAATGAGCAACAGCTACAAGTGGCTTTAAGTGTAGTGAGATCCCATTGTATTATTGCAATAAATACTTGAAACTTTATTTCATTGGAAGGCAATTCAATACACTAAAGAAATTAGTGCAAATACAAATTTAGAGTACACCCATGGTATCAGCCACCAGGTACACACCAAATATTTCTTGCAGATTATATTAAACTCAAAACATTGGAATTATTTTCGTCTCCATTTTAAAAATCTCACCTTTGTCATGTTACCAGACCCTCACCATTACACCCTCCAGTAATTTAAATCTGCACTCTGGCAGAGTCTGCAGCAAATCAAGGCTCTGCATAAAAACTATCAATGTTTCTCCAGTTCTAAATCTTGCTCCTTAGAGATGGTCTTTGAAAGTTGACCCAATATTGTTATCTGCCCCAAATCTTTCTGTAGGTGCCTTCTGATTTTTTTGATCATGCACCTACAAAAGCACATTCGGGAAATGAACTATTTCAAAAGCACAATATGTTGTCCTCCAGGTTACAAAAGAAAGTCCAACAAGGCAATTTCAATGAATGTTCTTCCCAACCCAGACATTCAGCCACACCACCAAAACCACGAAGGGGAGCAGGTTGCACTCAAAACTAAACAAACTGAACACAACAACATACCTTCAATAAAAATCAAGACTCCACATTATAAGTCAACAAAACACTTGTTTTAGAGCTCAAAATTTACTTGGTTAAAGTGTTGATATTAGGTTTATATTCAGAATGTGCTTTCATTAGTGGCTTGACAAGGAAAGGAACAAAGGACAAAAAGTTGAAGTCACTGCAATAAATTTTCTTGCACCCCCTTAGAATACACTTACCTTTAACCCAGCTGAGCAGCTATATCATCATTGAATCTACCAGTAACACAACATGCAGCTTTAGTCAAAAAGAGATTGATGAACAGTAGTAAAATCACTAACTTGTGAAAGAATAAGTGACAGGGCAGATAGCTTTCGGGGGGCTGGGGACAGGTGGGTGGAGTTGGCTGGTAAACAACCAAAATTAAGGAAAAAAGGTCTATTACAAAAATCTCTACTGTACCACATGATGCAATGGGAGAATGAAGTCAAAGAGGAGAGGGAGATGGACAGTGGGGAGATGAAATACCCAGAATTGGGGAGTGGGGCACAAGACAAAGAACTGCATCCTTGCCAATAATGCAATCCTTAAGCTCATTTTACTTCAGTTAGTTAAAGCCATATGGATAAGTAGAATTTGCTTCCATTAAGTGCCCATACCATCTCATTGGATGTAACCTTGTGAAACCTGTATTGAATGGTCATTAGGGTTTAATTACTCTTCCAATTTGAAAAAGGCTAGAACCTCACTCCAAAATGCCTAGTTTAAAGCAGATGTGGCCAATTAATACAGGTTCAAGGTAAGAATGGTTACTGGATTAGCCAGACAATACTTCATAATTGACAGATGGGAGAGAGTGTGTGTTAAGTTTGACAGGTTGACATGCACGGGGCATACTAAAAAAAGAACCTTACCAATATATTGCTACAGAAATAGTGTCATCAGGCTTAGAACCTACACCGAGGTGAGGTCAGGGGTTAATTCAACCCTGCAATAAAAAAGGTCGGAGAAAGGTTTGCAAAGCTCAATCCAAAACATGCACAACAACACCATATATTGTAACAAAGCTGATCTAGGCATTTTGCTGATCAGCACAATAAAACATTTAATACATTGAAAATTTTAGAAAGTAGCAAGAGGACACAAAATGATCCTGGTGCATCAAAGGCTAGATTGAAAAGTTTGCACAGCAACACAGGAACTGTTTATCCTCAACACACAGTACTCTAATAACATTGCTGACGTAATTTGGTCAAAAAGCACAGCCAAAAAATTAGTAGTGATATCAGAAGGTAGATGCTGCCTCTTTATATGGCACTTCAACTTGGGATTGACATCCTCAAAGTTTCATAAGTGTATTTGTTGTTTGCCTGCTGATAAAGATTAATTCTGGAGTATATTGAGCTTCACAAACAAAATAGTGAAAACACATTAAAGTAGTCAAGGATTATTCAAGGCAGCTCAGGAGAATCATCCACCCAGTCAGGCACAGAACAATACTGCATAACACACCATGTTGTTGGGACAGCCAGGGTGAAACATTTTTTGGAGCAATGACTAGTTGGGAAGGTAAGTACATGTTCACATAGGACGGAATTGCTTAAAGTAACAAGCACCAAACTCAGTCGGATCAGAAAAACAGACTATTGACCGAAGTTCCAGTTAAGCTCTCCACACAAGAAAAGCTTTGACAAAATAAAAAGGAATTGCTATTTTTTAGTGTAACATTCCACATCAGGATGTTGCGAGGTGCTTCATAGCCATTTACGTTAGAGTAACCAATTTTCTGTGGCCAACATGAAAGTGGCAGTTTGCTCTAAAGCAATTTATTACAAATCACCATGAGATTAATTGGCAGCTAACCTAGTTGATGCGAGTTAACTGTTGTTACATGTCAGCCAGAGCACAGAAGTGCCTGAATTTTGAACTATGTTGTGACCTTCTACCTTGGAGGACAGTACTTGGCAGAGTACCACTCCCTTAATATTATTTGGAACGTCAGCTGGTTTGGATATTACAATCTGTCACTGATTCACAAACTATGGCAACAGCCTCCATTGAGCCATGTGTACAGCTAAACTCAACTTTATCATCTTTGTCACACAGGCAAAAAACGTTTATTCAAATTAGCCAAATATTCAGAAAGTCTAGTTAAGTCAGCCAAAAAAAAGTTGGAGAAGCTCAGCAAGTCTGACAGCATCAGTGAAGGGAGAAAAAAAACAAGTTAACGTTTTAGGTCCGGTAACCCTTCCTCATAACTGTTAAGTCAACCACTTGGAATTCACATTTAAGCAGGATTGCTATTGCAGCTGTCCAGACAAGCTGAGGGGAGACCGGTCTTCTGGGAAGAGGTGGTGGCAGAGGATGATCCTGGCTTTGTACAATTCCTTCACTGGAAGGTGTAACCCTGTTGCCCTCAAACTTAGGTTGAAACCCCACCCCACCTTAAAAGGTATCAGCTTATCTTCCCCCCCCCCCCGACTTCCTACATTTAGCTCCTAGTATCCAGAACTTCAGAAAACCTGGATTCAATCAATACAGCACTGGGTATTAAATTTTCAGCAAAGGTCACTCAAACATATTGATTAGCTTTCAGATTTATCCTGGCTCACAGGATAGGCATGGGAATCCAACTATATCCAAAGGAGATGAATCTTACAGCCACAGGAAATGGGATCAATCATTTCACAAAGTACAGCCTTCAAGCTACAGCAAGTTAATTGTACAGTATCTACTCTATTACTCAACATCTGCGATTGTCAGACATTTATGGTATTGAAATCTTTCAACTCAACCATTCCAGCTGATGTACCATAGTTGGTGGCAAGATCTTAACTCTATAGTAGGACTCTGCATAAAACATTTTCAATCCTTTACCTGGCTAAAGTCAGTGATCCCACCAGTCTATCTGAAAAGACAACTGCAGGGATAAGGCCTAATTGATTGAGGTTAGCTACCTGTTTTTGTGACAAATTTCAAAAGCTAACCAGGGGAGCCAGAGACCCAATATATTACAAAAAAAGGATGGATTCAATGAGTTTGCCTCAAGAGTGGTATTAACTTTATAGCAGGCAAGTGTCAACTGGCATGAACATGACAATGGCAAAGTGGGAGCTGAAAACACTGCTTAGCAGTACATGGGCCTCTGATCTAGAGGCTCATGTCTTGGTGGTGAGAAATGGAAACCAGGACCATGGTCCTAGGTCAAACAAGTGTTGGAGGAACACTAGACTCTCAAATGATACACAGCTCTGTTAACATGGGCACTCCCTAACTTCCAACCAGGTCCTGGTTGTGTCACATCTATTTCTGGGCAAATCCAGGGCAGTCTTACTGGGGTGGGGATGATGAGGAGAAAGTGGGAAAACACTAACGTTCCCCAATTCAAACAAATGAACACAGTCTCAGTCCGTAAGGCCCGAAGAGGGAGATGCAGATGGAAAATCCATCTCCCCTGCCAAGGGATTTGATCTTTATACTGCTTAAGCAAGCCCCAAGCAACAGCTGCATTCTTCCAATAGCAAATGAAGTTTGGTTAAGACAGTGACTATATCCCAGTGAGAAAAGAGATGCGTGACCATGAGTGTTCTAGCTTGTTCGTCAGCAACTGCCTCAAGGGCAGCAAAAGCAGGTAGAACAGGACATAGTACATAATAAAAACAGGAGTGTGTTTTTTCTTTTTAAAACAATTTCCATGGAGGACAACAGATTAACAGACAACAATGGAGCAAAAGCCTTCTCATGCTGCAGAATGATTCAACCATCACCAAAACAGATTTGGAAACAAGTATTGAAATAGTGAACAATATCTTACTAAGAAAAAAGGAGTAACTTGCTCATCTGAGCAACATGCCATTTAAACTTTGTTGCTCAGATGCGCTATTTATAAAAACAAAAGCAGCATGTTACTCGATCAATGACAGAACTGAGGTATCCAGGGAGTCAGTGATTAAGATACAATTGATTAGCCAATGAGAATGTTGCTTACATTCCAATTATATTGCAATAAAATAGGCTTTGCTACAGTTACAGGGCAGGCAATGCAGAAGGAGACTATAATCAGATCTTAAATAGCAAAACAGGCAAGGGGCTGGAAGGAGTACACCTGCTCTTAGATTGTTAATCCAAACTTGTAATGCAAAAAAAAAGTGTTATTTCAAAAAGAACACATTTACTTGGTTTTATGAAGTCAAATATAACTGATTTACAAATCCAAAGCTGACGAAGGCAAAACAAAACAGAGTGGCTGAAGTGTACAAACGCTTACAAAAATTTATAAATTGAAACTTCTGTATGGAGAGACCAGGCCATTTCAAGAGTAATACTCAAACTTCAATTGACATATCAATTTGCTCACATTTAAAACTACACTAATGTCTAAATAAAAAAGTTGTCAGTTGGACATTTTTAAATACACAGTCTTGGTACACAGCATGACCAGATTAAACAACCACAGAATAAAGTGCTCCTTTCCCTGAAGTAATTAGAAGCTTGAACCACCCAAAATAATGAATAAGCTATACAGAGATTTCCTTCAAATCTTCTGAAGGAATCAACAGCATGTTCCCAAAACACTATTTGTTTATTCCAAGCTAAGTCTTCATATTTGAAGTCCATTAATCTGGGAAAATGTTTGAAAGCAGTTTGTTCTTAAAGTTATTTAATATTAGGTTGCTCTGAATGCTGCCAAACTGCTTGAAATTTGAGTCTTGCACCACAAGTCCCTCCAAGTACCGTTCAAACCCACTGAGGCAAAAACTGTAAACTTAACCTGTTCAGGCAGCCAATACAAATTCATATGTGCAAAGCACAATTAGTTAACAGCATTTCACTTAGAGTAAACATTTCAACTATTTCCAATTAAGTCAAACCTATCCCATTCACTTTCAAAGCAAGGGAAGAAATCTGGCAATATTAACCTTTCTTGCTTGCTATGCTGGGAATATCAGAATTTCATGGATGCAGCTTCCAAAGGATTCAAAACAAGTTGAAATCCAGGTAATCCGAAAAGATCTGGGAATGATTTCAAATGGAGGAGATTCGAGTTTAAGAATCATGCAGCACAGAAACACAGCCTTTGGTCCAACTCATCCATGCCAAACAGACATCCCATTTACCAGCATTTGGCCCATATCCTTCTGAACCTTTCCTGTTCATATACACATTTAAATATAGTAACTGTACCCATTTCCTTTGGTCACTCATTCCATCCACCTTTTGAGAAAAAAGTTACTCCCCATGTCCTTTTAAGAATCTTTCTCCTCTCACCTTAGATATATGCCTTGTAGTTTTGCACTCCCCTACCCAGGTGGAGGTGGGGGCGGCCTCGGCTATTCATCCTATCCATGCCCTGTATGATTTTGTGCCTCTACAAAAAGGTCATCCCTCAGCTTCCAACACTGCAGGGAAAAGCCTCAGCCTATTCCACCTCTCCCTATAGCTCAAACCCTCCAGTCCCAGCAACATCCCTAGCAATCTCTTCAGCACCCTTTCAAGTTGAACATCCTCCTTCCCATACAAGGGTGACAGCATTGTACAAAGTATTCTAAAAGTGGCCTCAATGTTCAGTACAGTCACAACATGACATCCCAACTCCCATACTCAAGGTTCCATCCAAAGACAAAACACCTTCAGTTTGTCTACCTGCAATTTTACTTAAAGCAAGCACCTGCAGGTCTCAGTTCAGCAGCACTGCCCAGGGCCCTACCTTTTACTGCACAAAAACTTACCAAAGAGGCAACATTTCACATTTCATGAATTCTATCTGCCCCTCTGTTCAGGGTCACTGTTGAGGTAATCTTCTCCACTGTCCATCATGCCATGTATTTGTGTCATCTGCAAACTTACTAACCAGACCACCGATTTTCACATCCAAATAACTTAAGTGGCAAAAACAGCAGACACACTGATCATTGCAGCATACTGCTAGTCACAGGCCACCAGTCTGGAAAGCAACCCTCCAACTTTCTATCCATTGGCTAGCTCTCCCCAAATCTTGAGATCTAACCATACCAACAAGTCTACTGTACAGAATTGTAATAAATGATTTAAAGTCCAAATAAACAACATCTACCATTTTGCCTTCAGCTTTGTCACCTCGAAAGACTCAAAGTTAGTGTGGGAGACAATTTCCCACATGCAAAGCCATGTTGGCAACACTAAACTAGTCCTTACCTACCATTGACCTAAGGCTGAGATACCAAGGTGCAGAGCTGGATGAACCCAGCAGGCCAAGCAGGAAGGCTTACGTTTCAGGCCTAGACCCTTCTTCGTTGACATAAGGCACACTGGTCTATAGATCCCTGGCTTTTCGTTACAACCTTTAAATAACAACCACAACAGCCAACCTCCAGTCTTCTGGGACCTCACCCATGACCAAGTATGATACAAATATCTCAGCAAGGAATCCAGTAATCTTAGTTTCCTACAAAGTTCAAACATTCAATGGAGATTACTAGAACTGGATCAAAAGGATGTTTAGTTCAAAACATCCCTCAGAGGTCACTTGGGGGTCCAGATCTCCAGGTGTTCTAGACATTAGTCAACCTGAATGGAAGAGTAATTATGCCAATGAAGGCCAGCTAAACACTTATTTGAAAAGCCCCTGCCATCCCCCCAACATGATACATTTAAAGAAAAGTCATTCTCTTTAAAACATGAAACCAAAAAAGTCAACATACAGCAACTAGAAACAAGATTAGGTGTAGGGACAAGCACAGGCACTTCACAGTACTTTATGTCAAAAGGTTTTCTGAAGGTTAAAAATCAGGACTAGGCCAGATTGTCTACTATTTCCAGTGAAATGTCTAGCCATCATTTATCCTGTGACTCATTACTTCAATTTCTTAAGTAGAGAGGTCCTAATGCCAGATATTGGATCACATTTTCTATGCCACCTGTTCAATGGATTTTGCTGGAATTTTGGGAGAACAGGCACAATATGAACTAATCACACCATTAATATTTAGATTAACTTAGATAGCAAAATCTGTAAGAAACAATGCATGGACTTGTATTTTGTAAAATCTGGCTCCATTTTTCAAACTGTCACTGTCTTGGGGTTTAGTAATCTTCCAAAAAGATCATTTGAAAAAAATAGTTCATGAACAAAGGCTAATTCCATACATTTTGACCTAAAGCTCAAAGTCTCTTTCATAATGTTACAACTTCTGTACCATCAGTGTCAGGACACTTGCAGAAAAGTCAATGTGGCATAGCCTATGAACACAACTAACCTATTCACCAACTTTCTAGATAATGGAAGCTTTTTAAGTGATATGAACGAACAAGCTTGGAGTGCATCTTTCTCCCACTACATCTGTGAAGAACAGAAAGTGTTCTCAAAAATTTTTAAAATAGAATCTTTCAATAGCACCCCATTTTACTTTGCCAAATCAACTATGCTCACCACATGATGGCAGGTCTTCTCCACATTGCCATTTGCAAAATTAGAGATGTTGGTTAACATGTCACTTCACACCTGCTATAACAATAAATAAGGCTAGCTGCCTAATACAATGTTTGCATTGAAAACATCAGAACAAGTAAAGCAGTTATAAACCATTTATATTAGTATTCAGGAATTGACAAAATTCTAACTGCAGTTTCTAGTTACAAATCTACCCAACTATTCTCTGGCAAGTAATAGAGATTGTTCATTTAGCTTGACTGTTAATTTCACTAACCTGGGTGTGAGATAAGCAAAGACAAGTGTATTGGGGTGGGATGGGGAGAAGAAATTATTCCAGAATCTCAATCTACACTGTGCACCAGGTTTATATCAGAACAGCCTTCAGGCTACACAGATCTTGTAGACTGCAGTGAAGCATTATTGTAGGTTGCATTGACCATTTCAGTGCAAAGAATTTTTTTACAGCTGTTCTGCCAGCATTTCCCACACCCCCAAAATGAAAGCAACTGCTCAGATTCTGACATTATGGGTTTAGATATGTCTTATGCCAGACTGGGTCATGATCCAGTATCTGTAAAACCAACATGGGCTGGGTACTTAAGAAATGCAGCCACAGAAAGCAAATTTGAAGGCATGTACTTTTGTGATTATGGACACTGATGGAATTGAAACAATCTACAACTCAGTCAAATACCAAAAGGGCCAAGTATATTACATCAAGTCAACAGCCTAAACAGTTTGCTGACTGGTCCATTAAGTGAACTGGATCTTTTAAAAGAGGAGAGATCATGCTGTTATGTACAGAGATTCTAGTGCAGAATAAAACAAAATTATTAATTTAAATCAGAAACAAGTCAAAAATCTTAAACAGATGCTCGTTGAAGTGGTTGGGTAAATAGTTGGAAGGAGAGGTATAACTGCCAGATCATGGATATAAAACTTTAAAGAGGGGCATCCAAGGAAACAGTGATGACCTCTTCACTTTACTGCATCCTTCAGTGATCACAAATAACCTCTGGGGTTAAGAGGAGACCTACAGAGGTAGTTATAAAACCATGAGTATAGATGGGGTTAATGGTACCTGTCTTTTCCACAGGATAGGGGAGTTTCTAGACTAGGGGACATACTTCTAAGTTAAAAGGAGAAAGATTTAAAGATGACAAGAGGGGCAATTTTTGTTAAAACAGAAAAGTGGTTCATGTGGCATGAACTTCCGAAGGAAGGTGGATGTGGGTGCAATCAATTTTTAAAAACATTTCAGTGAGTACATGAATAGGAAAAGGTTTGTAGGGATATGGGACAGGAGCAGGAAGTTGGGACTGGTTTAAATGGTGATTGTTTGGCATGGACTAGTTGGACAGAAGGGCCTGCTTCTGTCTGTGCTGCATGACTGACTCTAGCTGTCAACCAAGTTCAGAATTGACAAAGAGATCTTGCCTAATAAGACATCCTCGATGAAGAAAGTTTTAAAAAGTTACGTCCAGGTTCAAGGATCACTTAAGGTACTGTAGTTCTCCATGAAAGTCAAGGTAGGGATTCAAGATAGCAGAATGAATAGAATTAGGTCATGATAGAAAACATCAAGGGTAGGAACAGACATGGTGTAATTTAGAAAAAGGCAGGTGGTCATGGAGACTGAGGTATGAGATGAAGGAATGCCTCCAGGTTAGGCACTGAAAAACACCACACATTCTAAATTCAATGCTGGCTAGGAATTGAACAATCAACTAGCTCTGAAGAAAAAACCTTGCAAAGTCTTCCAAACAAAAATTGTGCCCATGTTAGCAGATTAAACTCATCCAATTTTGTTCCAACACAACCTCCATAGCAGACACTATTTATTCCTTATACATAATGTGAAAACATTGATACATTTTAAACACTCGCAAAGCATTGAATACCACTACTTAGGACAAAAATCAGCATAGCATCTGAAATGGTGTTATACAGTTAAAATGTGTATAAAGTCAAGTCAGTGTTGAAGCATTGCTCTGTCCTGAGTCACCAAGGCAGTCTCACAGAAATCAAAGGATGTGCCCATGCTCAAGAAACAGCTTCATGTTAAAATCCTCATTTATGATTTTTTCATCAGGTGCTAGAGATATTCTTCACTTAGAATAATAGTGAAGAGTATGAAAATCATTAAGCTCACCCAAGGCTCTGCAAAAACAAAACATCCTTGTGCTTGTCTACCACATGTCAGTGGGCCAACAGAATGATTGAATTTTGCATCATTTACAGTTAACAAACAGATCTGGTATAAAATGGAAGCTGGGTTAAATTATGTGGCATCAGAATATACCAAATGTAACAGCTACAACTTAAAATCACTGAAGTACAAAATTCCAAAAAAACCAAAATCAATTTGTCAAGTTTGGTACACTCTATAGTAATAAAACACTGCTGGACTTCCAAGTGAGCTGAAAATTAAGATGAGACTTTTGTTTCACAACAAGGGTTTAAGTGCAAGTCAAACCAGAATTTGAAAAATGAAAAATTACAAGAAAAACAAGTACTCCTTTGATCATGAAAATTCTGCTTCATAAATTTCATCTTGTGGACTTTCCCTCTCCTTTGGATAAAATCTGAAGTTCCATTAACCACAACCTAAAACAACTCTACCATGATCAATAATGGGAAGGAATTTGCTGTATTCATTAGCCTCCAACTGAAATATTTTGTTCCCTTCAGCTTCTTACTTGGAGGACCCCCTAGTTTGCACGAGTAGAGAAACCAGAGTGTCAATTATAGATCAACCCAATCACTGTTGCATTCAGTACTTATAGAACAAACAGCTAAATAAGCCTCTAACAATCTATTCAGTACACAGGTGGTTAAAACAATATTTTACATCTGATCCAGTATTAAACTGAAGATTACTTACAGCATCCACTTTTAGAACTCAATTCTAACAGTATTACAGCTGAGTACAAGGTAACTACAAAGATGTGAGGGAGGAGCTGACCAGAGTTGATTGGAAGGAGAGCCTAGTAGAGAAGATGGTGGAGCAGCAACAACAGTTTTTGGGGGGTAATGCAGGAGACAGAAATTCATCAAGGAAGAAACATACCTGAGGGGAGGCAGAGGCAGAGGCAATCATAACTGACAAGTCAGGGACAACACCACAACAGCAAACATGCCATGTGGAGGAGACTGGTGGGAAGCCAAAGGACTGGGGAGCTTGGAAAAACCAGGAGGACAAAAGAGCAATACACAGGGGTGGGGGAAGGGATACCTTTGTGCACCATAATAAGAGACTGCAACAGAGTTTGAGCCATTTGAAAAACAAAGGCACAGGCAATAAGCAGACATTGGACTACTCGGGCAAAGGAGACTGGAGTAGTTGTACTACTAAGAGAATGGTTGATGAACTGAATAGGTACTGCACACCAATTTTCATAGCTGAAGACATCAGCAGCATACCAGAACTTCGGTGGGGGACGGGGGGGGCGCCAGTGTTTAGTATAGCAGCCATCACTAAGAACAACATGCTCAGACAGCTGAAAGAGGTGTGGTATGAAGGCAGATAAAAATCACCCGGACCAGGAGGACAACACTCCAGGGTTCTGGAGGAGGAGGAGGTAGCAAAGAAAAATGCTGAGGCTTTGGTAGTGATCTTTCAGGAATCACTGGAGTCACAGAGCATTCAGAAGGGCTGGAAATTGCTCATGTAACAGCCTGTTTAAGGGGATGGAAGTGAAGACAGGAAATTATAGGCAGATCTGCTTGACCGCTTGGTAATATTTTTGAGTCCATTAAGGATGAGATGAGATTGCAATGTATCTAGTAGCGCATGGTACAACAGGACAGTCAGCACAGCTTCATCAAGAGGTCACGCCTGACAAGTCCTTGGAATTCTTTGAGAGTGTAACAAGTTATATAGGCAAAGGAGAACAAGTGGAAGAAAATTCAACGTTGGAGTCTTCACATGTAAAAAACTCATTATATTATATTCACAAGGTATAAGTCCTGTCAAAATGTTCTGGAGATTTCCTTATGAGTTTGGCAGATGTTGCCCAGGTATGAAAAACAAGTGTCATGGACAAACAAACATGCATTAGTTCCACAAAGAAAGACAGACTTCAAATACTCATCCTGCTTGCGTAGAGAGTTTTAAGTGACAAAAAGGCAGACAGGCTTATATTTGAAGCAGCAAAACTAGCTTGGGGGGAGGAGTTAGGACAAAGAAAACATGCACAGCTTAAAACCAAGTGGAGCTCAAATCACAATCTGGTGAACATACCGTTGTTCTTCCTCCAATTCTTCTCTCGTCAGCACTTTTTCATAGCTGCTGCCACCTCGAATCTTGCCTGGACGATACTCGTCAACTAGATCATCTGAAAAGATAGTAATACAAACTGAGTCACATGTACATAGTCAACTTTGCTAGATTTTTGGGCTCAAACAAGGCCTGGAGCATAGTATTATGAACAGCACCTAAAACTGGGATTAAGGCAATAAAGAGAAGGGAGAATGAAAAAGGTAAATTCAGACAGACAACTATGAACTGAAAAATTGGGACTGCTTGACCAATTCAACCACACATACAAACGGCATCTGACTTGAAGTGCATATACAGCACAAGCTTTTTGTCTGAGTACTGGACATTTCAATAAGTTGTCTATTAGCAATATTTTACTCAGTTGGTTAATGCTTAAGGAATGGTTGCACTTCCGTGACTAAAGACTAATGAACCTCAAGTTTGGCAAATAGCCCACACCCATATTGCTTCCAATTAGTCTTGAGTCAATTGGTGGGACCATTTTACTTGCAACATGTTTAAATTTCTCAACTGTAAAAAGACAGTTGAAGTTTTTTTTTAAAAACAAGATCAATACAATTGGGAGTAGAGACAGTCACGCAAGTGGGGTCATCTGCTTTTTTCTTAAACACTGCTTGTAGGCCAGGAGCTGCAAGGGTGTTTTTACTGTAGGATTTACAGCAGGCAGGTTAAACATTAGATTTTGTTTCACATCTGCAGAATCTCAGATTGACAAAGTTTCAACTCAGCTCACAGTAGAGTTCAGAATGCAAGTTTATTCTGTCCTAGAAACTCTTCCTAGGAATAGTTATTGCAGAAAGGCTTAGTTTATATTAGATCTTCCAAATCATGATGAGTTAGAAATCCAAATTATTACAGCACAGAAATTTTAGGGGTCAATCATGTCAAGTTCATGCTGACAAACTTGAATTCCATTATCTCTACTGTCCATGGCAAAGAAACTCAAAAAAGGAGTCAAATAGAAGCTTCAAGATTGAGTCTTAAATTTCAGAGTGTAAACATTAGAACAGGGTTGAGAACTGTTTTGCTGTGTTTCAATATCATTCTAACCATACTTAAGTGGCTTGTTTGTGTTTATTTCTGGTGTATAAACTTCTGTGTTGAGATTATGCAGCCTTGTGAATATTGTGGTTAAATCACAAACATTAAGTAACAAAACGAACACATCAAGCCAGGTTTCAATTTTGGATCTATTAGTAACATCAGCTGGTACCATAATACCACAAGTGTTTGTTTTTGAAAACGTGGTTTCTGGATGACACCACTACCAGCACACGTCCTGAATGTTTGTTTCTTACATTAGCCCTTGCAGCAGACCTATTGATTAAGGTGAACCATTGACATCACCAAGATCTCACTTGATCATGGTCTGGGTTCTATGGTTACAGACTACATAAGCCACATCATGAACAGCAAACTGCTATTAAAGTGGCACATACTTTTATTCTGAAGCACCATATACCGACTCCATACCTTTTCTCTATCTGGCTATCCTCCCATTCACCCCAAATCTAGTTTAGTATTTATGCAGTACATAGAACACGATGCTAAAACAATGCATTGGAAACAAGTTTTGTTTGTTCCTCTTCCCCACATTAATGCCAAAGTTCATCTCACTGCCAGTTAGCTGTTTAACAGCCATCTTTATCAAAAGGTAACATTGGCTTGGCAGCTGTCCACAGATTAGCCATGGCCATGTCTGGATTGCTGGTTAGAGACCCAGCTGACAAGCCAACAAAGTTCTCCAGGCCAAACAGCATTTAATGGCAAGACCTGCGTGGACTTCTATCCTCTCAATCCATCCTGCAAGTTTAAAAATGCTGCTCTGTTGATTGCAGCACAGATCTTAAGTTCAACCCAGGACCAAAACAGAACAGAGAAAGCAAGTCTATGTTTTAAACCTCCTCAATGCTGAAGTCAGAAGAACCAGAGCTCAACCTAGGATTCACTCAAGTCAACCCCCTAGCAGAACCCCACCACTAAAAATTTAGTGTTTTATGCACCATGTAGTCGGTGCATTCTAATTAGGGAGAAGTTGGAGTGCATGCACAAACTTGTGCCTTGCTTCTTTGAACTGATCAACTAAACTTTATATGGAAAGGAACAAAGCAAGCTGGTTGTCACAATAAAAAAAAAAGTTAGCAGCCAGCCAATCAGCACTTTGTAACACCCATCTCTATCAAGGAAAAAAAAAGGACAATTCTCAGAGTCAAGGAAATGGGGACTTACTACATTTAAGATTGAGGAATCTTCACAGGGCAGATGTGGAGACCATGTTCATGGGTAAATCTAGAGCTACATTTCAAAAAGGTCACCTATTTAGAACAAGTGGAGGTGAAATTCAGAGTGATCATGCTTCTTGAATTCTCTAAAGAAACACAAGTGGAGCCACTAAATATTTAGGGCCAACATGGACAGACTTTAAACTGAAGGTTTCAGGGTAGGTGAGATTTCAATTTAACCTATCAATAATCTCTAATGGTAGGGCAGGCTTAACTGACCTACTCCTGCTCCTTGTGCATATGGAACAAGACAAAAAATATGTTCCACTGCAACAGTAAAGATGCACCATGTTACAATCATCTGAGATGGGACAAGTAGTAAAGAGGATATAAAATTATGCAAACTGAATGTGTCTTAAAATAAAAAGATACCTTCCAAAATGTATCCTCAACACCTGAAACAAGGTAGTACATGACCGAAGGTAAGCCTACAAATATTGGCAGGAACATGGAACAGAGACCAGCTCTGATGCCCTTGAATGGTGGAGCAGAGGGGCTGATGTGGTCTGCCGCACTAGTGTGCGCATTTGGTTTTATCTTGAAGGCTCTCCAGCACAAAGAGCTATTTCACATACTGATTTCTTAGTACAGGTTGCATCAAACAGCCCAACTTAATTATAAAACTAAACAAAAAGCAATTAGCAAATTGCATTTCCTGTTCAACTGAAGTCCAAGAGATCAGCAGTGACATGGGCCTTAACACAATTTATTTTAAAGAAAACACAGCAGGTATTGCTGACTGTACAATTAGAAAGCTTTTGTCACAATCTGGAAGACTTCCAATAGATGATCTACTTCATTATGATTAGATGATGATGCAAGGCAAAATCCATCTGGAGCTGTAACGCAGTTGGTGTGGGCTAAGCACAAGACTGTCACCATCAATCATGGCTTGAACAGAAACATTAATGGCTCATAGCACACACTTTGCATACTTCTATAATGTTGTTATTTACTTACCAAGCAGTGAAAACAAAGACAAACTGATGACTGAGCCATAGATTACCATTAACCCTCAATTCCAAAACATATCCAAAATAACAGATTAAAATTCTATACAGTAGTCATTAAGGCACAACCTGTAACCCATTAGTTGTGTTATAGCATTTCTAAGCCTAAAAAAAAATTGTGCCTGGAGTACTCAGCAGCTCTGGGCTCCATGTTAGATGACCTCGTGTGCAGCAATTTAAAAAACAAAAGTGCTCACAAATTAAGTTTTATGAAAGTCCACCAAGAGGGTGGCATGGTAGCTCAACATTTAGCCTTTCTGCCTCATAGCACCTGGGACTCAGTTTCAATTCTTGATTGCATGGAGTTTGCCAATTCTCCACATGTCTGCATGGGTTTCCTCTGGTTCTCCCAGTTCATTCTACAGTCCAGTGTGCAGGCTGGGTGGATTCACCCAGGTAGGTGCTGGGTTAAAGGGCCCATGTAGAGGGCCCAGTCTAAGTAGGATGCTGAGGGTCAGTGTGGACTCAAATGGGCTGAAAGGCCTGCTTCCACATGGTGGAGATTCTAATCTAGAAGTCTAGTTTAAACCAGCTAAGGTTGCATTCACTTGCATTTGAGATTTGAGGGCCTATGATTTGCGCTTTCTACCTATTGAGTGGTTGGGCAGCCTAGGACTGGAAGCAATCCTAAGAATCTAGTTCAAATTTTTAAGTCTTTCCTAACTTCCTTCATAAGGTGGGGATTTCCAACTCAACTGTTGTTGAAACAAATGAAAAACCAGTGGATGAGAAATGTTAGTGGAAAGAGGGAACAGGGAAAAACAAATCCGGAGATAGGTCACAGATCAGCTACAATCTCACAAATGAATGGAGGAACACAAGACTACATCACCTTCTGTAAATTTTGGCCCTGTAACAAAAAGCATGGCTAGACACGAAAAGCATCATTTCTACCTCCATGTCATGAAACCCCCAAGACTTCAAGTTAGTTTGTGCCAAGATAAATCTTATGTAAATTCTACCAATTTCACCCCACTACCTGCATCTCTTGCTCCCCTCAAAGCAGAGGCTGCCGGCACTAACAAATTATGTAAAATGTTGCAATGGAAAGGCCATTAGAGGCAGAAAGTTAAGTAAAAAACAAACAAAATTCAAGAACACAGGTGATGTTGGAATCCAGTGCATAACAAGACAAAGTTGTTAGAGCCATGTGATTTGAGCAGCTCAATTCCTGTTGCAACAAAAAGTTTTCAAAGCTCAATTCTTTTAAAAGCTGTGTGGTCACACATACAGAATGTAACTAAACATGACAAATATTTCATCTGGAGGAGGAAATTCTTCCATGACTCAATTCAAAACTCTCAAACAGTCACATGCACTGTTACCCAACTAATTAATGTCCCAGGCAGAAAATGCAAAGTGTATCTGTAACAGTTACACTTTACAAAACATGCTCAAACTGTCCAGACTGCAAAATGACTCAACATTTTCAAATATTTTAGCACTGGGCTGATTGTAGATTTCACCTTCAAAGTCAGAATTCAGATCACAAGCCAAAAACACTTTGCAATTTCATTTGGCACTGCAGCGTTATTGGTATCCCAAAGGGAATAGAAAGTACACAAGATAGCTGGTCTCGGAAGTGGAAATGAAGTGAACAGGATGGGTGAGAAAAACATTGCTGGAGAATGGAGATGATTTTAATCAAGTTAAAAAGGCAAAAAAAAGTGATTCTGATGTTATTTTTAAACTAAGGTTGAGCTTATATTAATCATTTTGATTAGATTTACCATCCTTGATTTTTCATGTTATTCATTAATCGCAATCTGACCAACCAGATAAAAATAAATGGTAGACGCAGTGTCTTTTGATTTAGTTAACAGCTCCAGTGTACTGGAGAGCAGCATTATATTGCTCAACTTAAAATGATCAGGGAAAAGGCTGTCACGCAAGACATTTGATCCAAATTGTGGACCAAAATTCCCCCTACATTTCTCCTATAGCTGACAATTGGACACCACACCCACAGTTGAAATGTCAATGTGACAAGTACACCACTGTGAATATACCCATTTACCTCATGGGTCACATTTCAGCAAGGCTCCCAATGCCAAACAGGACCCTTGAGGAATCTGGAGAAATTGGTTCCTCAAAAAAAAAAACTCGAGCCTCAGTTCTTCTAAGACACCATGTATTGCAGTGTTTACATAAGCAACTCTGCTTCAGAATGAATGAGTTAAAAACAGGATTACTGTCCAGCTCCTACAGTTTGAGTTCTTCACCACACCCAGTCATTTTCCTTTGAAAATGAAAACGAGCTTCTCACTGAAAGCAAGACTGATGAGAAAGTAAAGACAACAACTACTTGTTTTGAACAGTGGGAGTGGTGAGCACAGGCCAGGGGGCAACTGGGAAGGCAAGCTTTTCCTGTGGGAAAAAAGTTACCTTGTGAGTCAGCAGCCTATTTGTTGAGTGAAGAGTGTGGAGAGAGCAGTGAGAGTGCAAGCCATAAAGTGAACTATTATATTCAGGCATTGGCTGGGAGGATGAGACAACCATGGCTGACTAAGGAAGTTGGGATAGCATAAAAGCAAAAGAGAAAGCATTTGATTGGCAAAGGACAGGTGGGAAACCAGATGACTGGGAAGCTTAAAGGCCAGAGGGCAACAAAAAGAAACAAGGAGGAAGATTAAAATGAGGTTAAGACAAATGAAGACTAAGAATTTCTTTAGGTATAAGGGCAAAAGAGAAGCAAAAGGTGGACATTAGACCACTGGAAAATGACAGTGGAGAGATAGTAGTGGGGAACAAGAAAATGGCTGAGGAGCTGAATTATTACTTCACACCAGTCTTCATGGTGGAAGATCTAAGTAAAATCCCAAAAGATTCAACAGAGTCAAGTGGCAGGGCTGAGTATGGTGACCATCACCAAGGAAAAGAGGTGCTCCTAAAACTGATTGGCCTGAAGGTGGCCACATCACCTGGACTAGATGGAATACACCCCAGAGTTCTGAAGGAGATAGCTGAGGAGATAATGGAAGCATTAGTGGTGATCTTTCAGAAATCACTAGAGTCAGGGAATGTCCCAGGAGACAGGAGGGAAAAAAAAAAACACATCACTAACATGACACTCTTAAACCAGAAGGAATAAGGCAAAATACTGAAAACTGCAGGCCAACTAGCCTAACCTCAGGTCATGGGTAGGATTTTTAAAGAGTCCAATTGTGAGGGATGATATTTCTGAATAGGGCAAAGTCAGCATGGCTTCAAGGGGAGGTCATGTCTGACAAATCTGTTAGAATTCTGAGGAAATAACAAGCAGGTTAGACCAAGGGGAGCCAACAGATGCTATCTACCGTGACTTCAAGGCGGCCTTTGACAAGCTGCCACACAGGATGCTGCTGAGTAAGATAAGGGCCCATGGCGTTAGAGGCAAGGTGCTAGCATGGATAAAAGATTGGCTGGTCTGGCAGAAAGCAGAGAGTGGGGATAAAAAGGGTCTCTCAGGATGGCAGCCAGTGACAAGTGGTGTTCACAAGGATCAGTGTTGTGACCACATTTCACTTTATACATTATGGTCTAGATGAAGGAACTGTGGGCATTCTGGCTAAGTTTGCCATTGATACAGAGATAGGTAGAGAGACAGGTAGTATGGAGGAGATGGCAAGACTTCAGAAGGATTTGGACAAGTTAAGAGAGTGGGCAATGAAGTGGCAGACGCAGTACAAGTGTGAGGTCATGCACTTTAAGAAGATTGGTGGTATGGATTATTCTCTAAGTGGAGAAAAAATTCTGAAGTGCGAAGAGATTTAGGAACTCTAGCCCAGGACTCTCTCAAGGTAAGCTAGCACGTTGAGTCAGTAGTTAGGAAGGCAAATGCAATGTCGGCTTTTGAGGGGACTTTATATTAAAGTCAGTGATGTACCACTGAGGCTTTAAGGCTCTGGCTAGGCCACATTTGGAGTATTGTGCAATTTTGGGCCCCATATCTCAGGATGTACTGGCTCTCAAGTACATTCAGAGGAGGTGTGCAAGAATGGTCCCAGGAATGAAAAGCTTAACATCTGAGGAACATTCAACGACTCTGGTTCTCTACTTGGAGTTTAGAAGGCTGGAGGGGGTGGGGGCAGTGTAGAATCTTAAAAAAAACTACACAACTGAATGGCATGGACAGAGGGGATGTTGGGAAGATGCTTCCATTGGTAGGAGGAGAGACTAGGACCCGAGGGCACAGCCTTAGAGTAAAGGGAAGACCTTTTTATAACAGAGATAAGGAGAAACTTCTTCAGCCAGAGAGTGGTGAATCTATGGAATTCACTGCCACAGAAGGCTGTGGAGGCCAGGTCATTGAGTATATTTAAAGACTGAGTTAGATAGGTTCTTGATTATCAAGGGGATCAAAAGGTTACAGGGGGAAAGGAGAATGGGGTTGAGGAACTCAGCCATGATAGAGTCTGCTCTGCCATTCAGTGGGCCAAATGGCCTAATTTCTGCCTGTACGACTTACGGTCTTAATGTCCTGATCAGAACTCCTGCACGTGCATGCCTCACTTTTTGCCTACACAAAAAGAGTAGTCACAAAAAACACTGACTTTAAAGAAAATGGACTAAAAAAAAAATCACAAGCTGGTTTTATCTCCATTGGATTACAGAATAAAATACCAATAGAAGAGTGGGTAATAAATTCTGCTACCTTGGAACTAGGGGCAGAATTACACGTGTGAAGAAAGGGTCTTTGACTTGGGCCCAAAAAGGGTCATGAAAAATATTAAGGCAACTTTGTTTAATACCTAAACAGCTCAAAGCCTGCTCACAGCAGCTTCTATACAGCTGTATCAGAAGTGGGATAGTCCTCCAGAAGGTAACCATTTTGGGAACTGTCTTAACATTCAGTTAAGTTGCTTTATTGGCCTCAGCCTGCCTGCAGAATGGAAGACCACCAGAAATTATGGCAAAACAGCCAAAGCCAGATAACCAGGAAGACACCAAAAGCTCTGCTCCATGTGATCCTTGGACATGTGACATGGGTCCAACCAAGTGATGCAACTGGGAGTCAGTGACTGACAGCAGAATATTGCTACCTCATTAACAGGTCCACAATGAGTGGCTGCAACAACTTGACAACACAGGCACCAAAGCCAATTTGCAATGCCACTCCATGTGCTCCACTTGTAGCAGGACCTGCCTCTCAAGGTCTGGCCTCTTCAGCTAAACTGCACTGTCAAGACCATCTGAAACTGAATTAGACAGATGCTCATCTTTTCTGGCAACTGTTGTGACAGAAGAATAGCAGGAAACAGATTCTTTATGTCTGTTTTGTAAGATAGATTGAATGCAAGGGCAAGATGCTTGTCCCTTGAAATAACAAGCTTGTAGCAGTTTCTGCTTCTTTAGCATTTAAAGTCTAGAGAAGGATGCTTTAAGTCATCTCTGCCCACAACCTCAAGTGAACGTTCAAGGAGAGAGAATCCCATGGCCAAGCTGCTTTTACTGGCAAGTGCATACAAATGCTAGTTCAAAAGGCAATGTATCAGTTCTCCATCTGAATGGGAGCACCATTACAGCCTGCTGAAACTTACTGTCCAAGCTCAGAACAAGCAATGATATACCAAATGACTTCCACCACAAAGCATCTTTGTACTGAGTTACATGTGAGTTAAAATTCATTTTCATATACTGAAATACAAAATCAGGGACAGTGAATGACTAACAGCAAGACAGATTGCACCAACTCAAGTTCCAACTTGAAATTCATATCTGGTGATACAAGTAATATTGTGTGCATGTACTAAGCCACAGATTTTATACAGTTTCTCCCTCCCCTAAATAGTATTTCTTCAGTTTTTGCAAGTGTGCCTATGAACAATTGAAGTTCAGTAGCTATGGGGAGGCAAAAATGTGTTTCACTCAGTAATCTAAGAGAGATTATAATATCTGCATTTCCTACGTAAACCAATAGGATTCTGAGCAGAAGTATTGTCAACTGGTACAAGAACTAGCTAACTTTATATAGACTGGGAAACAAATTGTTCAGTGGGAATGAAGTGGGTCAATGGGCACATTGTCAATGGAAAAACTCTGGTTAAACAAGAACAGTTAAACTGTGATGGCAAAGTCACAAGGGAGTGCCAAGTTTAATTCCAGAAGGAATTTAACCAATAAACAAAGGCCAGCCAGGCAAATGGGCTTCAAGGCACAGATAATTCAGGTACAAACATGTTCCCTTGGACAAAGGCAGGGTACCCAATACCGCGAGTTCACTTTATTCTGTAGCTGCTCTCAGTTGAGTGTACAGGGGAGAGAGAATGCTAGTACAAGATAATAAGACTAGAGGGCAATAGGTCAACAGGAAAATGCTTAACATTAAAACAAAGGATAGTTTCAACCAAAAGAGGATGGTGGAACCCATTGAGGGTCAGAAAAAGTAAACTAAAGGTACTGGATGAGTTTTGTATTCATCTAAACAATAGCAAATAATTGTGGGAGAGGAGGAAACTGAACAATAGTGGTAAGAAAACTGGGAAGAGGGTTTTAACTACACAAGGACAACTTAAACATCCCATCTGGACAAGTAATGCATCCCAGGAAAAGGGAAGTCAGGTGGAGACAAGAATCTCAGGTCACAACTGTGCAACGTTCCTTAGATACTGGAGTTGTCAGGCCAGGAAGATCCAAAAGAAAACAAACATTAAAGCAGCAACTACACAGGCCAGCCCAACGGCAGGGTGGGACAGAGATGAACAGAATTATTGCAAAGAGCATGGGTGAACAAGCAGTATGAATTTGTTAGATGCAAAATTTCTATTAGATAGCATTACTTGAAGAAAGTTAAAAGGTAATGCAGTACAAATGTATCTGTAGATTTGCAAGTCTATACAACAGAAACTGGATTTAAAAAAGGGGGCAGTGGTAACTTGGGTATTAACTGTTCAATGAGAGGTGATGAGAAGTCATGAGCGAAGCATTATGTTTAAATTAGAGATTCTCAGTTTCATATTCACAACAGGCAAAGATCCAAACAGGAATTGAAAAAGTTCATTTTCCTTGAATAAAGTATTGTCATTATGTTCTCGTGTGTACATTGTTTGTATGATTCCCTGGAAACTGCATCACCAACTAGTCAATATAGCAATGCTCAAAATTTGGTTGCAGAAAATAGGTTTTTCAGTCTGTCCCATCACACTTAATTCTAACTCCTCTTGTAAAAGGTATGAAAGCCACCAACATGTCAGTCAAAATGAGTTACTAGACTGGACACCTGGTACTCATTTTGACAGTCTTGGGAACAAACCCATATCCATAATGTTGCTTTGCACTAACAGGTTTTTCAACAGATCTTGAAATACAAGTTGACCGTGTTGAGATCAATGATATGAATGAGAACTAGATAAAGCTAAGAAACTCACCACTGGTCAAATATTGTCCTAGTCAGAGGTGTAAAGGCAATTTGCAAAGGAGCATTGAAAAAATCCATCTGCCTCAAGGGAACTTCAATCAGAAGAGTATTTTTTCATTTGGCATGATTCTATTGATTTAGATTTCAATTAAATTGATTTGTTCAGTTTTCAGAACATGCTTTGCATTTCCAGTCAAAACATTTTGAAGATACCAAGAAGGGCAGTAATGCAATAATTACAAAGCACTGGACGCATGACAAACAATTTAGTTGTACTGGGCTAGAATGGCATCAAGTTACTTAGTCATCTGTTAGGAAATAATTAAAGGAGCACTGCAGACAAGGCAAGTTTTACAGACAGCCACCCAGGGGACCAGTACAGTGTGTTATTTAAATTTGAAGACTAGAGACTGCCAAGAGCCAAGATTAAAGATAAGATTTAATGAAAGAAAAAAGGATAAATTACTGAAGTCAATGCACAAAGCTAACCTAAATTTCAAATTGTAACTGATGTCCTGATTATCAGCATCAATAAATCCACATGAATATTCTGTGACAGGTTTCAGTGCAGATTGGGGGGGGGTCAAAATGAAAGCAAAAACTACCCTTTTGTCGTCATGCAGAATCACATTGGTTCTTTAGCAAAGAACCAGCTCAGCTACACTGAAAATCAAGGCTGTTTTCAAACTAAGCACCAAATTTTCAACATTTCCAAAGAACAGTTCAAGGATTCACTTAGACCACATCCGATGCAAATATTCTGGAGAGGAAACTGTCAGGTGACACTAGATCAGATGTTACCATTAGAGCTTTCATGGACTATGTACTGCTAGCATTTTATGTAAAAATGGCATCAGGGAATCAAAAGAGTGTGTAGCCCCTTCAAGGGGTAAAGTGCTTTTCTAAGCTTGGAGATTTATAATAAAATGGTGTCTAAGCAGAGGTATAGACAGCTCTGAAATTGAAACATGTAACAATTGGCTGTGTGATCAGAAATGTTGGGCTTGAAGATCAACCAGTTAATTTAAACCAAGCACTTAGATTGAAAACAAATCTCCCCCCCGCCACCTACACACCTTTACTGGCTCCAGCCCAACCTCTGACTTGTCTGTCTCCTCTCCACCTATCCTGTCTTCTATTCACCTCCCCCCTCCCTCTTTCAGAACCCTCTTCCCCTCCCCCATTTCTGAAGAAGGGTCTAGGCCCGAAACGTCAAGCTTTCCTGCTCGGCCTGCTGTGTTCATCCAGCCCCACACCTTATCTTGGATGATCGAGCATCTGCAGTTCCTATTATCCCACTGAACTACCCCGTCTATATCCTCCTGCAACTTAAGGCAATCCTCACGACTTACCACGTCAATTTCTGCATCTGCTCAGCTACTGATCAACCCTCCCACATTCAGGTCGCAATTGTTTAAATATGCTAAAAAAGACCAACATTAATTCCTGCAGAACATGACTAGACACATGCAGGACCTTACCAAAAGCCTCAGGTTCAAGGAGACATCAAATGCAATGTCTTCATCTGTACATCTGGTCAAGTTTTTAAAAACAAACCCCAAGTTGGTCCGACAACCTTCCCCTAACCTAAAGAATGTTGTCTCGTGAAGTCCTTTTGGGAGAAACAGTGACTAGTATTAAGTTAACAATTTTCACTGCACAAAACTAAATTTACAAGGGCCCATTAATCCTAGCTTTCTTTCCTCCAGTTGGGAACTCAGTTTTAGTCTGAAAGTCCATCTTCTCCATGGCAAACTCAGCCAATGTGATCACAAGTCATTTGCCAAGACTAAATACAAAAATCAAGCACAACTGTTATAGCACTTGTTAAACAGGAAATCACATGTATGTAACACTGTTTGCCCTCACCCAACAACTGTTTGGAGCTATAGGTAACTGCCTGCAACATTTCCACCTCTGGTTACTCAGCTCTAACCACCTTAAGGTTAACGTGCAGTTTCAACTGGCAGTTCAGAAGGCAAAGTGCGATACAATTTTCATTCTGGGAGGGCAAGAAAAGTGACAAGATGTACTGTCGGGTCTGCACAAGGCCACATTTGCAAAATTGTAAGCAGTTTCAGGCCCTGTATTTAAGGACGGCTGGATGGCATGGGAGGGTGGGGAGGTGGTGTTGAGATGAAAAAGGAGAAAGATCCAGAGCAGGTTCACAAAAAACCCTGGGATAAAGGGCTTGTCGTCATGAGGACTATTTGTAGTTGATAGGAGGCGTTTAAAGGGGTGGGGGGAGGTGGTGAAGTCTCTTAAAAGAACTTCTGTAAAATTCTGGAGGAGGCCTGCAGAGCAGACATGGACAGGTATTTCCAATAGTTGGAGAAACTAGGACCTGGAGGGCATAGGCTCAGAGTAAAGGGCTGACCCTTAGAACTGAGATCAGGAGGAATTTCTTCAGCCAGAGGGTGGTTAATAGCATCAGATGTACAGCTGAAAACAGATGCTTGGGTCCAACTCATCCAGGCCAATCAGATATTGTTAGTCTAGTCCCATTTGCCAGTATTTGGCCCATATCCCTCTAAACCCTTTGTATTCATATTTCCATCCAGATGCCTTTTAAATGTTTTCATTGTAGCAGACTACAACCTCTGGCAGCTCATTCCTCACATGCACTACATTTGGAATGATAAAGTTGATCCTTTGTTCCCTTTTGTATCTTCCCAATCTTACCCTAGACTTATGGCCTCTAGTTTTGTATTCCCCCTACCTTGGGGTAAAGGCCTTGGCTATTCACCCAATCAATGCCTCTTGAGATTTATAAACCTTTACAAGGAGGTCAACCCCTCAGCCTCAAGCTCAGGGAAAAGCAGCCCCAGCCTCTTCAGCGTCTGAATAGCTTAAACCCTCCAAAAAAATCTGCAAATCTTTTCTGCACCCATTTAAATTTAACATTTTTCTTCTAGTGCAGAGGCCAGAATTGAATGCTACATTCTGAAATTAGGCCTAACCAAGTGTCCTATACAGCCACAACGTGGCATCCCGATTTCTATACTGTGCACTGACCAGTAAAGAGACAGGCACACCAGACACCTCCATTACCCTGGGTAACTACAAGTCAAATTTAAGGACCTATGAACCTGTACCCCAAGATCACTTTGTTCAGCAACACTCGGAATCTGTGCAACTCATGGCCACTGCAGACTTCTGTGGCAAAGTAATTTAGCCCATTTAAGACAGTAGATAGCTTCTTGATTAGAAAGACGATCAAGGGTTTAAACAGGGAGAAGGTAGGAGAATAAGGTCGAGAAACATATCAGCCATGACAAAATGGCAAAGCAGGCTTGATGAGCCAAATCACCTACCTGTTCTCTATGGTCTTACCGCCAGACCGATTCCACATCCTGATTTCTTGCACCAACATCCTGTCTCATTGCATCTCTTTTTGCTAACTGCACAGCCTCACTTAGTTTTCAGTTTTATCTCTCCTTACCAAAGGATGGAAGGCCCTTTAGATGCTTAGTTTCTAAAACTGGTCACCCAATTTGTATTGGTGCAACTCCTTATGCTACTAACATGAAATTGGCAGCATGCATTCAGATATGGTTACAGATCTAACGTGTTGATTTATCTACTGAAGTTGCATTATTGACATGCTCAAAATGGAATATAGCCTTGAACTCCGCGCTGCCCATGAGCCTGTGTATTCCTTTTACCCACACTACAGAACTATGACCAGAACAAAGTTATTGTATAGTAAGATAACTTACCAGTGCTTTCAGAGGGGGATTTTTTAGTACTCTCAACTTCTGCTTCATCTTCTTCCTGATTAAAGATGGGAAATTAAAGAATATCAGCTACAAAATAATAAAAACATGCAATTAAGTGAAAACAGACAAAATGCCATTGACTTACACCAATACAGGAACAATGTCTTTTGAAAATTAGCCATTTCTGGTCCTCACAAAAAGAGGGAGAAGGCTCTAAAATTACAGAACTCAAGTGAATATCTATTCCAACAGAGTACAACCATCTGAACATTTTAAACATGATCAAAAACAAAAATCACTCAAGTTTGAAAACTTCAAAAATTCCTGCTCAGCATGATTGAAGCTTCCAAAACAGGTTCAAGTGTTGCCTGAAGATTTGTTGACTTATGTAATACTTGGGATTTGAAACCTGTCCATGTACAGCATAGCTCTAAGCCTTGAACAGAATTTCAATACAGGTTACCCTAAACAAAAAGTTTGCAAAATCCCATCTCTACTTTAGGCCAAGTCTGATAGCCATTATTGACATTTTCCAGTCAACTGTTCTGGTTTCCTTGATGTCACTTAGTTTTAATGTTGCCATCTTGAGCACACCAGGTGCTCAGAAGATCTTTGGTTGAAGAATTAAATAGTCGAGGTAAAGTCAGTTAATTCAACATTTATAGCAAAGCGACTTGAAACATTGGATAAGTACTTTTCTGTTATGGTATAATCACATACGTGATGTGAACAATGCTTTGGAAACTTTTCAGGAAAAAGTTCAAGCCAAGTTCAAAATCATTTAAAATGAGTTAAAACACAACTGCACTTTTGTCCACCATTCCCACCACCCTTGCTAATGTTCAAAATCAAAAGACATGTAAAGCCTTAAGAACCATCCCAAATATCTATAAAGTCAATATTCTCATTAGCACTGATGGGTGACTGCTTATTTCATGACGATGGTAATTGCAGACTCACCAGCCATGGACAGTATCCTCCTAGCATCTAAGACCAGTCATCAATAAACTAGTGGCATTCAGAGAGAGATCACTTTTCTCTAGCTTAAGCAAAATAGCTCTAGTCTACTGAAAGCACAGAGAATAAGCTGCTCAGGTTAGGGATCAACTCATTCTGCTTGGGAACCCTGCAGATGCTGGAGAATTGAAATAACAAAATGTAGTGCTGGATGAACACAGCAGGCCGAGCAGCAGAGGAGCAGGAAAGCTTGACTGCAGCCCAATGGTATCAATATGGACATCACAAGTGTCAAAATCTCCTGCCCCTACAGCATCCAAAAACCAGCCCTGCTCACCTCTGCCTCCCTAACTTGTCCGTCCTCCCTACCTACACTCACCTTAACTGGCTCCATCCCCACCTCTGACTTGTCTGTCTCCTCTCCACCTATCCACCTCCATTCCCCTCTTTCCCCCTCTCCTCTTCCACCCACCCCCCCCCTCCTCCAACCACCATTTCAGAACCCTCTTCCCCTCCCCAACTTCTGGAGGGGGGGGTTCTAGGCCCAAAATGTCAAGCTTTCCTGCTCGGCCTGTGTTCATTCAGCTCCACACCTTGTTATCTCAGATTCTCTAGCTACCACTATCTGACTCAGTCATCACTGCTTGCACAAAAAGAACCATCTTCTTTAAAAAGCCCAAAAAAAAGTGTAGCCAGCAGTGATGCCACACCAAGATCCTATAATATTGCAGTCAGGCCTCTCGGGCAACTTTTTAAGCTTGAAAAGCAAAATTATCAAACAGCTAGCTAGTGGACAAATTCAAGTGTTTGGTTCAGATTGTAAAACCATTACACCAAATAAAAAAAACTCATTTCTCGAAGATGACGACTCTGGACAAAAATTAAGTGTTTTTCATCAGCAGGCTTGACCAATGGTCTCTTCCCCTATTGCACATCCACCTCCCAGGACTACCCTGGAAATTCCCTCCTTCCCTTAAGTTCTCCTGGGATGTCATTTGATCCAGGTTACTCATGATCTCAATCATGTTCCTAAGCTCACTACACAACTTCATGCAGCCAGGATAGGGACAAGCACTGCCATGTAGGAAGCTGGACTGGACTCGGCTTGTGGATGAATTGACCATGCTTCTGCAAATGGGACACACAAGTGTTCTGGTTTGGTTTGACAGAGGCCCATTCCATTCTAAACCTAGAATGCAATGTGTCTGGTATAGCCTAGAGAGGGTACTTCTGGGTAGCTACAGGAGGTTTCCAGAACCATAGCAGGCTGGGTGCAGAGTTCAGCCAAGCAGACCACTTGTTAGTTTAAACATTGCTTCAGGCCACTTGTCACTTTACCAACATGACCCATCAAGGAGTTTTGATCACCTGCCCATCTGTAAAACAAAACACAGCTTTCCAAATACCACCTTCAAGGGTTGAACATGTTTCCAAACAAGCAAGCTTTTACCCTGGTATTCTATTACTGCCAACTTCAGAGATGCTTCACATACTTCAGATGCCAGAGTGACACCAAAACAGCCACGTTAGGAACAAAACATTACAGACGGACGGACAAACAGACAGACACCTCGCCAAATGGAATTATCTGAAACGGATCTATTGACCAACAACATTGTCTCCTCCATAAGCCCAACCTCATCCAAAACTGTTTCTTGTGCCCCAAAATAAAAACACATTGTACTCATCTAGTACTTTAAAAACAAAAAGCTATTTTTGGACCAGGAACTGGTTTGGATCAACAATATGCTTCGATTGCAGTGGGATTAATGCAAGTGTGTCCAACACTCCATCCACAGCATTTGAGCCATTTCAGTCTCTAATCTCTGCACTTTTTGCTTCACCATGGATAGCCACATCAGCTATTACAGCTACAATAGCAATTCTTTCCTGAATCTCTGCTTTTCTACTTCTGAAAATAGATGACCAAAAACTTTGGGTTGCCTATTCCTACGTGGCTGGGTGCCTTCATTTCAAGGCATTGAAACAAGAAAAAAAACAAAAAAGGTTGAATCACAAAACCACACCGCAGCAACAGAAGCCTGGGTTTAAAAGTTGTCTTTATCATCAGTTGTCCCCATTACATTTAAAAACAAGGCTACGATAAAACCTCCTGGCCAGAGTGCCCTGGACTCCAGTCAAAGATTTAAGGTAGGTCAGTGGACCTTCTTACAATTTTGCTGTTAGACCTGACAAGGCAGGCCATTCGTGACCGTCAGACATCAGTCTAATTCTGCTCTTTTCAGCCCATAATGTCCACGTCAACACCATTCTCCCCATAACACTTGATCACCTGACTCGAGAACTTATTTTAAAATACACTCCGTGACTTTGCCACAGAAAGCTGCAGAGGCCACAGGTCCAACACAATCACCCTCCTGACTCAAACACATTCAATTCTCAAGGGTCATCCCCTCACTCAGGCTGTGCCTCCAGGTTCTAGTGTCTACTGGAATGGATACATCTTCTCCACATCCACAGCACTCCTCCCTGGAGTCACGTAGTAGGGAGGTTGTCTCTGCTATCTGGGTTTGCTGCCACCCTTCCTGACCAGATTCAGTAAAACACCAGCCAGGCCCATTCCACATCTGATTTGTTAGATCAGAACAGTTGCAACCTATGGGTGGTTAAGTGCTCTATGCTAACTTTATTTTGGGGAAATATATCCCCTGCTTAATATTTTGACAAAGGCTTGATAGGAGGCAACAAAAGGCATGTCCAGCCCCATCCTGAACATATGTAGTGATACCACATGAGCTCAAAAGCTCTCAGATCTTGCTGGGGGTAGGGCAGGTCTGGCCAGGAGAAGGCAGAACTAATTCACAGCGTAGGAGATAACAAGCTGTGGGGCTGGATGAACACAGCAGGTCAAGCAGCATCATAGGAGCAGGAAAGCTTGACATTTCAGGCCTAGACCCTTCAGCTTTCCTGCTTGGCCTGCTGTGTTCATCCAGCCCCACAACTTGTTATCTCGGATTCTCCAGCATCTGCAGTACCTTTTATCTCTAATTCAGAGCATATTTGATTTTCATGATAACATACACAACAAGTTTCAAAAGGTTTACTACAAAACTGAATCAACAATTTCACTGCTCATTTGCAGAAGTTGATAATAACATAAGTTGAGCTGTTTGCTATCTTTTCATTGCACCGATGCCAAATCCAGGGAGGATGGTCCAGCCTCAAGTCAACTGGAGTTTACTTACCATTGCCTTAAATATAGTAGGTGGGGAGGCTATGCAATTTGAAACATTTTTCTTTTACCAAATCATACATACCATTCTTTGCAAAAACACAGGTTTTACAGACAAATAGCTGAATGTTTACTGGTATTATCCTTATTGGTAAAATCTTCACTATTATAGACAATAGTGGGAAAGAATGCTATGCTCCCCAGTTAAATCCTAAACCCCAGTGAGGCTTCTAGGGCCACATTATTCCAGAACTCCAAAGAGCCAACTTCTAGAGGGTAGAAGGTAGAAGGATATCAAAAGCAATATTTAAGCAAGTGCAGCGTGAAAACTTGAAATGGGGGGGGTGGAGGTCGAGATGAAAACAAAGCAACTGGCTAGATTCACATCTAAACAAACAGGGAGACAAAGGATGTTATTCCAAGATGAAGTGTGGCCTCCAGAGCACTCCAGATTCTTAGTCATTAAAACAACTCATTGGTTGGTCCAACCAATCTTCCTTCTCAAAGCTTAGCATGTTCAGAAGTTTACCTCAGCCTGCCAAACAAGAAAATTGTGTCGCAAATGTCAAGAAAAAAGCCAACTCCTTATTTCAGGAACATTCTTCTACGTAATTCACTTCCCATACTCTCCCAACATGCCTTTCAACACATTCCCACTGAATTCTTGCATCTTTGACACTGGTGAACCATCCACATATATTGTGGCTACCCTCAAAAGAGGATATTCTACCATAAATATACTTGCCATCCACTCCCTCAGTCCTTGCCCTTGCATGGCACAGCAGACAGCTCGGATTACTATTTGAAGTCAATAAGCCAAAACAGTCTGGGAAAGATCAACTTTGCCAGCATCTCAACTCTGGCATACTGCAAGTAGCCAACTCAGCAAGATGAATTGCAGCAATTTACATGCCTTAGAGATCCTCCCAAATTTATACCTCTTGTTGCTTAGAGCAAGGTCATCTTGTGACCTAGCAGGCAACTTCCCTACCTCTGGGTTAAAGTTCCAGCCCAAGGCCTAGTCACAAGATTCAGATCACAGCCAAACTGAAAACTTTAGACATGTAGAGGCAAGAGTGGGACCATTTCAGAGTCAGCCATGGTTCATGCAAAGAGGCAACCTTTATGCTAGAGCATCTAACACCACCATCTGGTGAGCTCTTCCTTCCAGATCTAGCCTCAAGTGAGCTGAGCACATGCTCATATTTAACCACTTCCATTAAGTCACAAAGCTCCCAAATCCTAATCATTTAGGGGATTGACAAACATATTGGACTAACATACAGTTCCCTGAGCAACATACCACCCTAACTGAAGTAAATTAGTGATTGAGAATCCCCCTTAAAAATAGTGACTACTTCACCACAAAATATAGTCCAAGCCAAGGGACGTCTAAACTCAGACACGAGATGTTCAATAGTGCAAGCCCCATTAGCAGCACCTACAACACATGAATAAGTGCTCATTAGGTATTCTTCACCAAGTTTGGAATTAAAAATTGTCCCCTTTGGGTGGCAGTGACATTTTGCCAGACTTGGAATTATGAGGAGTGATTCATTCGTGTACAAACAGAAGGCTGTTAAGCATTTGTTTTTTTCAAAATTACAGGTAGTTCTGCTATCACGTTCTGTTAAAAAATTGTTTAATATGATTGATGATCAGCAGATGCTATTTGGCTAACAAACTTGTGGTACAACAGCAATTTTCTGCAGCTACTTCCCTACATTGAGGTAAAATGTTCTATAGTGGGGTCACTCAAAAGACAACTATTGCATTACAGGACATTTGTTCTCAGGTTGAGGGTGTCACTGTTCGGCAGTGTTTGTTGCCCATCCCTAGTTGCCCAGAGGGCAGTTAGGGGTCAACCACATGTAGGCCAGACCAGGTAAGGATTGCAGTTGCCTTCCATAAAAAGGATATTAGTGAAGCAGATGGGCTTTTCCTACCATAGACAATGGATCATTGTCATCATTAGATTCTTAATTTGAAGTGTTTCTTGAATTCAATTTCCACCATCTGCCATGGTGGAATTTGAACCCAGGTCCCCAGAACATTATCTAGGTCTCTGGATTAGCAGCCTAGCAATACCACCACTCGGCCATCACCTACAGGAGGTAATATCTGATATCATAGTTGCGATCTTGTGACCTCGCGCTATAGAGGAAAAACAATCACTTCTAGGTAGCTAGCTACAGAAAATTGTTCTATTGTACAGAACAAGTTTGCTTTATCCAAGCAGCATCCATTGTCCAGTGGATTTGCATTAATAGACATTTTAGCAGAATAGCATGGGGTTACAGTTACTTTGAGATCAAGAAAATTTCCCCAGTGTAGAGAATTGGCATCGCAATTGTCCAAACACTCAGCTCAACTCGGGTGAAGTCATTGAGCAAAGACCATTAGCGCACACCACTTAAATGGATTCTTGTCCTACAACTTCAGCATGTCCCCTTCAAAAGCAAAGCTCTCACTTCATTCCATTCCATCTTCAACTCAATACCTCATGACTTATCCCCTCTCAGATACCCCCATGTGATCTCCACGACGAGAATGGAAAAACAGAACTAACTGCAGACACTAAATCAGGCTCAAAAACAAAGTTGCTCGAAAAGCTCAGGTCTGGCAGCATCTGAAGAACAAAATCAGTTAATGTTTTGGGTCCGGCAATCCTTCCTCACAACTGGAAGCCAATTTGAGTTTGTTGAAAGCCAGGCACCAAAGACACTCAAAATAATGAAGGGCTGCAAGTATCCCTTAAGAGGAATAAAAATGAACAAGTTCTATGATCCTTTGTTCTGAAGAATTCTGAGGATCGAAAATTTCATTGGTTCTTCCCTTAAAAGGTGCTGCCAAATCTGCTGAGTTTTCAACAGCATTTGGATTGATAACTTGCGCAGTTTAATTCTGATCTGCTGGATTTCTTTTATGCACAGCACTTAAGAAAAAGGTGCTGCCTTGTTGAGCCAGTGTTATGTTGACTACATTTACACAGCTAATTGCTGCAGAAAGGCTGTCAAAGACCAATTGTGCCCCAGTAACAATCTCATACAACCCCTTGTCAGGCAGATACAGAAGCCCGAACATAAAAAAAGGCTCAGTAACAGCTTCTTCCCAGCTGTTATCTGTCTGATGACTGGACTCGAGCATCAAATAATGCAGATCTTGCTGACTTTGATTGTGCCTAGCCAACACCTTTTGCAATATAACCCGTATGCCTCCAAGTCTTTGTTGGTTTGTACATCCTTTGCTTACTATGGGCTACTTCTACCACTTGTAAATAGTGAAAAGTTGTGTTTTGGTGCACAATAGAATCACATTCAGAAGAGGAATTCAAGACCAAGATGCAGTCTTGCTCACAGTTGCACTGAAGACAATTGTTAGAAAACAAGTCATGTTATGAAAACAATTATATATAGGTGTAAAAATTAGTCAAAGGCTTTAATTTGATCTGATCACCAGTCCAGTAATAAGTTAAACCTAGATAACTAGCCAGCTCAAAACACTTGACACCAGGAGGTAATAACAAGGAAATCTAGAGGGTGGCATCCATAATGGTTTGCCTATACGTATGCAGCATCCTGTGAATTATTGTAGGATGGTGAGGATTACAACCAAGGAAAAAGCCATGCTTTAACAGGTAGATATCTTAACTGGACTTCAAAAACCATGCTTACTAAGCTTAAACACGTGGTAGTTTTTTTTTTTTAAAAAGGGTTGGTATCAGTGAAGCAGAGTTAGAACTGCAGATAAAGCAACTATTACTCAATTGCAAGAATGTAGCTGTACAACACTTGCCACCAGATCCTAGTAGAAGATGGTGGTGAAGTTGTGTTGCAGAAGTGACTCAAGCCGACCACAGATCTCATTGCATTGCACTGACTTGGCAATTCACAAGTTAACATACCCAAGTCATATCAATTGACCAAAAGGAAAGCTTGTCTCAGCACCTTTTATACAGATAAGATCAGCAAACTTGGCTGATCTAATCAGCAGACACTGCAAGTTGCTGCAAACTATAGATGGGGAAGTCAAAGATCCGATATACCTCATGTCAATTTTGCAGGACTAGTCATTCTGGCTCATGGGACAACAGATGAAGTGTCTAAAACAGATACCCGGGAAATAGGGGAAGATGACAAAGCACAACAGATGAACATCTAGACAAGGAGGGGAATAAAAATGCTGCAGTCTCCCAGTTTCAGAATGTTAAGGAACTGGCTCCACTGATGCAATATTGAACATGGTGGAAAAAGTGCTATGTTTCAATGCACCTTTTCATGTACTCCATCTGCATATCAAAAATATGGATTTGGAAGGTAGGGCAACAATCCTTTGAAGGAAGGTGTTGTGGAAAAAACATTGGATTATTCACTTAACACTTGGGACTTCAAAAACCATGGGCTGCAACTGAGCCAGGAAAGACAGCTGGCTGGGACAGAGTGGGAAACACTCGAGCCCAGGGGCAGATGCCTGGAACAGGGTTAGTTTACAGAAACTAAGAGAAAGACCCCCATTTCACACCCTAGCTAAAGACAATGCTAGCCAGTCTGCAGCAAACAAAAAAACTTCAGACCCTTTGGAACCTGAGATACAAAGCCATTCCAAATGTCCACCTCCTTCCTCAACTGAAGATTCCATTGCACTGTCGTCAACAGGGCCCAACCCATCTCCCACACTCCTGCAGCACGGATAGGGTCCCCTTGTCCTTAACTACCATCCCACCAGCATCCACATCCATAAAAATCAGATACCATTTCTGCCACGAGTCATATTCTCCTCCCTTCCCTTATCCATTTTCCACAGGGACCACTCCCTCCAGGACACCCTGGTCCACACTTCCTTCACCCCCACAGCCCTATGGCACCTTCCGGTGACCGGCAAAGGTGCCAAAACCTGCCCATTTACCTCCTCCCTCCCAGTATTCAAGGGCCCAAACATACCTTCCAGGTGAAGCAGCACTTCCCACAATCTAGTCTACTGCATTCACTGCTCACAATGAAGTCTCCTCTGCATTGGGGAAATGAAACAGACTGGGTGACCGCTTCATAGAACATCCATGTTCCATTTGCAGAAAAGACCCTGAACTGCCTGTTGCTTACCACTAAGACACCACCCAGTTCCCTGGCTAACATCCCTCTGACTTGCTGGCACTGAGCTTTGCTGGAAAAACACATTTTATGCCTGGGGACCCTGCAGCCCTCTGGACTCTATTATAGAGTTCAATAATTTTAGGGCCTAAACTCTCCCATGTCCCAGGCCTTATCCCAGCCTGCAATTTCACACCACTTGTTAGTCACAGTCCCCAGCAACAGCTACTCATGCTTCTAGCCAGATTATCAATTCCTTTGTCTATCCAACTGCTATGTATTTGGGCTCACTCCCCAATTTTCTTTTTTAATGCCATACCCCACTCCTTCCAATTTTCTGCCTGTAAACTAAAGTTCTCCTAGTGACCATCAGTTGAGGAAGGTCACTGGACCCAAAACAAACTGATTTTTTCTTCAGATGCTGCCAAACCTGCCGAGCTTTTCCAGCAACTTCTGTTTTCATACCATTCCATTTCCAAATCAGTGCTCAAGCACAAACATATTAATATTCCACACCAGTATGCTATATGCAAACTGGTTTCATCTTGGATGCAAAATATGCACACCATACAAAAAAACCTGAACGGATACCCAAGGGAGGCAAGAGTGTGGAGCTGGAGGAACACAGCAGGCCAGGCAGCAGAGAAGGAAAGTGCCCGATTCCAACTAGGTCTGCGCTCTGCAAGGGGAGTTTGAGTCTGAGTAGGAAGCAGACCCCACTCAAACAAAGTGGCCCTGAACTACTGAAGAGCAACTATTTATTGCCTCCAGCTGTCAAGTGGAGGTTTGAGACATGAAACACCAACCGGTGCAACACCCACAGCCACCAACTCAAAAAAAAGGACCAAAGAAAAACCAAGGAACTCTCCAGGCTGGCCCCATGTCTAACTGCATCAGCAGACACCATGAAACCAACTGCCACCCGGTACTCTCAGCCCTTTGCAGAGTCCCAGCTATAAAGCGAGCTAGTCAAAACTGTTTTCACTCCAGGGATGAGCCTGAAAGTCAGACTCTAATCCAGCTTGGCTAGCCTGAGAGCGCAAGACCAGTTTGGGAGCCTCATTAGTATAACAGCCACCTGCTATCTATCCTTACCTGCATGGTCTAACTGGGGTCTGCATTAAGGTCTTGAGATTGGTGGGTTTTAGTATTCACTTTGTTTATTGGAAAAAAGTAAAATTTAATTACGAAAAAAAGTAGTGTGTTGTTTGCCTCTGAAGCATCTGCCTCTTGTGTTTTCCACCACACCATGTAAGCCCAGTGTCAGAACCGGGGAGCTGGTTAACAGTAAACCAGGCAGCATGCCCTACAAATTCTAGTTATTCATTGTAACAAGGAACAGATGCAAGAACCATCTGTATGGCTTTGCAGACTGACTTGAAAACTACATTTGTCGTATCTAGTTTGCGTACTTGACTGGACTTTCTACAGGCCTATTATCCAAGTGGATTGGCCTTGCTCATCTGATGTGGCTTACAAGTGACAAGTGACAAAAGCAAATGCAAAGATTTAACTATTCTGCAATGGATAATTCCTCAAGCCCAGTTTCAAAGGATGGCATGGCAAGTGTATTTGTAGAAGAATTTGAACTCTAGTTAATACAGCCTTCTCTGTAGAAAATCTGCTCAACAATTTAAATTGTTTTGATCTTCTTTAAAAAAGATGGTAGATTTATTAACAGTGGCAGTCACCTATGGTTACATGATGTGGGCTCAAGCTTGCAAAGCGTTTCTTGCTGAGGGACAAGGGCCCAAAGCACCAAGAATTATGGTTTTAGCAGGGGGAATGATTAACCTGAAGACTTCAAATCCTACCACACCAAAATGTCACAAGTTCACTATCTCCCTCCATGTCCATAACCCATTTCCCAATTCAAAGAGAATCAATGTGTGTAAATAAACTCAACTGACAACTGCCTGTCAAATTTGGCACATTTGCAGTGTTTCAAACTACACTGGCTTTGAGAAAAAGGACATTCTTGCCCTCTTTGTGCCTCTATCATCCATTGCCTTGCAAAATGACACAGGCACCTCAGACAAGTAGAAACCAAACTAGGGAGGGAGGGAGGGAAGCTGGATAGAGTCACATCCCAAAGCAGCCACACTAAGAATCTGATAATCAAAGCATTACTCAATTTAACAAATTAGACATCTTCACAATTTTGTCCATTGCATACCTGCAGTGACAGGCGCAATGTTCCACAGTTAGTTTCTCAAAGACCTCCTGGGTGAGGTGCCTAAAAATCAGCATTTTCCATATCACACAAATTCTAATTTATGATCCATCAGACTGCAAGAGTGACAATCTGCATTAGTGGTCTTAAAGTTTAACACCAAGCAGCATATTCGGAATTGTAATAGATCACTTAAAATTACATCTCCACTTAAGACCATTGTCCCAAAGTGGCAGAAAGATAACTGTTTTGTTTTAGTACCTACTAGCCAAAAAAACATACCATTTAAACATGTAAATTCTTCAGTAGAAATGGGTAACAATTACCCACATTTAACACCCTGGAATCAAATGGCCTGCTAGAATTATTTCTGAGTAGTTACGAGAACGAGTAGAGCACATTGCTGTAGGTCTGGAAACTCATTTAGGCCCAACTAGACAAGGATAGCAGTCTTCTTTCTGTTAAAATTAGGACAAAAGGCGTTCTTGTTTAAAAACCATTGCTATTACTGACTTTGTTTCTAGGTTGTTTATTGCATTTCAATACCACCTGTGGCAGTGATATTTGAACTAGTGTCCTAAGGATTTGGCATGGGTTCTTAATTACTAATCCAAGTAATCACTGCTACAACACATGCTGCCCCCGAAGATGCTAATAAACCATTTGTTTCAAATACTTACAGAATAGGAAGCTGTTCAGCCATTTCTGCACCAACTCTGGACACAGATTGCTTACCTTCCAGTCCTGCCAATGACTTGCAGCACTCATTTTAGGCACATTTCCTTCATTCCAGTAGCATCAGCACTCAGGTTAGTGCACTGTAAATCAAGCACAATCCCTGACTATTTTGACAGTTGTGACAAAGCCAAACTATCAAGTCCCAATTTACCTGAATATTTTTTGCCTGTTTACCCACTACTCCCCTACATCGATGAGACTAAGCATTGACAGAGACCATTTTGTACAGCATCTGTGCTCAGTTTGCAGCAAACACCACCACCTTCTGATCTCCATTTGAACTCCCCCTCCCACTCCCTGGGTGACATGTCCATCCTGGGCCTCCATCACCACATCAGTACCACCTGCAAACTGGAGCAAGAACACCTCATGCCACCTCAGGAGCCTACAGCCCAACAGCCTCAAAAGGCATTCACCAATTTGAAAGTCTCCCCACCCCCATCTCATGTCCAACCCTCCCTCATGCCTGACTCAACTTGTCCATCTTCTCTCCCAACTGTCCACTCCACCCATCCCACTGACCAATCCCCACCACTACCTACTTGCACTCACCTATCACCATCCCACCTACCGTCTCCCCATTTCTGAAGGGTACCAACACAAAATGAACTTTATTACACCCGATGGTGCCTGGTCTGTGTTCCTCCAACTCAACATTTGTCTAGCTCCATCATATGCAATTCTTGTTACCTTAAAACTCCAAAAGTTAAAATTGTTTCAACCGATGGCTAAAAAGGTGCCAACTTATTTTTTTGGTCCTTAAATAGCCCCTTCACAACACTGTCAAGACTACTGTCAACAGCAGAAAAACAATTTAATCATACCAATCTGGATTGCAGGATTTGATGAGCTGCTTTCTCAAGCCTTTATGATACAAATGATGTTTGCACACCAGCATGCTTTCCTTTATTGAACTGGTATTTATCCTTTCCTTCATAAGGGAAAAGAGGAATTTGCAGAGAGAGTGTAGAACACCGCTAACTACTCGATGTTGAGCCCATCAGCTATAACAATCTGCAAGCAGACAAGTACAACTCGAGCTCCAGTAAACATGATTTTTAAGACCACCACATCTTAGCACAGGTTCCTTGGTTTAAAGAGATGCTGCAAGCCAGGAAGTGCACTAGTGCTCGAGACTCCACATTTGAATGGCCTCAAGGACAAAAGGCTCGCTTCTCACTGCAGGTAGGGATTTCAAGATCTTGATGTCCAAGTTTGAACAGGCCAGGTCTTTTTCCAAGCAGACTGCAACAATAGGCTACACCAGACAAAGCCAGCTTGGAGCCAAGGTCAATGTTACACCCCTTGGGATATGGCAATCAGCTGTACTGAATGATCTAGTTTTCTTCTGCTGCGCATGGTAGTACTAAGTACTACTGAAGCAAAAACTAGTGCATGCACATTATCCCCTCCACAGCTCTTACCCACCTCATTTGCCTTAACCAGCACCCTTCTATAGCTCCTACTTCTGTCTCTGGGGAAACCTCATCTGAGCTCTCCTGCATGACCATTGGCTGTCTTTCCTTCAAACCTTCTTGCAATTTTAGGAAGGCTGTCCCACTTCCCTAAACTGTCCTCTTTAGATAATAGATACAGGAGTAGGCCATTCAGCCCTTCAAGCCAGCACCACCATTCATTATGATCATGGCTGATCATCCACAATCAGCATCCTGTTCCTGCCTTATCCCCATAACCCTTGATTCCATTATCTATAAGAGCTCTATCCATCTTTCTTGAAAGTATCCAGAGACTTGGCCTCCACTGCCTTCTGGGAGAGAGCATTCCATATATCACTCTCTGGGTGAAGAAGTTTTTCCTCACTTGTTCTAGATGGCCTACCCCTTATTTTTAATCTGTGTCCTCTGGTTCTGGACTCACCCATCAGCAGAAACATGCTCCCTGCCTCCAGAGAGAGTGTCCAATCCCTTAATAATCTTATACGTCTCAATCAGATCCCCTCTCATCCTTCTAAACTCAAGTGCATACAAGCCCAGTTGCTCCAATCTTTCAACATGATAGTCCCACCATTCTGGGAATTAACCTTGTGAACCTACGTTGCACTCCCTCAAAGGAAGAATGTCCTTCCTCAAATTTAGAGATCAAAACTGCACACAATACTCCAGGTACAGTCTCACCAGGGCTTTGTACAGCTGCAGAAGGACCTCTTTGCTCCTATACTCAATTCCTCTTGTTATGAAGGCCAGCATGCCATTAGCTTTCTTCACAGCCTGCTGTACCTGCATGCTTGCTTTCATTGACTGATGTCCAGGAACACCTAGATCTGGTTGAACTTCCCCTTTACCTAACATGACTCCATTTAGGTAGTAATCTGCCTTCCTGTTCTTGCCAAAGTGGATAACCTCATTTGTCCACATTAAACTGCATCTGCCATGCATCCACCCACTCACCTAGCCTGCCCAAGTCACCCTGTATTCTCAATATCCTCCTCACATTTCACTGCCACCCAGCCTTGTCACCAAGTTTGCTATTACTTTTAATGCCTTCATCATTAGTGTATATTGTAAACAGCTGTGGTCCCAGCACCAAACCTTGCGGTACCCCACTGGTCACCACCTGTCATTCCAAAAGGGACCCGTTTATCACTACTCTTTGCTTCCTGTCAGCCAGCCAATTTTCAATCCAAGTCAGTATTTTGCCCCCAATACCATGTGCCCTAATTTTGCTCACTAATCTCCTATGGGGAACTTTATCAAAGGCTTTCTGAAACTCCAGGTACACTACATCCACTGGCTCTCCCTTGTCCATCTTCATAGTTACATCCTCAAAAAATTCCAGAAGATTAGTCAAGCACGATTTCCCCTTCGTAAATCCATGCTGACTCTGACCTATCATATTACTGCTATCCAAATGAGTCGTAATTTCGTCTTTTATAATTGACTCCAGCATCTTTCCCACCACTGATGTCAGGCTAACTGGTCTATAGTTCCCTGTTTTCTCTCCCTCCTTGAAAAGAGGGACAACAACATTAGCCACCCTCCAATCCACAGGAACTGATCCTGAATCTATAGAACATTGGAAAATGACTACCAATGCGTCCACAATTTCTAGAGCCACCTCCTTAAGTACCCTGGGATGCAGACCATCAGCCTTCAGACCTAACAGTCTGTTCAACCTCATTTCCTGCCTAATAAATTTCCTTCAGTTCATCCATTACCCTAGGTCCTTCAGCCACTATTACATCTGGGAGATAGTGTCTTCTAGAGTGAAGACAGATCCAAAGTACCTATTCAACTCTGCCATTTCCTTGTTCCCCATAATAATTTCACCTGTTTCTGTCTTCAAGGGCCCAATTTTAGTCTTAACCATTTTATTTCTTTTCACATACCTAAAAAAGCTTTTACTATCTTATATTTTTGGCTAGTTTGCCTTCATACCTCATTTTTTTCTTTATGTATTGCCTTTTTAAGTGTCTGTTGCTCTTTAAAAGTTTCCCAGTCCTCTGGCTTCCTGCTCATCTTTGCTACGTTATATTACTTCTCTTATCTTTATACAGTCCTTAACTTCCCTCAGCCACAACCACCCCACCTCCCCTTTGGATCTTTCTTCCTCTTTGGAATGAGCTGATCCTGCACTATATCCAGAAATACCTGCCATTGGTTGTTCCACGGCCATGGTGACCTTGCTACAAAACCCAAACTGGTTTCATTTGGCCCAATCCCTGAATGAAGGGCAAATTTCTAGACTCATCCAAGCACTTGACCAACTCTGGTCAAATTGGTATCAATGTGGACTTTGCAAGTATCAAAATCTCCCCTCACCCTACGGCATCCCAAAACCAGCCTAGCTCATCCCCACCTCTCTAACCTGTCCTTCCTCCCACTATCCCCTCCTACCTCAAACCACACCCCCACCTCCTACCTAACCTCATCCTGCCCCCTTGGACTGACCTCTCTTCCCTACCTACACACCTCTAATGGCTCCATCCCCACCTGACGTGTCCGTCGGGGGGGGGGGGGGGGGGGGGGTCTGGGCCCGAAACATCAGCCTTCCTGCGCAGCCTGTGTTCATCCAGCTCTACACCCTCAGATTCTCCAGCATCTGCAGTTCCTGCAATCTCTGGTCTTTGTGGGGTGTGCCACAATTTGAAGTGCTGCCTTTTGACTTTGATATGTGCAGAGTGTTGGCCATGTAAAACTGCTGACCCATGTTACTTAACACCGACCTTGTATTGTGCTGTCAAGTAACAGGTCCACCTTGACCACAATGCTCCCTACCATGACAAGCTGCCTGTCTGCCTCAGTACTTAGCAATGAAAGCAGAGGTTAGCGGTCTGTAGAGGGGACAATAGGAACTGCAGATGCTGGAGAATCCGCGATAACAAGGTGTGGAGCTGGATGAACACAGCAGGCCAAGCAGCAGAGGAGCAGGAAAGCTGACATTTTGGGCCTAGACCCTTCATAAGGCTTTCCTGCTCCTCTGATGCTGCTTGGCCTGCTGTGTTCATTCAGCTCCACACCTTGTTATCGCTTTAGCAGTCTGTAGTTTAGCATACTTTGCATATTAGAAGCACATTGGAACCCAGAGACTGGCAGCCCACAAGTCGATATCAAGTTAGTGGACAGAGAAAAAGCAGTAAGACAGACAAGTGCGAGAAGCTGTCCACCTAAGCAGTACAGGAGTGTCTGGAAAGGGGAAAAAACCAAGCCAACCATACATCCTTCAAATGATTAAGTTTGTTTCTTCCCATTTCATAATGAAGTCACTGCCATCCTCACTTGTGATCCCAGCTCATCTAACACTGGACAGGTCAGATCATAGTAAAAATGTGGCTTGACAGGCCACAACAATGAGCACAAATCCAGGTTCAACAAGTTCTTAAGTGTTTAAATACCAAAGTAGTACTGCATTTTAAACAGCCTACAGGCATAGTGTAAAACATCATGAACATGCTTTCTAGCCCAACAATAACCTTCCACAAGGTTAAACCACATAGCCAATGCTATGCTACAGGATCTTGTCCACTTCAAAAAATGTTTTTCCAGAAATCCTTAATTGCCAACTCATCTTGATTACTTATTCCCCAAACTCACATCTTCAATTTCATTCAATGTCTAACATCTTTTCTCCTTTTGCAGCTTTTCCCCCCCCATGGACTGCACATAAAAGCTATCACTTTGGTGCAGCCCTGACTGCTTAGAGATTGCTAAAAACAGCACAAGTGCTGTGTTGTGTCTCAACCAGAGTGTACCTTTGAAACACATGCTATCGATGCATGAAGACTCCAGATTATAAAAAAAAACCTTAAATCCTAGGACTCTGCAGGCCTGCTCCACTGCTGTAAACTGAGCATATTCTTACAGCCACTTGCTTAAGCAATGTCATGATTGTGTACACCTGTAATAAGTGCCTGCTGTATTGTTCAACAGGAAGACAAACATGAGCATTGCTTCACCAGGTGATGTACCCTGCTGGTGGTAAACTCTGCACTTCTGCTGCTTTGGATGTCTTCCCCCTCATAAGAACCTGTTTTGGACCTCCCCTTCACACACCCAACCCCACCCTCTAGTGATGGTACTGTAGCTTCAGACTTGTTCTGTGCTGTTTCTCTTAAGAAGTGGGTTAAAACAGTTTTGTTCCTTTCTCCTGGACTGGAAGGAAACGGAGGAAAGTTTGTTTTGCTGACTTTGCTTTTGCCATGGGTATTTATGGAATGCTACATGTTGCAACCTTTAAACTGGGATTTTCTAAATAATCACAGTATTCCCATAGAACTCACTGTTTTTTAGTACTTTAACTGGCATTAAGAATTTTTAAACAAGTGCTTTGCTTAGAGCCAAACAGATCTAATCACATCCACAACACAGCTCCTTACACTTGCCTTTTGATTTAAGAAAGTCAGCCTAAATTATTGATATATTTAAAAGGGTTTTGGTCTGGTCCATAAACACTAGAGCAAACCAAGTCAAAAAACACTTGAGCTGCTCTCCTGAAGTAGCTTTAAAAAAGCTTTTAAACCTATTCAAATGTTCAAAAAAAGATGCGAAATGGTCAGATTTTCACAGCACTACAACTGACTAATTTCTGCCATTTCAGGAGTCCCAGTTCGAGTGTCAGAGTTATGATCTTGACTGACATTCAACCACATGGCATGGAATTAAGTTGCCATTGTTGAAATCATGCCATGTAGACTTTAGTCCAGGTCCTGAAGGGAGCAGTGACCGCTATACTAATGGGGTGGGAAGGTGGAAACCACCATGTGCTTTCTTGGATTCTCAGGAAGATTTCAGAGTGGACACCATTCTGTGTGCAATTAGTTGGACTGATTTCATACTCAATTTTCCAAACAAGTCCACTACATGTAAAAACTCTTGAAAGATCTATATGCTACATGCCATTCTACCCTGTTTCAAGGAATGAAAAAAAAAGGAAATAGTTTGCCCAAATACTGGCCATCATTTAAGCCTTAATTTGGGAGGGAAGAAAAATAATCCTTGACAATAAAAAAACTTCCTTCCCAGCTTGAGGTTAGCTGACATAGCTGTTGTTACCATCTTCATTTTTACCAAGTTTAAAACATTTGTAGCCCTCTGAGAACCCACAGCACCATCATCCAGTTAGTTTCAATCCTTGGTCTTAGTTTGTTGAAAGTGCAAAAAATTTCCAACCCACAGCTGAATGTACTGTGCATTATGAAGGCTGAACACTGTCTTAGAGGTTAATGAATCAGATTTTATTAAAGTATAATTCTTGGGGTGAAGTTTTGTTGTGTACATGGCTTTAGGTTATGTTTTTTGACTGTGAAACCACATGCATGTTTTGTTTCAGAACTAGCTTGAATGACATCTAATGATATTCCCTTGCTCTTCACCTTACAGCAACAGGGTCTTTCCCTGGCTACAAACTAGGCCACCTACCATGTCTGTAGGACTGGTTCCTACAGTCAAAGCCACTGTTCAAAGAGACTATTTTGCACATGCCATTTGTTTCTAAGGACAGCCCTATTCATCCTGCTTTGCCATAAAATCAGTTTGATAGCTGCTGCTCAAGTGTTACTATTTTACACAGCCAGTAAAAACCTGTTGCACAAATTAGTATAAAGCGCAAAATGTCATGGAATAGCAAAGCAACAGGAAAATACTGAAGTAACCACATGGTGTGCATATTATGCCAGCAAGGACAGACTCTTGTAAGCAAGAAAACAACTCCAATTTTTAGTGGAGAGGCAAGTTCTAGGGTCAGATTCCAGCTAACATTTGAGATATTAACAGTTGATAGCTTTCCAGCACCACTGCCATGGAAGATTCAAATCTAAATATTTGAGTACAAATCCAGGAAGTAAGACCAGCATACTGAGACAAACAAGTAACAGCTGTCATGACAACTGACAAGTATGATCCATTTATCAATCAATATGCAGGATGATTCCAACCTCATGCCTTTTGCAGGTCTGACCAACAGCACAACAGTTCTGATTCTCATGGGCAGTCACTCTGATCCTGAAGAGTGACACAATCAGCTCCTTCTGATTTTTAAATAGGGAAGCCTCACTTGTCCAAGATTTTATTCTAGCAGCTTTCAGCAGCCAGGTAGTTTTGGCTCAGACCAAGTGTTCTTAGCCTTTTGGTTAAGGCCTCTTGACTGATCACATGCTGGGGCTTTTGCCTCAGTGATCGGAACATTTGTGGGAACAACTTAAATACACCCCGACCCCCAGTAGAAGATTGAAAGCAAAGCTAAAAACCTTCATGAGCGTTTCAGCCCTGATCCTGCTTTTCAATAGCCAGTCAAGAGCCATCTGAGTTTCCATTAACCAACTGGGTGTCAGGACCTGCAGAACAGACTGATGTCACTCCATAGCACAAGTGCTATACAGATTGAACAGTAGGATGTTAAGAATCTTTGAAAATTAACAGCAGGCTGCCTTTGATGGAAGAATACAGTGGCTTTGAAAATACAACTGAAGTAGTTATTTTAATAAAGAAAACAGCTTGAAGTGACAGCAATCTATTCTAATAGCTTGCTGTGCTCAAAAACACCACATCTAACCTTAGTTGCTCCATATTGATACAGGAGACTAAAAGGTTAGCCTGTTGCCAAACAGACAGGTCAAAAAATTGTAAGCAAAAACAAAATCAGCTTAAGAACCATTATTTAAAATCCATGCCACAGTAATTCAGCACCATTTTAGGAGCTATTTGAATCTAGATCAGGAGATGGTCAGAACTGCATATGTTTGAGTCAGAGATAAGCGTGGAGCCAGAGGAACACAGCAGGCCAGGCAGCAGAGTTTGAAGTTTGGGTCAGAACCCTTCCTCAGACATTTCTGAAGGGTCCTGACCTGAAACGTCAACTTCCCTGCTGTCTGGCCTGCTGTGCTCCTCTGAATCAGATCATTTGTTTACACAAAACTACATTTACGAGCAATTTTTATTCATGAGAAGTGGATGTTGATTAGGTCAGCAGTTTTGTCCATCCCTAGTCTCCAGTGCTTCAGTCAACTACATCTGTAGTTAGAGGATCACACTTAGGGTAGACCAAATAGGCATAGTAGTCACTGATCTTTCAGGACAGGCAACTAAGTTCAGTTCAACAGTTACAATCATTAGACTTTAAATTCAATAATAAACCTAAATTGAACTTGAGGTCTAGCAGACCTTCAGATGCTGCCACACCTACTGAGCTTTTCCAGCAAGGAGTCTTTGTAAAGCTACACCCTTGTGTAGTAAACTGCTATACCTTTCAGTCTCCTTCACTGGATGCTTCAAAATTAGCAAGCTATTATGCAAGTTTAATGTTACGTTGCACTTTCCTGGCTGAGAATCTTCCTTAAACTGCAGCTTGCAACATGCATGACAACTCAACTATGATAAAATTATGGAAAGGTAATTTTATTCATAGGCTGAGGGCATCACTGGCTCAGCCAGCATTTACAGTCCATCCCCAACTGCCCAGAGGCCAGTTAAGAGTCAACCATGACTGTAGTTCTGGAGTCACACGTAGGCCATCCTTACCTGGTCTGGCCATTTCCTTCCCTAAAAAGGAAGTGAACCAGATGGGTTTTTCCAACAATTGACTTGGATTCACATATCATTAGATTCTTAATTCCAGATATTTATTGAGTTCAAATTCCCCATCGGCCATAGCAAGCTACAAACCTGGGCTCCCAGAAATGTTGTCATTGGACTGTTAATCCAGAGGCCTGATAATACCACTAGGCCATTGTCTCCCCCTAATTTAACACTAGGTTCTTCTACTCCAGAGAATGCAACTTCTAGATCTGTTCAAGCTGGTGAAGGAAAGCTATTGTCAGTTTACTTGACAAATGAAGGTTGTAAATTTATACCTTGTACTCTACCATTACTGAACTAGAGCTCAAAAGCTGCCTTTCAAACTGAGGTTATTTAAAGTTTGAGATGTTGCAATATTTCTCCTACACCATCCCCAAAATTACTTCAATAAGTACTTCATATTTACACTGTTTTTCTTCATGTAGCCAGAAGTACCAAAATAAAATTTCACATCACAAGCAGCTTTTCTGATAAGAACCTTGCAGACAGTTGGGACCAGACATGAATTCAAATCTGTAGGCACCCAAAAGAAAACTATAGTTATAGCTGTCCTTAAAAACTTCATTCATCCAAGATCACCTCAAGTGAGACAACAGGTGCAAAGTTTAAAATTAGATGGAACCAAAAAAATGCAAACAGATATTATGGCTTGTGAAAAGTCTAATAAGCCAGAAGTGCCCCACCTTCCCCACCCTGCACTTGTATCCCAAGTTGTCCCACACTAAAATTGGCATGCTGCACCAGCTTTTCCATTCATCTTTTTCCACTTGTCTTTGGGGAAAGATTACTAAGTGGATAACAAAGGCACAAATGGAAAGAGTGCGCTGCCTTAAAGAGATTTCAGTCACTAATTTTGGCTTATTGTACTTAGCTTTCCCATTTCCTTTGACACCAGGAAGCTCCATAACAAGCAGAAAAATTGATTAGAATGGAAAGGCAATTTTTTGGATTTTATTTAAAAAAGTGCCAGATGTTGTTAACTATCTCCTAGTTTGTTTCCCAGCAACTCCAAATTGTTGTAACGCCAGGGGTGGCAGGGATGAGAAGGGAAGACAGATCCCCAACCTCTTTGCTCTTCTATACATCTTAAAAAAGTCACTCAAGTCTAAATTGAAGTCTTTTGCCTCTGCCATTCTGTATTTCATTCCTTGTATACTATTTGTTCCCTCTACACCCTTCCTTCTACCTCCCTGCTCCCACTCACTCAAGTAGGGGGAGTGACTGACTGACTCAATAATGTCAATGACAGTGGCTGCAAAATGTATCTTTACATCAAGACAGGCAATTTGGTTTCTTGTTCCTCATGTTTAAAACCAGTCATTTCATACATTGAAATTTCAACCAGTCACATCCATCCTTAATCCTAAGCTTGTGTTGTTTGCTAACAGTGATAGATATGTACACAGTTTTTGTAACTTTAACAGAGATAAGATTAACAGTTGTGGTTTTTTTCTTCAAACGAAGTCAAAGTCATTTCGACAGTGATAAAACCATTACCATCTCCAAAGCATGTGATTTCAAACACTGTCTGGAGAACCCCTGTAGTTACTGGATACTGTGTGCTATTTGAATTTATGACAGTAAAAAAGGCAATTAGTTTAGTTGTGACTTCTGAACCAGAGTGGAGTTCATACAAAACATACCATTTAATTCAAATCAGAATACGATCCTGAGCAAGATCAAGTTGGCTCAAGGGAGTAGAAGACTTCACATGTGAAACAATCAGGCCAGGAGAATTTGTACTATAAAACATTTGTTAGAAAAAAATTAAAATGCACGTTAACCCAAAGTTGGAGATTCAAGCCCCCAGGATGGCAAGTGAAGTCAGCAAACCAGTCTCAAAATAAACACTAGGCAAAGACAATTCAAACATTTTAGAAGAGCACAAGCTATTTTTCTGTGATATGCCACATGTTCAGAAATCAGGTAAAAATGCAAACATGAAGTTAAGCTCTAACTAAAACATTTGAGGCACATTGCTTACAGACTCGCAAACTCTTGTATAGATGATTAGACACAAGCCACATCAACTGACTCAAACTGGAGAGAAACAGCATCCTATCACTTGATGCTGAAGTGGTAGGTGACTAAGTGATCCCAGCCAACGTATGAACACTGTTCATCAGCACAATAGATCCGTCCAAGCTCACTCCTCTAGGACAGTTATTCTATCCTCACCCACTTCCAGCAACACAGGGTTAAGGTCAGCAAATTTGGACTGTCTACTTCAGCCAAAACATGTTCTAAAGCCTTGAAATGCACACACTAATATTGCCCAGGCATGTTACTCAGTTTTTGCAGTCTCCAGAAGGTTAGAGCAGAGCTGAAGCAAATTCAAGTCTCAGAAACACAAGGATTTGCACTTAGTGGTAGTTGAGGACAGGTGGGACAATGCTTTCTTGCACCCCATTCATCCTCAAACACCAATTCTTAAAAGAAAAACTGACCCCAAAACTTTAAGTTCCATCTTAAAGTAGTTCAAAACATTGTTTCAGATGTATATTGCAGAGGTGGCATCCTATTGTTTGGATCACTCAGTTCACTGGAATTTACACAAAGTGTTTAGTACAAAACCAAGTGCGAAATATTCCTCTAACTGCCCTGAATGAATCATGCTTTAAACCACATTTGTCTGGCAAGTGTGCAAATGTTAGACATTTTATAACAGCTGAACTGTAGTCTTCAATTTGACAATTGGTGGCATTGGTACAGCACAGAAACAACTTAATGGACATTTACTGACTTCTAGCCAACTGGACTACATCAAAACTATTGACACCTTTACTTGAAGTAATAGCACACCAACAGTTAGACTAACGGTTAGATGACCAGACCTTTGCTTTATAAAAATTCTGACTTGTTATAGCACCAGGGAATTATGATATTACACATTCAAGAGGGAATTTCAGTGGCATTCTGAAGGAAAGCTTGCACTGCAGGGGACACTGAAAAATTAAATCTAAGATCTAAAACAGAACTTTAGAATGCAACTGAAGCTACAAGTCTGTGACTGACATTACCAACTATTTACAGGAAACTTGCCAATGTTACAGGACCAAGAGATGACAGTGCACTTCTAATAAGAATCACACCAGTCAGTCACAATCCTCTCCGGACGTCAAAGTTCCAAGCCAGTCTGCGAAAGGGGAGCGGAGGAGTGAGTTGGTTGTTTTTTCCTTGGGGGCGGGGGAGAAGGAGGAGAACAGTAATTTTTGACTGGTTATTGCTATTTGTACTGAGGCGGAGGAGGCGGAGGAGGCGGAGGAGGAGGAGGAGGAGGAGGCGGCGGCGGCGGAGGCGGAGGCGGAGGAGTTATTTGTGGTGCAGTTTACTGATGAGTTCACCCACTCCAGCTGGTTCTTGCAGTGAACTGGATTGACCTTTTATTTGGAGTTATTTGCTCTTTGCAGAGTCCCAGTTTTAAAAACATACCTATGGGCTAAGCCAAGTCTCCAACTTTGAATTTGCTCCATCTCCAAGCAAAAGCTGAAGTGGATTTTTTGCAGCCTGTTCCTTTAACTTCTTAGAAAAATCATGTAGTATGTCTGCTGAAAGTCTAAAACAAAAAAAGTGAGTTGAATAAAATTATAGCAGTTTCAAATGCTTTGCAGCTGTGCAATTGTTTCCATTGCAGTGATGTACTGAGCCTACTTTCCTAAAGTCAAGTTTAGTTGCCAGCTCTGCTCTTAATGTCATTGCCCAGCCAGGAATTCCAAATGATTTAGTTTGAAACCGAACAGGAATTTGCTTTGCTTGGATTCACAACTCAACTGGAACATAAATTGAACTGTTCTTGACGCAGTTGTTTCAGGGAGATCCTGAATAATAACCTCCATCCTCTTAAGGGTCTGCTAGATCTCAGTACTTGAATTCTAATTTGTGTTGCGCTAAATTGGATCAAGGGTTAATTCTTCAAGAAGAAAATTGCAAGCAGCCAAGAGTGACCATATGACATGACAGTTTGGACAGGAAGTAATAGTGTCTATCAGCCAGACATAACCCCTTGCAGTTGGAAAAATTGGGTAAAACAGATCCACTAGAATCCAGTTTGCTTTGAGGCATCCCAAGATAAAAAACATGTTCTGTGAAAATTGCTTTGCCTACCAGTGCTATTACAGTTAGTGTTGGCTTATCATTTGAAGTAATGTCAGAATCTTCACTTTTCACTGAGTACAGGTTTTCAATATTTGTATGCTTCAAATTCTTGGAGAATTTGAGTAGCACATTTGAGGGATGTGGAATTTGAAATGTTTCCTGAACAGGGAGATTGTACTTGAAATGTCAGCTTTTTAACATGCTGTTGCAGTACACAATTTTATTCTGATTAGTGGTAATGTTAGCTGGTCCAGTTGGAGTTTTGATTGCTTGTTCTTTAAATGAAAAGTGGTAGTGACATCACTGCCACACAAGAGGTGGAAGATATGCCAAGTAACACTTCAACACATCAGCCTCGGCCTCAATTAGTATTAAGGAAGATTTGAGTGGGGTTACAATAATTTCTCATGGAATGGCACCTCACTTTTGACAGTCTGAAGTTAAAGTTCAGAATTTGTTTTACTTGTGCCCTGAATTAGTCAAATACTAGGATATGACAGCATTCTGCCTCCCCAGCATGCCCAAACCAGACACCTAATCAAGTCCAGAGAGATAGTAGGAACTGCAGTTGCTGGAGAATGAGATAACAAGGTGTAGAGCTGCATGAACACAGCAGACCAAGGAGCAGGGAAGCTGACGTTTTGGGCCTAGACCCTTCAGAAGGGTCTAGGCCCAAAAAGTCAGCCTTCCTGCTCCTCTGATGCTGCTTGGCCTGCTGTGTTCATCCAGCTCTACACCTTGTTACCACCTATAAGTCCATTTGCAGAGCCTCATTATGACTAGCATCCCATTTAAAGCTATGGCCAAAATCACTGCCTTTGCATGCATATAGGCAACATCAGAAAAATCCTCGATACTTGTTCTAAATGCTCCACTGAGTAGGTTTGCATGTCTACCATTAAATCTGAGAGACATTCTTGGATTCCTACAATTGCACCATTAAAAACAGGTGGAGCCCTCTCCACTACTTCATATTCCCCTGCCATAACCTACAATTGCACTGCTCTTTTGGACCCACATGCATGAGTTTGGTCACTTGGAAAATTAGGACATATAGACTACTCAGTCCACATTTATTCAGCCTATCATGGCTGATTAACATTCTCCGATCTTTCTAGCCCCAACACCATTAGCCTTTGTAAAATTTCTAAAAAGGTGTTCAGTGACTCAACCACCTTAGTATTATGTGGAGGAGGATCCCACAAGTTTACACAGAGGGAACCTTGTATCCAGAGACCACAACACCTCATGGATTCAAGGAATGAGGGGGACAGACATTTCTGCATCCAGGATGTTGGTCCCAGTCAAAATTTTAAATTCAACTGCATCCTCAGCCCAGTATACAAAGATCTCAACACAAATCTCTCCTCATGCAAATGTGACTATCCCAGGAATTGGGATAAGTTGCAGAGAAGGTCAATTCAGTCTTTTGGTTTGTGCTTCTTTGCAACTGTTTGTTACACCAAGACTAAGCTATTACAGTGCACTGTTTGATCAAGATCAAAATCTTCCAGTTAGATAAAAATTCACTTCTTGCTATATTCATCTACCTCATATGAAACAATCTGAGCAATGTTTTTTAGCTGAATGGAGACTTCTACTCAACTGGTTTCTTTCAGCTGTACCCCATACTATTGCCCAATGAGGAACAACAAATAATCAGATTGCTTCAGAGTCCTGAAGCCCTTGTACAAGATTCAACTATAGTTAGACCTCTTGCGGAGTGCAAGGATGGAAAATTATGCCTTTCATGAACTCAGGATGACCTGGGATGCTTCAGAATCAGTGATCACTGAAAAGAGAGGAGAGAACAAAGGATGTGCATTGCATACATTGAAAATATCTCAAGTCGCTGATGACCATTACAGTTGCCAAGTATTGGCTAGGAAAAAAAAAAAGTGAGCAGGACTTCCTGATCAATGTTTTAAAGAACAAAAAACCACAACTTCAAGAGCCTGACCCTGAACCCCAACCCCATTACAAGTTTTTCAAATTTGCTTGAACTAACTTGTATTCATTTCAACCCAAATATAGATGAAGTCTCATTCAATGCATGAAATTAAAGACTAAAATTTCTTAATTATACAAGTTTGGAACTAAGATTCCACAAATTTATCATTTCAGGGATTGTCTTATCGCCTTGCAAAATGGTCAAACAGGTCCAACTTGGCATTACTTAACAGTAGCAAATTGGTGCTTTTCGCATGACTAGAATTACAAATCAAGGTCAGCACTATTTTTAAATAAATCCCAAAGGGTTAAAGTCTCGTGGTACCCAATACTGCCTACAAAGACAGCAGTTTGTAAGCCATCCAGAATGCCTAGAGGAAACAGCTTAAGGACTAACTTAAAAACAAGGCATTTCTGGCAAACAAAAGTGCAATCACACTAAAGGAATATTGTTCAGTCATGATTCAGAGCTCCTGTTCCTTTTCAAAAAAATTACCATTTATGGTTGCACTTCAGTTTCACAGATGCTAGTCATTGCTGAACAAAAAACTGCCAAATTGCTAGGAACTCTCAAATACTGAAATAAACCATTCTAGATCATCCACATGTCAAATACAAAATAAACAACCTCTGAAGTTGGATGTTCGAGGTTAGTCAAGTTTGGAACATTGACATTTATCTAACCAGTGTATTGCACTGCACAGGCAGGAGTGTTCACCATACATGCAATGCGACGCAAGATTGTAATTCCTGAGATCCAGCCAAGGGAAAACAGCCAGCCAATCAGGTGGGGGTATAAAAGGAGTAGCACAAAAAAGGTACAAATTATACTTCTTAACATTGGCAAACAAACTAGACAAGCTGCCCTCAAGGTTGCACTGATCTGATCTATCCCAGTACTCAGTTGTACAGAAGACAAACATTTACATTTCATCCTGGTACAGTGTACTGACTGAAGGTACCAAAAGGATAAAAGAATCAGCGATCTAAAGAGCTTCCTGCTGTAGGAGTTGGAACTTTGCAGACAAGTACAATGTCTAGTTTGGTATTGTGTAGCTTCACCTTAGTTGAAAAGCAGGTTAAATCATCAAGAGGTGGAGTTCAAATTCTTAACATAGGATAGTCAGCTGACGACCACAGAACATTTTACTTCTGCGGTGGGGCAAAATGGATACATTATTCAGGCTTCATTTTGAAAACTGAAGAGACTCAACTGATGCTTCATTTGAGTAAACATGGCAAACCACAAGTGATGGGCCTCACCTAAGAGAAGAAACCTTCAATAAAAGGTTTTGGGTTTGTGAACAAAGAATTAGAAACACCACATGCTGAAAGTGAGCTTACATTCACTCAGCCAAAAGCTGAGGGGAAGTTTGTTTCCAGAGATTTCCCTGAAAAGAGGGGGAAGGTAGTGATAGGAGTCAGAGCCTCAGCTTTGCCAAAACAGAGGCACCTTGATCAGGGTCTGAGCTAAGAACCTGTGTCACTGGATTGACAGCAGTATTGTTCATTGATCTGAACTAAATTTGGTGGATCATTATGCTGGCTTTGGTCCAATACCAATTCTGTGACTGACCATCAACTGGGGCTATGACCTCTGCCAGCACCTGCACCCCAGGCCAGTGAGGTCCACAAATAGTCAGGGTGACTATAGATAATGAAGGAATTATCACTGGTCAACCTGACCACCTTCACCAAGAGTCCTCCTGGATTGCTGTGGGTTCCAACAGTAGATTTCTGCTTGCAGGGTTTCCCCAGCAGGGCCTACTTTGACATGACCTTCAGGAACATCAAACATTGATCATCTCCTGAAAGTATTCAGAGACAGGAGAGGGTCTCTGAATGATCCTGCCACAGATATGAATTCTCCCTGCACAGAAGCAGGTCCACTTCTTTAAACCTCAAGTCCCCATAGATGTCCTGACCATCCTGGGATGCTATGTCTAGCTGGAAGGAGGCAGCAATATACTGGGCCCTGGACAAGGAGCACAGGACTGCAAAAGCTGATTCTCTACAGGAACTGCACAAAAAAATTAGCAGAAGTACAACTGACCCAAACTCTGCCCAAGCATGCAGTCACAGTCAGTGGAAAAGGAAACTAAGTTGGCAGGACTGTGGATACCAGACAGAAACAATGGAAAAACCCACACAGGTCAGGCCCCCCAAAATGCAAAAGAGGCAACTCCACAACAGCTACACCAGCAGTTTCTGACAAAGCCTTGCAGAGGGATGAGAGATGGCCATTAAAAAATAATGGCTGAGTACCATGGTGGGGGTGGAGGGGCACCCTCCACCCCCACCCAGAAATGCCATGCTTTGAAAGGCCTGCTGAAACCTGTCAGGCTATCAGCAACCAGGAGGTATCCAACACAGCACAGCTCTGGACAACCAGGAGCCCTAACAGAGAGAACTGGATCCTGTTGGCTTCATTCCCACGTCACTGACCAGAGCCATCCTAACAGGGAAAAAGATGGCTCCGTGCAGGAGGGTGCCCAAGAGTTCACCCACACCATGGGGTGGTAGGGAGCCTCCCCCCTCAAAATTACAAGACTGTAGGTAAAATTGACAGTGGGCAATTCTATAAACTCAGTTTTAAAGTTGCCAGTATTAATATAGTAGGAAACATCTTAAACCATGTTGGTTTACCTGGCCAATGTCAAAGTGGACCTCCTGTGTCGGGGGAGGAAAAAAAGTGGGATACTGCACCTCAGCAGCTACAGACCCTCTTAGTAACTCAGTGTTTTAACAAAAGTTAGATATATCAAGCTTTGATTTTTGTTTGGCATTGTCCAGCTTTCTGCTTTTAACTTGAAATGCAAGTGTACAGAACCAAAACTGTATACATGCAAGTGAATAGTATATTTTGTCCAAAATATAATTAGTGCCTATTGCAAAAAACCACAGGTTCAGATCACCAGGCAGGTGGCAAGATGTTCGTTCCTGTCCCCAAATGGATTGTAGTGTTGAAAAAAAGGATAATTGGAGACTGAATAAACATCCATAAGCATCATTGCTAGGATACATGTTGGAAATGTTAGCCTTCATAACTGTGATCATGGTTAATCTTCTTAAAAAAATTAAAGACTAGGAATACATATTAGTAGCAGAAGAACAGGCCAAGACAGCAGGTGAGAATGTATAGGAATAAACATGGAGCAACATAAAAGGGGGAAGTGTAACATTGAACAGTGCTTCCAAAAAAATCCTAACTTACTGAGCTGTAACAGTTGGGTAGGAATTAGTAAGAGGGCCAGTTCATTTCATGACCCACTAATCATTCAGCTGTTTGTGGCATCTATTCACTTTCCCAATGACCAACTCATTTGTTTCAGTCCCCCACCGCCCCAGGTGTTAACTGCCAAGTCATCTGAAGAACCCAAATGGGCTTTTTTAAAAAGCTTAATAGCTGCCTGGGTTACAGGAATGGCACAATAGATTCATGGAGGAAAAAAAAAACAGAACAAGTGCACCATTAAGTTTTCCTGGAGTGTTCACAAAATGCTCTAGTAAAGTCCAACTTGAAACCACTGTCACTATTTACAGGTTTGATTTTAATTTGGGGAAAATTAAAAATTTGTTAGTGTGAAATCACTTGGCCTTTAGCAAAAAAGTTTCAGGTAGCCCTAAACCTCAAGCTAGTCTTTAAATACAGACATTGAGGATTTCACATCCCTGTGAATGAAGTGTCACGAAAGCTCATTTCAACCAGCTCTGCTTTTATAGTTTTTAAAACTGTAAAGAGAAAGCACACCAAGTAAGCTATATCCCCATACTTTCCATTACATGACAGTTCCTCCACAAATTTTATTCTTTTCAGGTGAACTTTTATAGAACAAAAAAAAAAAAACTTGCCAGGGTTGCAGTTGAATGGACACCAGGTCCAGTCAAAGACCTAGTGAAGTACATTAAAAAATCTAGTTAGACAACCTTGCCTGTGATTCAAAACAGTTGGGCAGATTGGCACAAATTGGAATCTGTTGCCCATTGAGCTCCACAGGGCCAGAAGAATCAGTGTTTTAGATGGATATTTGCAAATCTTGTTCAAAAACAAGGACAAGGACAAGGACATGTAATAACTGCCAGCCATTTCAGCAAATAAAAATGGTTCATACAAATTAAAAACAGTGTTGAATCTATTTCACCATCAGGAAGAGGCATGAAACCAGCTGCAAGATACACATGCAGCAGAACCTGCAAAGTGGAAGCACTCCCCAACCTATTCAAACTTCAGGCTCATGAGAGCAAGCCTTCCAGAAGTTAGAAAGGTTCAAAGCTACTGTGGTCCAATCTTCTGAAATGGGAATGTTGCCAAGCAATGAAATTAGTTACTTGAGGAATACAGGCCTGAAGTGAAGTGAATAGAATACATAATATTTAGCCTTCATAAGATACTCAAAAGGAAGAGGTCATGTTTAAGCCTCAAATGAGATAGCAAATAGGGTCAATGTAAAAGCCAGAGCTTTAAATTGAGGTAACTGCTGTGGGCAAGCAAACACCTGTGTCAAGTGTTCTTATTCATGAACATAGTAACGCACAAGAAATGGCCTTCTTGCCTTGCTGTGTCAAAACGTTATTGCAAAACTCTTCCCATGTTGCAACTACCTCAACTGAACAATGAAGCAAAATAAGTTAACTTTCCTACAAGTTGAGCACTTGTTCATTTGAGCCATTTGCAGGTACAAAGATTAGTAGACACTGACCAGTCAATTCTTAGACAGCTGGAGTACACGTTAAACCAATTCAAAAAAGTTCATGCACACAAGTTAAAAAGATTCAAACATGTGAAACAAGAGCTTATTTTTGGGAACTGTCCAGAATTTCAGTTTCTACAACACCCATTTTGCATGTAGTTGAACATTCAGAGCATTTAAGAGGATTCTTACATCCACTTATGTTTTCCAACAAGACCTTTAGCAAGAACTTTGAGAATCTACTTGGAATAATTAGTTGTTTTGTAGATGTTGAGACAAGTACTTGTTCAACTGAGGCAAGAGCTTTCCAATTTCAAGAGATCACCCCACCTCCACATTGCACAGAAACAGTGCACAATGCCTCTGATAAAGAATCAGCTTCACAACAGCCAATTCATGGTAAAATGCTGTGGGGAGAATCTGCTATCAGCTTGAAGACAGAGTTAGGGTTTGGCTCATTTAAAAGTCTCAGGTAAACTAAGTTTTCTATAAACTCAAGTAAGCCTCCTTTCAAAATGTCACCTCCAATTCATATTTCTATGAACTTTTTTTAAAAAAGTGGGGGAAGAAAATCACCTAGTGTATTGGCAGACTTCCTGTAGTCAGCGCAGGCAGATTCCATATGTTTCCACTTGTTTCTGGAAGCTATCAGAGTGATATCAGACATGCACTGCTACTTTTTTTTTGGGGGGGGGGGGGAAGGAAAGTAGAGGGGAAAGGATTTTTATTTCTAGCTGTTGGACAGCCAGTTGCCGCAAGACAAAAGCAAGAAGTGAAACTGCAGCCTGCAAATTTGGAATTACTGGGCAAGTCTGAGTAGCTGAGGAAATCCACGTAAAATGAAAATCCAAGCCTGTTGCCAGTTAAGTAAACAAACAAAGACAACTTTCCATAAAAAGGAGGACTGATTTGTACCCAGTGCTAATAACAGTGCCATAACGTTATACAGCACCTGGACATCCTGAGGGTAACAATGCAATGAGATATTAATGCATTCAAGGAGAGGAGTGTTGTGCAGGGGCAGGAGGAGGAACAGAACAGTTCAGGCTTATTAGGCACAGGTATTCCAAGCCAAAGCACTACTTGCAGAAAAATATTCTAGTGAGATAGAGTCCAAAAAAGGGGACAGGATGCAAATCTCATCTAGAACACCACCCTAAAGCACAAGGAGAAAGCAGTGTTCTAACTGACAAAAGCCAACACAGCTGGCTTCTGGGGAGATGTCAGGAGACTAGCTAAATCATTTCACCAGACACCAGGTTGGCATTGTCAGGACTAGAGCTAAGTGTTTGTGGCTGGTAGGATATAGTGACTGCAGTAGGAAGCTTCAGGAGAAGGTAGTGTGCCAAGAACTAGCAGTATCCAACAGATCTGTTTTATAATAGACCTCACTACCAGTGCCAATCTGAATTCTGCCACAACTTCAAAGACAAAGTTCTTCACTACCCTTGCAGAAAGGAGGAAGCCAGTTACAGCTTTAGTTAAAATTTTGGTTATCATTCAGGAGCTAATACAAAAAGTGATCCATGTTATTTGGAGCATGGGAAAAGCCAAAATCAGATGCAGACAACCCAAGATCAAATCATCTTCCAGGAATGGAAGCTGTTGTGATTTCTGTTAGTCTGCAGATGTGAAGGAAATGACACTAGGGAAGAAAAATCAGATCAGAATTTGTGTTAAAAGCACAAAAATATAAAATTCAAGACAAAGATGCAACTTAAAATTGTCTCAAGTTATGCAGTGGCTTAAAAAAGTACACTGGGATCCTGAGTCGATGAATGTTGTTGCAGATGCAGTCAACAGATAAAAAGTGTACTAAGTTCCTGCCTTGACAAAAATCCAGCAAGAACCACATACAAAGCTTTCTGATGAAGGATGTTCAGTGGTATTGGGGAACATGGAGTATTCAGCTTTCAGCAGAAGAAAAATCCTGTGACAAGAATGCAAGGGCTCAACTAATGTCACTTTGCAATACAATGCTAGCAGAATAGGAGTTGGAGCAACTGTTATGCAAAGTCAAGCCAGTTGCAATTAAGTGCAAGAAAGCAAGCAATGGCACTGCCTACCAGTGTTCAGAAGCATGCAGACACATGGGTGTCTTAAATCTCTTACCTTGAGAATATGTCCCCCCACACCAAGACTGGGAATCCCCCACCTTATCTATATTCCTTATTTCATAATCCTCTGAAAGGTCACCCCTCAACCTCCTACATCACAAAATAATCCCAGCCTCTGCCTACAACTCAAGCCTTCTATGCTTAGCAGTGTCCTGGTAAATCTTCTGAACCTTCTCCAGCTTGATAATCTCTCCTGTAACAGTGATCAGAACTCCACAAGTGGCCTCACGCATGTTCTGGACAACCTCAACATGAGATTCCCAACTCCTATGCTTCATAGCTCACTCCTTTTGAGTAAGAGTACAAGGTGACCAAACTAGCCAGAGATACTGAAGTGGGAATAAAGGGAGCATCTTGCTCAGATGAAGTCAACAATGCAAGATGACAACTATCCATGTGCTGCAGGAAGCAGTGATTAAAGGATGGCCTGGAACAAACATGCAATTCTACAAAAGTGCTCTGACCAAATGAGGAAACAATCAAAAATGTCAGCCTGTGATTCTAAGACCAGTAGAAACAAGTTTGATCATTTTTGACCCCCTAGACAAGCACCTCAGAGTTGACCTTTAGCTTTAAGCCAGTTAGCTTATCATTGACAAGAACTGGAATGTCAGTGACCACCTGCAAGACTATAGGTTGCACATTTCAGTCATTACAGCATTCAGCTGTTTCAAGAATTGGGAAATTCAGTGCCAGACATCTCCATACAATCCCCCAGAATGTGAAGGCAAAGGCAGTGAAAGTTACCAAGAGGATCACAAAAACTGACTTGTGCAAAGTAATCCTCAAGATGGAGAAATACACCTACTGAAGGCACGCAAAGTAGTCTAGTCCAATGACTACTTTTCCCCATATCCAAAAAAAAGGCCAGAAATAACAGGAGTGGCAAAAATATAGAACAAGCCAAAATGCACAGTAGTGACTACTGCTAGAGTGCAAAATTTCAAGTGTCAGAAAGGTAGCCCACAGGGCAACTTCAGACTTGCTGAAAGTCATTGGAATTTTATAGGAAATCCACATGCTGTTAATTCACTGCAGATAATCAGCAAGAGGTGATGATCCCACACCATCTGCAGAGCCAAGAGTACAGAATGACTGCAAATGCCCTGCCCTAAAATGGGTTGGGGAGACATCCCATGGCAACAGTATGTGTAGCTCTCATTGGCTTTCTTCAGAAAAAGAAACAATTAGACACAAGACGAGAAGCACAAAATGGGGAGAAGTTTTGATTTTAAAAATTCCAGAGACTGGAGAAAGTGGGATTACTAGAATAGCATTTGACCAGGAATATCAACTTGCAGCTCTAAACAGGAGCACATGCAGTTTTTAAAACAATACAAGTGAGTGCAAATGCATTCTCCAAACAGTAAGTGCTCTGGATGGCTTGCTGTGGTCATGTGATACTGCTCCAGACTAGCTGATGGCAACCAAAAACAAGAATTTAAGTGACAAATTACATCTTTTAAAAGGGCATATGAACTTGTATTCCAAAGAGTTTTTTTTTTTAAAACATTGCACCTTAGATTCAATACTGAATATTTTGTTTATACAACATCATTGCCAGGTCAGAAAGAATTGGGTCAGGTACTAGTGCTTTTGACAGTGACTGGGACATAAAGCAAGCCATTATGTACCATACTGACAGCAGCTGTATCAGTTCTGCATACATCCAAAATTTAAAGTGTACACAATTTTAGCAAGTCTGTGGCAAAAGTAAGGTCATGGTCACTAGAAGAATTTTACCATCAAGAGTGGCATTTGCCTGGAGGCAAAGTATTAGCTTTTTATAACAGGTGGTAGCAGCTCGAGCATAGGGGGAAAATAGTGACCTTTGGGTTGAGAAAACTAGTCCTGTGTTCAAAGACTCCAATTGTCTGCTAAAAATTCCTTCCATTTGTTTTGGAAATGCAAAGTTAGAGTGAATTTGAAGGTTTTTAAAAACCACAGACAAGATTATGCAAGCAATATTGCTGGCTGGATAAGGCCTCAATAAATTTAATGTTCAATACTAGAGATTTCTATTCCATGGACAGTTTGGGCTAAAGGGCCCATTTCCATGCTGTATACCTCCATCATTCTCAAATCTTGTTAGTAGCTGCCTGATCTTAGTTTTCAGCCAGGGAATTCAAAACTCAGCTTAGTTCAGTGTATTAGATTCTATTTATCTTGCAGATCTGATGCACCTTCTTACCCTAAAGTAGAGAGGGTTATGTGGCTCAAATCAAGTCAATCTCATGTGACTAAAGCTTGAGACAGTCTTGATTGCGTGGAAAGCACCAGGAGGTAGGTTGTCACTCAAATGGAATGCCTGTCACTAAGCAACATAACCAACATTCCTCTGGTTAAGCAGTTGGGCCTCAAGTTCAACCAATCAATACCCCTTTGTTCATCAAGTCCTGGCTGCAACAGATACCTTGTTAAGCGCACCAAATGGACAAGGTAGAAAACAGTATGAGCAAGTAACTTGCACTCTAATCTGACTTGTCTGTGATAAAGACAAGATATTAAAAACAGGCTCTTACAGGAAAAAACCTTTCCTCAAATATCAGGAACTCCAAACATTATACACTTACATGGAAGTGCTTTGTTTAGCATGTGTTCCTCAATCCCAGTAGGATACATAGCAATTTTCAAAACACAGATGCTTTATAATCCTGTCTCGTTTGCTTGAACATTAGAATTCACTTTTCTGTAGTTGCCAACTTGCAATCCTTGTTCAATTAACTTACAATAAGGCAACATTTCAAATTTTTTTAAGGTAAATATTACACTTGTATGACCAAAGTGATGTAGAATTTAAAAACCAAAAATGTTAGCTGCATTTCTTTGACAGCTTGCAATTGCAGAGGGTTTCAAAACAAAAGCTATTCGTTACTTGACATTATATCCATCAAGATTAAAGATCAGAAAAATTTCTGGTGAAGGGTTTAGGCCCGAAACATCAAGTTTTCCTGCTCCTATGATGCTGCTTGACCTGCTGTGTTCATCCAGCCCCATGCTTGTTATCTCGGATTCTCCAGCATCTGCAGTACCTTTTATCTCTAACTAATCTCATGCTGGCCATCTCAGAAGCTCAAGTCAAGCCTTTTGAGTTCAAATCTTGGAATGGGTGTACTGCATTCTGTTTTGATGGAAAAAAACAGATTGCTTTCTAAAACCAACATCTGCAAATTTAATCTTATTTAGCTTGTGCTTGAACTCAGACATGATCAGTTGTTATAAGCCAATTTCTTTACATGCAAGCACCCTTCAGAGCAACTACTGTTGCTTCTCCACTCACCACCCCCAAAGAAATTGGGCCACTACAGTCAGTGCAATTTTATCATGCTCCCTATATTTAGGATCTGCTGGGTTCTCAAGCATCAGATGCTTGGAATTGTGGCCAAAATGAGGCTTCAGCATCACAAGACAATACTCATTTCCAGCTGCATTAGTAGGCTGCAAAGAACAAGGCAGTTTTAAAAAAAAACCTAGGAACAATTGCATTCCAACATGGTTTGAATACATTGGCTTAGCAGAGATTTTACTGTTAAGTGCAAATAAGTGACTAAACAAGCACAAAAATTGTTTAGGTAGGGCAGAGGCAGCCATACTTTCAGCTAAGCTAGAAAAGCTCATGTACCATCTCAAGCTTTTCCTTCATTGGAGGCACTCAAGTGTGCTCAAAGTGACTCAAAACAAAGAACAAACTGGAGGGTGCAGAAAAGATTAAGGATGTTGCCAAGACCAGAGAGCATGAGTTATCAGGGAGGCTGAATAGGCAAAGGCTTCTGACTGGAGTTGAGACTGAGGGGTGACTTTGTAGGGCTTTAAACTCAAGCAGCATGGATACAGGGAATAGGCAAGGTTGTTTCCCTAGGGTAGGGGAGTCTAAAACTAGAGGGCATAGGTTTTAAAAAAAGGAGAGCAGGGAAAGAAAAAGCTTGAGCTAATTTTTCCAGAGGTACTGGCATGGCGTGAGCAGCCAGAGGTGGGCACAACAACATTTAAAAACAACGTATGTGGATGGGTACATTATTACAAAGGGTTTAGAGGGATGGGACTAAAATGGTAAGAGGTCAGACTGGGAGTTCTGATCAGCATGGACAAGCTGGACCAAATGGTCTATTTCCATGTTGTATGACAATGACTAACTGCTGGATAATAGAGTCACTTTGGACATTATGCACAACACTTAATGCAACTTCAGACATTCATGCTGCCAGCAAGATAAATTATATAAATTGTTCTCCAGCTTTATGAAAATACAATGAATACAACTTCCAAAGATTGACAACTGAAGGCCTCAATCCTCTTGGAATAATTTCAGGTTCAAGCCAAAGAACAGTTGCCATCTGTGAAAGCAGCCTCCACATGGATGGTGTGTATTAACATTAACCCTAGAAGTAACCAGTTACTTGTAAGCAAGTCATCCATTCTTTTAATTATTTCTGCATTTCAGGAGAAACTGTGTCCAACAGACTAGTGTCTATTTTTAAGCATTACTGGAGTCAAAAGCAGCAAAAGAAAACAAACTTTAGTCAGATCACAGAAGTTTAATATTCCCTCTTAGGAGATGTTAATTTCAAGCACAAGAGCTGGGTTGAATCAGCTGTGTCTTGTGAAGGGGGTAGACAAGATGGCAGGCAGAGAGAAGAACAATAAATACAACCCAAAATAGATAGGTCAAGGAGAGCAAGTTTAAGGCGGCCATGGTGTTGAGTTTGATTTCATAGCTAAGATCAGTTCTTGTCCATGCTTTCTTAGCAAGATGCATCACTTGATCACCACCAAGTGTGCCTTGGTGGTTTTCCTACAATGCAAGGCTTATGTTTGGAGGCCTAGTCATGTGAAAAATGCAGTCAGAGAACAACAAGTCCACTACAACTGCACAAGGATTTGGAGAAACTCAGCCGGCCTAGCTCTGAGGAGAAACAGAGCCCAACACCTGGGGCACACTAACCCTTTCCTCCACAGATGCAGCCAGACTTGCAGCAATTCTCCAATGATTCAGAGATTTCCAATATCTGCAGTTCTTTGGTTTATATTAAGCCAATCCCACTGACTGGGAAATCAAGACATCAGTAGCTTTGATTGCAACTCACCAGTTTAAGATTTTAACCTAGTGCACTAAGTCAGGTTACACAAATATTCAATTTCTTATTTAATTTCTGGCTAAATCTCAATTTTCATGCAGACTTCAGTGCATCATTCACTGCAGTTTCTAACTGCAAATTTATGTACCAGGATTGGAGAAGAGCACAAAACCCGACTTTACTGGAAAAGTCTAAGGCATATTGAAGGATGGCTTCAGAAAGGGCAGAGTATCACTTAGCACGACATGCTACTCACATTGCATTCTGGACACTCACATCGATTTGTATTGCTTCACCCAAAGTGGTTTGGTTTGTATTTCTAACACATTAGATCAAGCTTATTCTGATTTACCAAGTGAAGGCTTCCTGAAGTTGCACTCCTTTGGATATCCTGCCCTTTCCTGAAGCCATCCTACTTGACCAAGTAACCTTAAATATTCCTTCACAGATTAGTGATATATACTGTGATACCAACAGGATTTGGAACTTATTCCCACTCAAGGGCCAAGTAAATCCATCCATTGTCCAACACCCATTGTAAAGCTAGAGGAATACTCAAATTTTCTGTCACTGCAAAGTATCAGGAGAGTTCTAGGGCCTGTAAAAGGCAACTCAAACTTTTGCTTGATATTAAAGTTGGAACTCAAAAGTTGATGCACAAGCCATTTTAGAATTGGTTCATACTCCATGGTTTTTAAAAAGGACACTAGCAAGCATCATTCCCACTTTTTTTTTTTTTTTTATAAAGGACAGGTGCAGCTCCACTCGAAGCTTGACATCAAGCAGGATAAACCAGCCCTCTTTATTGGCACTACATACACTCCACCACCGACACTCCATATCTACAAGAGGCACTGCAGAAAATCACAGGATCCTCAGCCAGCACCTTCCAAACCCATGACACTTCCATCTCGAAGGAAGGTGGCAGCAGTTACATGGGATCACCACGTCCAAATTTCCCCATGCCACTCACCATCCCTTCATGGAGTGGGGCACAATCCTGGAATTCCATCCCCAAAAAAGGGATTGTGGGTCACCCATTAGGTTAAAAGGCAACAGCTCAATACCACCCCCAAGTGCAGTTGGGGACAAAAATTCTGGCCAGCCACTGACATCCACATCCAAGTGATTTAAAAACGATTATCTGCTCCATATGCTAATAGTTTGATCATCTTTGGATGATATAGCTGCCAAGTTTAAAGTAATAACCTTTGAGAGCAAAGCTCAAAAGTGTACTAACTTGCCAGTGGTAAATACATGCATTTGAAGAATCTTCCCTTCATACTGTCGTTTTGCCCTTCAGACATTAAATACTGTATTTGACAGCAAGTTCTCTCAACTTCTTTCCGCTAGCATAACAGCAGAGTCTTCCTGACTTTCCTTGCAAGGAAAGGAGACTTTCAACTAGCTGCGGCAAACATTCAAAAAAAGTGCCCTGGCAAGTGCAGCTATGAAACTAACATTGTATTTAATTAATGCAATTAATTAATAACAGGTGGCCTGGATACAGGGTGACTGTGGGGCAAGTATTGTTTCCACTGTTGCAGTGAAAAGATTGACGTTTACATACCTTTTTGGAAGCATGAAGGAATAGGTTTGTATTGCAGTTTACCAACTTCAAGTATTATAGTTTGCTTCACATTCTGAAGGTTGGAGAAAAAAAGTTTGTGCTGCATCATGTCAGTGGACAGTTGATCCACAGCTGAAGTTCAGAAATGTTAAAAAAAAGTTGCTGGAAGAGCTCAGCACATCTGGCAGCATCTGTAAAGGAAATAAGTCAACATTTCTGCCGAGCTCTTCCAACTTTGTTCCTGATTTGCAGCATCCATTTGTCTTAATTCAGAAATGTTAAGTTGTTTTTACAGGAATCTGGAATGCAGCTTGTGAACAAATTAGCTTGATTAATTGATTCTCTATTTTCTGTGAAGTCAGATGACACCTGCAAAAGAAATTCTATGTTCAATTGACAAAAGTGCTTCAGCTGAGTTAAACAGGTATGCCAATAGAATTTTGTTAGCAATTCTAGCCAAGCAATCTCCTCCCAAGATGAAGTTAGGGCAGAGATTGATAATTTCCTTGCAACATTAGAGGAACACATTTCATGTCAATTTGTCATGTCAGGAAGAACACTTTTCCTTGGGGCAAGGCTTCCGAAAGTGGAGATGTCAGGCTATGAAGTGCATTCAAAGAGCTGAACATTGCTGCCTTGGAGCTAGTAGCTCAACAAGCAGAATGGAACTCTGATCAAATTAGTCAATGCAGCTTGACTCCCACTCCAAAAAGGCCTAGCTTTAAAAATCAGTTTCAGATTTACAGTCTCCCTTCAAAAGGGCCTTTTGCCTGGTTGGTAATTGGACAGGGCAAGCAAAAAAGTGACAAAACATGCTTAAAAGTTGTTTTTGCATACAATTCAAGCTCTGCCTGGAATGGTGACCAAGTCACATGGCTTTTGATTCTCCAAAGAAGTGACATAGCAACACCACCCCATTAGTTTCCAGGGTCAGTCTGCCTTACATCCGCCAAAGGGTGTTCAGGAAATACATGAGATCATAGCTTGGTTAGGATTTACATTTTGTTCAGCTATAGATGTTCTGCCTGTGGCTGTTGTTGGCCAACAACGTCTTGTAATTGTTGAGCCTTGTACTCTTGTCTGATTAAGTTACTAAATCATTGGGAGCTGAACCCGAGTACTAGCATTTGGCCCCTCAAACTGAGTCATATCATGCAACAAGATTGTGGCTGATCTGCTGCACATTTCAACTCCTTTGATACAGCTCAGCATATCCCTCAGCTTTAATGTTGGAAAAAAACTACTTCTAATGATCTCAGCTCTACAACTCAAATAGAGAATGAGAATTGTTCCTCTGGGAAAATAATCTAAAATAGTTGAAAAAAAGTCCTCTAATCCCACATGTCAGCCAATTCTAGACTCTCCCACTAGTAAAAATATTTCAAAACATACCTTATCAGGCACCCCCCTCAGAATCTTGTTGTTTCAATAATATCACCTCACTCAAAACCTAACTTGATTAGCTATTTGAGAAGTCAATCCTGTCAACCCAGGAAATCAGCCTCCAGTGCCAATACATTGGACTGATAAAGGTACTAAGACTGCCAGGAGTAGTCTGCACAATAACCTCAACACCCTGCATAATTATTAAAAAGCCAGTTTTTTTAAAAACACTCCAAACCTGTAACAAAGGCCAACATTGTGTTTTGCTTTAAAAACATGTTGCTCCTACATGCTAATGCTTTGTTTCGTGCACAAAGAACAACCAGATCTGTTTGCACTGCACAAGTCCTCTTGATTAAGAGGT
>JAHRHZ010000078.1:21565071-21596890 GCA_024137785.1 Ginglymostoma cirratum | reverse complement strand
AGGGTTTAGGCCCGAAACGTCAAGTTTTCCTGCTCCTATGATGCTGCTTGACCTGCTGTGTTCATCCAGCCCCATGCTTGTTATCTAGGGTGCTTTCAAAGCTTACTTTTACAATATGGAGAGGAAGTACCAACTATTTCAAGACTCCACTACAGAATATCAGATGGTACAATAACAAAATGTAGATTTAACTTTTGTAAGGAATGGAATCAAATATCCTTCAGGTTCAAGCAAGAAATGTGAGCAAAATCAGAATTCTAGTTGTCTTCACCTTCCACTTAATATAAGCAAAATAAAACACACAGATTACTCCTTGCACTTGGGTGTCAGATCTATTCCCAGATCAGATTCAGGCATAATTGGAGAGGGAATTTAGGAGAGTAGAAATGGTGTAAACACTCTGGAACTCTAACCAATTAGTTTGAGCTAGGCATGTACTGTGTCAGCAAATACCAGGTGAATAGATCACTGTGACTTGTATCATGTGTCAAAGATATAAAAATAACTGCTCATGAGAATATGACAAACTTTTTTTAAACGGGTGTAGTGTCTGGCCATCAAGCAGCCTGAAAGTGGAAAAGATTAACTGGATTTATGACATGGAAACAGGTCATTCAGTCCAACAGGCACATACTGGTATTTATACTCCACACAAGTTGTTGAGTTCTCAAGTTCTGTGCTGATTTTACTTGTATAGACAATTTTAAAATAAACTATGAAAGCTAGTTACACTCTAGTGAATATTAAGAAAAAAAAAATCACTGGAAGATCTTATGTTTTGATTGGATAATGTTCAAAATGGTATTTTTGTTTTCCATTATTATGGTGACTCCGTTCAATGGACAGGAGAAGTTCTGCATGAAAGATTTGGTGTTAATCTCAGATTGGTAGGTTAGACTGTGTAAGAGAATAAGAAATTAGCTGAAGAATAGAAAACTGCAAAGTATTTGTTCAAAGAGTTATGTCAGGGTGGTTTTAGGTTGAGTCCTTTTGAACGAGGGGGAAAAAAGGGAGTGATCAGAGCTTTAGGGAGGAAGAGTGCATCCTCAATAGTTAGGGTTAGGGGATGGATCAAGGTTTTGGGGATCAATATTGGGAAGTAATGGAAAGGAATGTCAGGGGCCTGGACTTCTCCCTCCTGCTCAGCAATCCTATATCCAGGAAAACCAATGGAAGTTGTGAGGGGACTGTAAGGTTAAAATTACGAGCACATTCCCAACACACAGTATTTCTACAAATCAGGAAATATGAAAGCTGATACTCCAATCACACATTTTGTGATGTCAGAATAACTATTCAAATGTCTGTTACAAAATTTTCTCTAACATTACTATTTTTGTTGAGATACTGGGTACTGGAAGACTGTACAAACCATGCCAGGTAAAGTCAGTTTATAAGCCTTAGTGGAAACTTGCTGTAGAGCTGGGAAAACGTTAATTCTACTGCACAACCTTATCAACAAAGCTGGGTGAACAGATGGCCAAACATCTGTTTTGCCAGATGCCCTTATTTATGAATGTCTGGCTAGATTCCAAAACTCACTGATAAATTTAACCCTTTCAAATAGCTGGCTGAATAGGGAATGGCTAGCTTTATTTTATTGCCAGGTGAAGTAACTCTACAGAGGCCGGCATCCCGTTACCAAGTCACCTTTTATTTACACGTGGAGAGTCTTTGACACCGATCCAGCTCCTAGGATGTCTGGCACTCTTGTTCCTATCTGTCAGCCACTCTTGTTCTTATCTGTCAGCCAGGGATCCCTGCTTAGACAAGATTAACAGCCCCAATCAGGGCACTCATATTCCATGGGTTCACCTGGTTGCCCTCGTTACAATCACTACACCAGGTTTATGAGCTTGTAATGTGCTTAACTTCCTTTGAAGTCCCTTATTAAGTCCAGTTCATTTGGACAAGAGTATGAGATGTCAAGATGATTCAGGCTTTCATTAATTGGACTATAAATGGCTCTGTTTGTTCGACAGCTTTGTGAGCTGACACAAAGATAACAATTCAAAATCCCCTTGAAAGTTAAGATTTTTTAAAAAATTTGAGAGCGTATATCAAATACTGACCAGCATTATTATATTGTGGGTACTGGAAGTAGCATGGGACATGGAAGGGATATGGAAATATAGGAATGAGGGTGAACAGTGAGAACTAAGGGGCCTAACATTCATGAGTGGAACTGGCAGATGTCCCAGAGGTTTGAAGTGGGGCCTTTACATCTGGCCAACCTCCTGTCTGCCTTGGACCAGCCTCAGAAAGCAATGGCTCCGACTTCAGACCACCCCCTCCACCTCAGGGTGAAGTCAGAAATGGGAATTTGGGAAACATCCCTGCTCACGGTTCCCAATTCCAAGCGGAGAATTTGGTCCTGGATATTGTAGGAGAAGCGATGCGTAGTGCCTCAATTAGTTCTACACTCAAGCAGTTTGTGATAAATGGGAGTATGAGTAAATAGGTACAATTATAAAGGGGTATAAACTGCGCTCAGGGAGCAGCCTTTCTTGAGCTGTATCCCCAGTATGCGTACCTGTAAGTGATAAAATCTTTGTTTAGTTTAAAACTTCAATCATCTCCAAGTTGGGTTTCACTTGAAAGCTGCAAATAGTTTGTAAACCATGGCCTAGAGCTCAGTATTCAGGGATCTTGGGGTCTGTCAGTGGCAGCATTCAGTATACTGATTTCGGTAAATAACTTTTCCATATACAGCATAGTTTTAAGGTTGATTGGCTCAAACCAATCTGGTGTTGCAGTAGGGACAGTTGGCATGAGCAAAGGATGCCTCTAGTTTGTCCTTGCGTAATTTGGGGCACATTTTTCAAGGCTAAGTACTGTAAATGTCTGATAAACAGATGCAAATCAGCCCAATTTGACTCCATTTGACCCCAAATGATAACCTGTTTTCAAAATGAAGGGTTCCTTAAGATTTTAGAATAATTTTCAGAATGCTACACCAGTGTGAATGTCTGGTCCTGGTATCATTAAATATAGTCCTACCATCTGTTATGAAGCAATCACATTTTAATTTGTCTCAAATTGTTCTTAGTCTATTTTTAGCTTAAATTCCAAACTGCATCTCAAACAAACTTTGAATTCCTTCCACTATGAAAAATGAGCTTTCAGCTAGCTGCCATATAAATGTTCTAACTGGAAGTACTAAGAGAAATTTGAATATTAAAACTAGTTGCCTATTTGAATAGTTGAAGCTGTCCTATTTAATAATAACAATTTTACATTGGTTAGAAATATGACCCATGGAAGCTCACTTAAGAAAAAGGTTGTGTTCAAATCTACCATTTTAAAGGTACTGTGTTTATCTGGTGTTCATCTTAAACATACGGTTAACACTTTTTACCTTACTTCTTGCTTTGTACTTGGCGAGAATCTGCAGCGCTACTAAAGGTTGTAGGTAAAAACAAAGGTTATATGATTGTTCATGAGTCCTGTTGGGAAGAACAAATATTCTTTGTACATTGTACATAATATAACTGGGTGGATGTCCCAGAGATCAGAGATGAACCTTCTCACCTCCGCCCATCTCCATGGCAGTGTCAGGCTATCAGCAAGAGATGACGTTCCCAGCTCGAGCCCAGCCTCCCCATCTCAGGATGAAATGCTGTATGAATAGGTTATATTTCAGAATCTGGAAATAATCTCAGGAAATGCCACAACTCATGGCCCCAATTATAGAGGGAGATGGTGGTGGGACTGTTCTGGGGGGGGAGGGGAGGTGGAAAAGAATAAAATAAAATCGCTGGACAAGTAATCCAGAACTCCAAGCTAAAGCTCTGGGGACATGGGTCCAAATTTCACCATGGCTGTTGGTGGGATTTAAATTCAAGGTCAAAGCAACCACTTGATCGGCATCCTATCCATATTCACTCTCTTCATCAGCAACGCAGTGGCAGCAGGGTTTATCATCTACATGATGTGTTGCAACCACTTCCCCAGACTCCTTTGACAGTACCTTCAAAACCCATAGCCTGTCCAGCTCCATGTGTTAGCTCATAAAACACATGCCACGTTCTTGCTGGGACTGACAATCCTGAAGGTTTATGAACAATATTATTTATATTGCTGTATCACAGACTCATACGTAGCTTGGGTTCTGTGCTTACAGATATTATTATACATGTACTACATACAATTAGCTGATAATCTGAACTTACTACACTAATTCCAATGTCTGAGAGGTGACTGAAGTTGAGATGGTTACCTTAATATTTGTATGCCACATGTTGTGATATCATGTCACTGTCCTAAAGGTAGAATGCCTGCCTGTTGTGGAATCTATGCAATAATCCAACACATTTATCTTCGCCATTGCAATTTTAATTTTAGCTACATAACTGGCCTCTTGATAACACGACCGAAAACTATGTTAGGTTCCATAGGGATACTCAGGACATTCAGCTCTACCATCATCTCTATGTCAACTCCACCATAGCCACTAAATTATTAGATGCCTTGCTCAACATCCCTTTATAGTCAAGTAGAAAATTCCTCCAACTAAACATGGGGAAAGAGTCAAGCCATAGATTTTAATGCCTGCCAAAAAAATGACCACTTCTCTGCTTTTAGCTTTTTTTTTCTAACTAGTTATTATCAGAGGCTGAACCAAACTGCTTGCAGCCAAGGCGTAACTCCAAGATGATCTCCTGACCACATCACTGTGACTGCCTACTTCTACCTCTGTAGCATTAACGGAATCCACTTTGCTCCTGCCTTAGCCCACCTGCTACTGAAACTCTCATCTATTCCTTTGTTACTTCTAGCTTAATGCACTGACACCCAGCCTTCCATCCTCCATAAACTACAGATCTAAGTACTGCTGCCTCTAACCTAACTCAGTTTAAACTCCCATGCTTGCTACTTTGCTGGAGAAACTCTGTGCAGCATCTGTGGAGAGAATGCAGAGTTAACTTTGACTTCAGTAGCACTTCTTCAGAACTGATAGTATCTAGGGGTTGGAGAGAGGGGGAGGAATCTGCAGATAGGCAGAGATAGAGCGCAAGGAGAGAGAGGGAACGATAGTTAGGCAGACTCCTTCCCCCAACCACTGTCTTCAGCATATATATCACCTTTTCCAAGAAACTCTCAGAACTGAAGAAGGGTTACTGGACTCAAAACATTAACTCTTTCTCTCTATAGAGTGCCAGACCTGCTGATTTACTCCTGCAATTTCTGTTTATGTTTCAGATCACTAGCATTCACAGTTTTTTGTTTTACTTTAGAGTCAGAGAGTGATACAGTACAGAAACAGACCTTTTAGTCCAACCAGTCTGTGCCAATCATAATCCCAAACTAAACTAATCCCAACTGCCTGTGCTTGCCCCATATCCACCTAAACATCTTATTCGTGTACTTATCCACAGTCTTTTAAACATAACTGTACTCACATCCACCACTTCCTCTGGCAGTTCATTCCACACATGAATCACTCCGTGTTTTAAAAAGTGGTGCCTCACGTCTTTTTTAAAATCTTTCTCCTCTCACCTTAAAAATACATTCCTTAGTCTTGAAATCGCCCACTCTATGTAAAAAATACTTGCCTTTCACCTTATCTATACCTTTCATGATTTTATACGTTCTCTGTCAGGTCACCCCTTAACCTCCTACTCTACAGTGAAAAAAAGTCACAGCCTATCCAGCTTCTCCTTACAACTCGAAGTCTCCATTCCTGGTTATATCCTGGTAAATCTTATCTGAACTCTCTACAGCCGAATAATATCCTTCCTATAACAGGGTGAAGAGAACTGCACACTGTTCGCCAGAAGAGGCCACAGCAAGGATCTGTACAGATGTCCCAACTCCAATAATTTACTTTAGTTTCTGATTATTAATGCTTCAATTTCAAAATACTCACCTTTGTTTTCAAATCCCTCCATGACCTCATTCGTATCTCTGTAAACTTCTCCAATCCAACAGTCATTTGATATAGCTGCACTCATCCAATTGGGGTCTTTTGCATATCTCAGACTTTAAGTGCTCCACCATTTGAGGCTTTGCCTTCAGCTGTACAGGCCCAAAGACCTGGAATTCACTCTCTATACATTTTTGCTGCTCTAATTCCCATCCTTCCTTTAAGAGTCCCATTAAAAACTAGCTGTATAGTCAAGATTTTAATAATCATAATAATGCCTTGCTTGACTTGGTATCAAATTTTGTTTGATAACAACTCTGTGAACTGCTAGGATGGTTTACATTATATATATCATTTATATGATGCCATGTATATCATGATAGACACCCCAGGCTTCAGGACATCAGTTCATATTAAACATACATTATGGCAGATTTACAAAAGGTCCTGCCTGGAGCTGGATGTGTGAGATAGTTGCTCCTGATGAAGAGTGAGCTGAGAACTATTAAGAAATAGATGCCCTTGGTGTAAAGGAGTTTAATATTAAAGTTCCAGAACCATAAGTGTTTGATTAAAACCCCAAAAGGGTTATTTGAAGCGGAGAACATCTAAGCTCAGCTGTATTAAAATTCAAAAAAGAGTTCATCAGATTTTCAAGACGGGAATTGAAGCCGGAATAACATTAAGCCATGTGGATGTGATCAAGAAGGGAATTCTCTTTGGTGAGCACTATGAGCGAGTCCTTTTGGGATAAATGCAATGTATTTTGTTTGTATATCTTTAAATTTGCACCATATTTAAATAGCTTGGATTAGTCTATTTTGATTTTCTTGCATAATACAGTTTTATTGTTAAAACCACATTTTGCACATTTAAGTAAAAAACCACTGCGTTAAAATGAAAAATAAAGTTCTATCATGTCAAATTTCAGGCTGGGATCTGACTTGTCTAGTAATAACATTAGCTGAGATCAGAACAGAGAATCAATGAAGTACAGTAGCAAAATTTGAAATAAAAGTCCATATCTTTCAACTCTGCCAGTACTGTTTATCCACTACGGGTGTTAGGAAGTAGAACATGGACAATCAGTTCTGATTTGTAAGTATGGCCTCATGTTTCACGTGTCAAATATCACCCTTGTTGCATGGCTAATGTGACGTCAAGCTGATTGGAATTACAAGTGTGGACTGGCTGTAAAATTGTCAGTGAAAATTAGACTCGCCAATATAAACCAAGATTGCGGTTGTTGCTCCCATCTCCTAAATGTACAATGAGATCGATGGTATGGAAATTATTTTAAAATTAGACAATGGTTTAAAAAAAGGAATATTGGGTTGAATTAATAAAACCAAACCAAGTTAGGCAAGATAGTAAAACCAAAGCAGAAAGAGATAGGACAGACAATAAATTGTGAGGAATTGAGAACTTAAACAGTGGAGAGAAACACGAGAAAGACAAACGAACAAGCATTTGGTTGCACATTAATCGAGATTAGACTTTTCATGACTTTTGTCTATTTGTTTTTTCAGCATCAGTATTTTCTAATGCAGATTTGACTTAAATTCTAAAGTGACATAGTTGTGAGTTAGTTGGGAATACCAGCTTTACAATGCAAGATTAATGTCAATAGTTTTCTTTTAAGAACATTTTCTTCACAATTTTGCTACAAACAGAATCTTCACGAGCACAGCAAATAAAAAATTGGCACCTGCACCGAGAATCATAACTGTGCAAGTCTCATCGGTCCTCTCCTTTTATTTTTCATAATTAAACTCTATGGTCTATGCTGCCTCTCAATGAACTGCTTGTGCTATTGCACTTCTTCACAGTCAGAAATCAAACCTTCATACTCAGAAGAATGATGACAAATATCAAAGGTCAAATATTAAAGCATTTGAAAATTCTATTGAATTTTTTAACTTGTGTTTCGTAAATTTCTTCCTCTGTCCACTTCATGGCTCTGGCATTAGTATAGCTGCTAAGATTCTGTCTCTATCACCTTCAAATAGATCATAGTATTTGAGTGCGACTCTGTGGCACAATGCACTGACACCACAACTCTATTACAAGATGTTCTCAGTTTTATTTTCTGTTTAGTTCGATGGACCAGATTCTACGTGAACCTATACGGAAGTCAGGATGCTTTTAGTCAGAGTCATATTGCATGGAAAAAGAACCCTTTTGTCCATGCTGACCACGATTCCCAAACTAAACTAATCTCATTTGCCTGCATTTGGTCCATATCCCTCTAAAGCCTTCCTTGTAGCTGTCCAAATGTCTTTTAAATGCTGTAGTTGTACTCGCCTCCGCCACTTCCTTTCGCACTTCAGGTCCCTTTTAAATCTTTCCCCCTCTCATCTTAAACTTACGCCCTCCAGTTTTGGAAAAGAGACCTTTGCTCTTCACCCTATCTATGTCTCTCATCATTTTGTAAACCTCTACAAGGTCACTCCTCTGCCTCCAACCCTCCAGGGATAAAAGTTTCAGCCTATCCAGCTTCTCCTTATAGTACAAACTATCCAGTCTCAGCAGCGTCCTGATGAATGCTTTCTGCACCCTTTCTAGTTTAACAACATCCTTAATTCAGCAGGGCATCCAGACTTATGATACAAAGATTAATACACTTGACTTTTAATCTATCATGGAAGCGTTTATTGGTGTATTAACCGAAAGGGTTTTAATAGCAATTAAGTTGAGCCAGTCTTGACTTCATTTCAAGTGGGCAAGGTACTTCATCATAAAACTAAGGGCAATTTGACGATCTTATTGGAGATGCAGCAGGGATGACAAATGAAAACCACAATTGAAGGAGTTGTGGTGCTGTACTCTGGGGAGGGGGATTAGTGGAGTAGTTATGATATACCATTGGGGTCCAACAAAGCAAGTTTTACTTTGAAGGTATACTTGACTTCCACACCTTTGATGCCACCATTGGTGCATGAAATGGCAAAGACTTGTGCTACCATTTGTCTGTAACTAGTCTGCTGCAAATCACATGAACTTTGATTTGTCTGGTGCATGAAGAGGAGGTGGTATTTGGAGCACATGAAAGTATAGGGTACATGGCAAGAATAATAAAAACAAAGCTGTTTTAGTAGCCAAAACGTTAGCCCTGAAGTATGATCAATTATTATCTGATGTACATTCCTAATGATCAGATCTGTGGCAGTGATTTATATTTGACTGACACCATCATAAGTAGAACAGTCAACTACAATATATTGCACCATTCACATCGATATTTGATGTCAATAAAACTCTTTAAATTGAGAAGAGAGGGCGAGAAATTTTGAAGTTAACCAAACATCACAAGTGTAATGAACCACACAGTGCAAACATTTTTCACTTGAAGCGAACCAGTAAAAGAGATTATGAGGCTAATTAAACAGAAAGATAATAGTAAAGGAACCATCGTTCTTGGTGTTGATTATATAGGACAAATATGATCTAGGTGCATTGACAGAGTGTAGTTGACTTCAGGTTTTAATGTGCAATCCTGAGCTGACCTTCTCTTAAAAGACATGCTATACTCTGTATAAACATTGTAGCATCGTAGAAGAATTGAAATAGCACCAAAATATAGTATTGATATTTAAATAAGGATACAGTATTTCCTTTCTGTAACTCAGTGAATTAAAAGTGCGACATCTCTATTGCAACATAAGAATTGTCTATTATTTTGATGTTGCAGCATTCATGTTGCAAATGTGCAGCACATCCTAGGTTTAAATTTGAACTGGTGCTGGAGGGAAAACCTTCAACACTTGCATTTTGCTTCCTTCCCTCTACCACCAAAGTATTATATTGTTTTACACCTATATATGGCACTTCATTGTGTGAAGACTTCACTTGTATATAATCGTGTGTTACATAAACAATGCAGCAACTTAAAATAGGTCAAATATGTAAATATGCCAATCCAATAGAGAAGTGAACACAAGAATAACGTGCTACAAAGAAAAGTTACAATCACTTCTTGTTCAGTTATTCCTGTGATACATAAATATATCGACAAATATTCTATTCATTCTCAAATTTAGGCAATGAAAACTAAACAGTGGAGCAAGTATGGAAAAAAAAATCCATTTTAACAAATTAGTGATGAATACTCATTGTTAATATGCAGTGAAGTAAAAGTGTGACAAAAGTAGTATCCCCAAGGAAGTGGCGCAAATGACAAAGTGTGAAGTACAAATGATTTCCACTTGACAGCAGGGCTGAACTTAATTTCTCTCTATTCCTTTTTATAAGAGTAATGACATTTTTTAATTAGCAAAACTCAGTTGAAATAAGTGTTGCCAAAAAGGACTTTGCTTGTTTGTGACATTTTCAGAACCCAATTTCCTGGGTCAGAGGTCATCATGTATACAAGGTGATTTCGTAGCAGCTCCTTACAAAGGGGTATTCTGACACTTCTCAATGGTACTATACTCCTGAAAGTGAAGTACAAAAACGCATACTTAAAAATAAAAATCCAAAGTAAAATTAAATTAACTTTTTTTTTTACAAAGTTATTTCTTTTACCCTGACTATGTTATTATTCTCTTATAACAAGTCCAGATATAATGCATAACACAAATTATCTGGCATTTTTTAAAAACAGTGTTGACTGCTGATATTTGTAGTTATGGAGTTACTTATGTAACCCAGCTCAATACCAGAAACAGGCAGCACATTTAAATTAATTGGCACTTCACATGCCTAGTGACCAGTGGCCAGGATATTCTGCAAAGTACTATCCTAATTGTATAACTCTTCATCTTTCTCTGGCTTCCAAGCCTTCTCTCCCACCCCAGTCAAACAAGGGACAATAGTACAATAGATTTTATAGGAATATAGCTGTTACTAGATAAACTATTTTTTCTGCTTAGATATACAATTACTCACTGTGCAAGAGGACAGAATTTTATTCGCCATGATTTACACAATAGAACACTAATGCTGTCCCTGTAGCTAACAGTTTAGGAACAGTTTTGCATAGAGCTCAGTCAAAAAACTAGAATAAACGTAATTCAGTTGCTGTATTAAAATCAGAATTTTCGACTAGGTATACAATAGTCTGATGAAAGGTTGTCAACCTAGCTCTGTTACTCTCCACAGATGCTGCCTGGCCTGCTGAGCACTTCTAACACTTCTTTTGAAGTTCAGATTTCATGCAATAATATTGTTGCACAATACTGACACATGTGGTCATACACAAATTACATCCATCATAAAAATTAAGATTTTGCTTAAACATTTGACTATTTTGGTACTCAAAAAAAGTGTAAAAAAAATTCATTATGTAAGCATGGATTATGTTCCCTTCATCATTCTGTATCAGGTATCATACAGCTAAGTTGCAGATCAGTGTTTCCTCTGTGTTGCTATAATCAGTTAAAAATCACCTGTCAAATGCATGAGTACAATGATTCATTTCTGCTGGAAAGCAGGAGATTTAAAATAGTACAAACCAATTTCACCAAAAAAACAACAAAATGATCAATTTGGCCTGAGTAAGCGTTGCAAGAGTTTCGACCTTGAATAGTGTAAAAGAAGGTTTGATCCCAAATTCATGCAATTTCAAAATCTGGTCTACACCTAAAATTGAAGTCGGAGAGAGAGGATAGAGAGGAGCAAAGTCTCCTTTACCTTAGTGCATATGGGCCATGATGGTTATCTCATCTGAGATACACTAGTTTCAGCTCAGGGTAATGTTTTCCAAGAACTCCGTTTGAATGAGGAAAATATGTAGGATAAAAGGGAGGAAGTACTAGGCAGTTTTATTTACGGATAAACTGGTGAATCAGTACATCAAGGAAAGGTTCAGGGGAACAGATTCTCCTGTGATTTCAAAGTAACAAGACAGAAAAAAAGCCTATGTATTAGACCATTAGTAAGTCCCAAGTAAGGTTGCACAAAGGAGACCTTGCTCAGAATTGACAGTTTATAGCTGGACGATTTTCACAGCTAGAGGTCAATGAGAAAGATAGCAATGTTTACAAGCAATACTGAGTATGTCCTGCTGGATAAGGCAGCATGAGTTTGATGCCACAGGAAAGGAGGAAAGTAGGATGTCTGGAAATATTATGCTGCTCAGTCGTGCGTTCTTCAAAATAAACCAGCATCTTGATATTACTCTGGCCGATATTAGAATGTTTACCAGTTCTAGCCATTGGACGATTAAGGAAGTCACAAGGTCACATGTGAAAGACATAAGTGAAAACTCCTTTATCATGAAGGAAAGTGTTTTGTTTCTCAGATTATACAACTCTACACATGTACTAGTGAACAACGCACATTAACAACAAAAATATCAAAACCTGACAGAGCTACAAAAATTGAAAAGAAATATAAGAGCTAGCTTTAAACCCAAATTTAAAAAAGGCTCATTTAGACTCATGTCAGTAATTAAAATAAATCACTGGCTTAAAAAAACTGGAACAAAATGGCAGCATATGTTTGGATAAAGAAAAGCAAATGTTAAGTGGAAACAAAATTATATGGTTCAGTAGCAATTCAATGATATTTAACATTATCCTCTGTTCATGCTCCTTCAAAACCATTTGAGATACCACTTCCAGGGATCTAAGAAATCATAAAAACTTATCGATGTCACGACCAGTGTCACTGAATTATCAAGGAAATTTTGGTCTTTAAATGCCTAGTGGTGTCATGCGACTAGCAATGGAAGTAAATATCTTTTGAAGCAGCAATGGCAGCAGTGGAGCACAGACTAAGATATGGTAGAGCTATGTTCTATGAGGCTGCTATGAATGTGACCAATTGTTTGAAGGGGGTTGTGGCTCAATGCAATAAGTTCTGAGGCCCGATTGCTGACAGCAAGAGGGACAGCAAATTGGTTAGGCATCTAATTTTTCTTTGTCTCTCATGTTTAAGGTTTGTATCATCTCTTCCTTTGCGAAGTTATTCCGCAATGCCACTTCTACTCAATTTAACAGCTTTTCCTACTTCTACCCTCCAATTTGATCACAAATTAATGTGAGGCTTTAAAATGGGGTCAGTGGGTAAATACTTGGGAAGCTCTGTTCTAATATTTCTATGCTCCAGTAAGCTTGGCATTTCTGATATTATTTGAGCATCAATGATAATCCCTTTATTTTTAAATGACTATTGAGCATTAAAATAACTGACTAATAAATGGAAATTAGAGAAGTTTTATGCACAAAACTAAACACATTCTTTTTTTAATGTCAGTGTCTGATCCTAAAAATATCCTTGTGGAAAGGCAGCTTTTAAAAGAATTAAAATAAAGATTTCCTTTATGGAAAGGTTTTGCTCCATTTGTAGGACAAGTGATTTAGATAATATTTTGCAAAAGTTCTGATAGTTTTCAAGCTGACTGTGTAGGATGGTTTGTTGTCCAAATTCAATCACTTTGCCTGGAATCTAACCACATAAATAAATGAAGGCTGTACAAGAAATTCATAAAATTAAACCAAAAATTGAATATTGTCCATATTGTTGGATTAGGTGCATGCAACCTGAAAGGCAAGTCATTAAAATCTTAGATTTAAAACTGCATACTAAAATAATTAGAACAACCTTTAGGATTAGACTAACTTTTCCAGTAATTTGACCTTTATCCTACCACTTTGAATTTCCACGCTTGCCCTTCACCCCCATTATTCGCCAGAACAACTCCCATTCATTTAATTCTCATGACACGTAAAGAAATCACAGCATAACTGGCCCATCATACATCATGGTTTGAATCCATAAATTGCACTTTAGTTCTATTCTATGCATTAATACAAAAATGAGTTGTAGTTTGTGTCTGCATTGATCCATTTTCATAATAATAAATGGTTCCATTCTACCAGTGCTCCAGGACATGTGACAATTCAGAAAGCAGACATCTGGAAATTACTTGCTGCCATCATTTGCCTAAAACAATGGCCTCTCGAGATATTTGTAACCTCAGGAACAAAGTAGAAGCAATGTTCTGTCAAAGTTATCTTTCAGCAAGAGAAAAAAAATTATGTTGAGGGACAATATATTCAACAATTGCTTGAAAAGATTATTTAATCAGTGGATTTCAGCCAAAGGAACTATATTGTAATTTCTGATATGCACAAACAGCTGGGGGGTGGGTAGTTCTAACTATTGCAATTTCTGATGGCGGAGGGCAGCTTAATTTTTTTTCTGAAGTTAATTCATTTTCTCCTGTTTTTGGACTCTGTGTAAACAGCAAGTCTATTCAGCCGATCTATAGTCCACATTAGAGACATAATTCAAGAATAAAAATTCCTTATAAGACTAAGATGAGGACTTTGATTTTGTTGTAGTAGGTCATTATCAAGAGAATCGGCCTCCCCAGAAGGTAGAAATGCTGGGTCACTGAATCTATTCAAGGCACATGTAGGTAAATTTTTGATAGACAAGGGAGCAAAGGGTTATGGGAAGCGTACAGGAAAGTGGCATTAAGACCAAGTGCAGATTCAACCATGATGTTATTGAATGGCAGAGCAGACTCGCAGGGCCAAATGGCTTACTCCTGTTCCCAAGTCCGACATTACTATAAGACAAATCCTTAAACTGTGTATTCCATTAAAGTTCCTAATATTCCCTAAACAAATTGCTAATTTATTGGTATAGCTATCTTTCACATAAGCTTTCATTTTGATTAATTATGTGCCCTTGCCTGAGCACTTTTTACTGAGTATCAGAAACCTCAAAGAGGATGTTTTAAATCCCAGCAGTTTGGGCTGGCTTCAAACTCAAGTTATAATGAAAGCGCGTGTTTCAATAAAATAATGCTGACGCCTGTGTAATATAGATAAAAGCACTTTGAAATCTCAGCTTTCTCTCTGGCCCCACAGCAGCTGAACTTTGTGGGAAGTGGAACAGGATTAAATAGGCAGTGGCTTTCTGAAAGTTAACAGAGGCATGCAGAGGTAAAACAAAATGGGCTTTGTTCTGCACCTGACCATTACATATCAAGTTCTTTGTACCAATAAAGGTTAAAAATAGAAAGTGATTACGCTTTCAGAAAATAAGAAATAGAAAGTTAAAAGTTTGAGAAAGGGGCATTTTCAAATTCAGTGCAATGTTTGAAATTCTAGCAGTTTACACTTCAACAAACCTATGAATAGTTAATATACATTTACATTCTTTAGAAATCAAGATTTTTAAAATTTGAATGAAATCAATTAGAATCAGTCTTTTTATAGCCTGTTCAGCACTGATATAGGAAAAAAGCTTGCTTACTCACTGTTAGCAAATCTAGTTTGATGTCATTCACCACTGCTCCAATATTCCTTAATCTTGCTTATTCATTGTTCAACAAAAACAGTTTGCACAGCAACTTTAATACAATAAAACGTCTCAATACGCTTAACAGAAACATTGTTTAAAAAAAAAATCAACATATCAACATACCTTTGTCTGGATACCTGGGTCATGAAGATATCTCTTTCATAAAAGTGACCATGAGGTATCAGATTGTTGATAGCTGATTCTTTACAGGAAGAACCTGATCATTACCGTGTCTGAAATCACTTGAGTTATCTCAAGCGATACAGATCGTAATGGTTCACGGAAGCAGTCAACTACCATCTTCTCAGGACAACCAGGGTTAGACAATAAATTTTAAATAAACTCTGAAGACTTTAAAATCAAATGAACAAAGAAATAGTCTCAATCCACCCAGACTAATTTATCATTTTTTTTCTTCAATATGGCTGTATTGTAAAGGTAACACATAAATGATTAAGGCAATCAAAATAACAAAAGGCCATTAAAAACATTAAATTTGTGATGTTTATTTTAGGAAATATATATCAAACACATTTTTATTTTATATAAAAAGTCTAAATTTGACAATGAATGTAAACCCCAAAAAATGCACATATAAATGTCATACAATGAAAGACAAAAGATAAGCTTCAATTTTCATTATAATTACAGTTTCAAAATACTGAGTGACTAACGTGACATTCCTTTTACACTTTGCTTCATGAAAACTAACTATCTTTTCAGTGAGCAATACATATTTTGGCAAAGAAGCAGTCTTTTACTCACTGTTGAACATTGTTTACATCATTAAAGAGTTTGTCTTTGTTTTTTTACACCCTCACTACCAACTTATTTCACAAAATATAAATGTTTCCATTATGTGTTGTCTTTCACCTCTCTAATTAAGGCCATCAAGGAACAAAAAGATCTTTGGGATTATCTTGAATACCTCAGTTGGCCGTGTTTTGATATACTGAAACATGCTAGTAATATATTGGAAATAAATATAGTAATAACTGAGCCAATTACATTCTGTTCTTGTTGTCCTGTAGAACACACATTTAGTTTTAGCACTGCCACAGTATTAAAAGCAATTTTTAATCCACCAAAACATTCTGTTCACAAATTAACACAATTTTGTTTTAAGCTTCTCCCTGAACAATTTATTTTTAAATCACAAAAAAGCCTCATCCACAAAAATCAATTCCATGGTTTTCTGCAAAACATTTCTCAACCCTTTTGGTGTCATGCAAGTCTGAAGGATAATCAATAAAAGCAAGACAATACAAAAACATGGTAAATGTGCACCACTTAATTTTATGATGTGTAATAGTCATTTTTGTGAACAGAATAGCATAATGTGGAATAAATTATCTTAAGACAAGCAGTGCTTATACACTACCACAAACATTTTATCTAAATTATTAGCTGGTCAGATAAGTTCAGCAGCCTGAAGGAAAAGCCATATACAGTTTACATGTTGCTGTTCATATCCTTTTCTGCTATTCCATTGGAAAACTCATTTCCCTCACTCAGCCGTTGAACTCTGTACGCTTCATAGTGAATGGAGCTGGTCACATCTTTGAGATTCTGCATGTGAGTCCTGAGGGATATTTAGTACAATGAGAATATGAAATGTAATATACTGAACCAATTTAAACTGTTCCATTCATTCAATCAACACAGTCCCAAAATTAGGCCAGAATCTTCTTTCAAAATAATGGTGATACTAATGGCACACGCTGTTATTTATGTGGAAATAGCGCAACAATTTCAGGCAAAGAGTAGTGTGCGGCTAAATTTGAATTACTCAAAGGATACATTTCCCCCAAATAATTTGTTTCGCCACTACCTTTGCGATAATGGCACTTTCCTCTCTGAACACCAGCGACCTGAATTGAACTTCATGGTGAGTTTGCACAGACCAAAATCACATTAGCTGTTTATGGCTAAAAATTAGTGGCACCTTAATTGAATATTCAACCTCTTTCACACTAGAAGCTAGCTTTTACAAGTGTGGATGCTCATTCCTGCTTTTTTGAAGGGGAATTTACAATGTCAATTCTTTTTCTTAATTTTCCTTTGTCTTATTTTTCCTCTCTCAATCTGATCTTCTTTGTTTTTATATTTCTTGCACTTGCTTGGAGATTTAATTCACTCCCTTTAAATTCAATCTGCTGTACAATCATTCCATTGTTTATTTGCCAATTATTAAAATGTTATTGTTAAGGAGATATCCTGGTGGCTATCTTCAACACTTCTATTCTCAATGTCCCATTCTTCTCACTTTGCCATCATCAGCTCCACTTCCAGCAACTTTATAAATTGACATTTTCTTGAACTGATGGGAGCAGGGATAACAAATTATGAGAATAGACAAGGTCAGAAGCTTGGAGATAGCAAAATTAGGCCTATTATTTCAATTTAGATGCTTCACTTCATAGTAAAATTCATGGATAACAGTGTACATTGACACTTTAGGAATGAGACAAATTACTGTATGACTCTGAATTGCTTTTTAAAACAAAATATATACATGGTATATCACACCAGCAACATTTACAAAAGGTAAAAGTTAGATTTCCATGCAGAAGACCCCTCCCCAACTGACCTTATCAGTAGATCACGCAAATAGGCAAATTCGCAGTGAGACATATTTTCCACTGTAAGAGATAAAAGATGTAGAATTTATTGTACTTTGTTTTAATGGTTATCCTTTATCATCCACTTTATAGTTCAAAACAGAATTTCGTTGTATGGTACAACTAATTTACATTCATGTTATCTTTGTTCTTGAACAGGTCACCTCATTGCAGCTTGTAAATGCATGAGAGAGAATCATGCTGATAACAATGAAAATTCAATAGAAACTTCAGTACACAAGTACTGAATGCATTATTTAACTGAAATAGCTCAAAGAGCGTGCTGTGTGTCAGCATAATACTGCCTATATGTTTGTCTGTAAATGGATATCAGTGCACCATTCAAAAATATGACTTTCATCACAATCTAATTGAAGCTTTCAGGGTTACACTACCATAGATATTATTTCCGACCTCCGAATTGGCAAAACATACATAGATAGATAGGGAGCTGAGTGTATCCAATGTGTGCCACCACAATAAATAGGCTATGTAATTATGATACTCATAAGCAAGAATACATCGCAAATCATCTTCAGCGTAGTCTTGTTCCAAAAGTCCTGAAATGTAAGTTGTAATATTTCTGCTTCAAGTAATGCTCATACCTGCTCTCCTGGAATGGAGAATGCAAATATCCTTTCCAGAATAAATGCACACTGGATACTGGGGTAAATTTTTGAGGACTATAATCAAATTCATAAAGTATTTATGCTTTTGTCATTTTTTGTGACATGACAATAGTGACATAACAAAATTACTCTCAACAACCGCTAAAAATTTTGGAACTGTTGACGTAATATTTTGTGCATTGAGAAAGGGATAAAACAAGATTAAAAGGCAATCTCAACGAGAGCAGGATCACTCTTGCTTTGCTAACATCAGCAGTGAAGGAGAATGAAAGAACATTTGAGAGACTGTGACAATATCAAACACTAGAGACACTGTTATGTGTACCAGTGATTTTTGTCTATGGACGTAGTACAATTTTTAAAAATGACATTTTTGTACCATCCTCTGAGCTTTTGTCATCCATCCTTACACCTCCGCCTGTGGTTCAGTGCCCATTTTTATCAAACAGGATAACTTACATCTTCTGTAAGCTACTAGATAAGCACAAATCATTCCATTTATCCACTGAAAAAGTAAAACAAAACTATAATCTTCCACACACTTTCATCTCAAATAGCCACAAGAGGGCAGAAGAAAATGCAACATTATGACAGTAGATTCAACTGGAAAAAGAAGAGCTGGTTTTAGTAAGACAGCACTACCTCATTTCCAGGCATACAACTGCACAAAAGAGAATTGTAATACAGTGTCAGTGTCCCTATCTCATGCTCAGAAGGTCCAGGTTCAAGTACCATCTGGCCCAGAGATTCATCATACCATATCTGAGCGGGTTGGTTTAAAAATATATATAAATCAGGAAAAACGTGCATCTGATTATGTATCTGATTACATAGAAGTTCTCGGCTTCACGTGTTGAATACAGAAATGGTTATTAGCTATTTAACAGACAGGTGGTTAGCCGCGCACACCTGCGCACACACTCAGGCGCATCTGATGAGTAAGATAATTAAAACTTTACAAAACTTGCATTTACATGACCTCAGCATGTCCCAAAACATTTTACAGCCAACAAGTTGTCAACTGTTGCATGTTGCAAAACTGTTCACTGTAACGTCTCATCGACAGCAAAGCAGCAAACGTACTGAAAAATCAGCTTTTTTTGTACAGTTGGCAGAAATAATGAACGATAGTCAAGACTCTGGAACTATAATCCTGCTTTATCTAAGGACAATACATAAGAATTCCTATACACAGGGGTCTTTGACTTAATGTTCCAACTGAAGGCTGCATTGCAGTCTCAGCCTTCATACTCATTCTAAGTATTTGCACTCAGCCAAATCCATTTTAAACAATGGGTGAATCTTATGCTATTATAGTGTTATAGTTGCAGCCTAAGATGCTGTGAGTGGATCAGAGGTGTGCCACGAAGATTCTTAATAAGATGAGTTGGGCCATCAACAGGCATTTAATGAACATTAATTCCCCTTGTTTGGTAACTCGCCACTGCTCCTAACCACATCAAATTGGGCTGCACCAGACTTCTCATCGGATTCTATCACAGATCTCACAGTGGCCCACATCACCAAAACCCCTATAAAGATTCTGCCCCATATTTCCGTTATGGGGAAATATGCGTTGTTTGCCTAACACAGGGAAAACAATTCAAAGGGTACAACCTTATGGAATATAATAAGAAAGAACATCCTGTGAAATGTCTATCCTTTACAGTTTGCCACTAACTGTACTGATAGCTGCCACTGGATTTGTTCATCATGCAGATCATGCCGCTCAGAAACTAATAAACAGGCTCCTCTTTCCCTACACAAAGACAGAAGTCGCTCTGAGAGAACAGATCAGGAGAATCACTTCCTTTTCTTGTAACTAGAAATGCAAAATGCAACAAACTTCAGACAAAAAAAATGTTTTCCTTTTGGGCAACAATGATTTAAAATTGCAACTTTCTTTTCTTGCTATCACCAATTTAATAAACCTAACTAACCCAACCGTATGCAAATGAAAAGATATTAGCAATGTATTTCAGAATTATTACAAACAAAACCTGTCAAGCAGCCTCTTAATGTAGGAATGGACTTCCAGCTGGAATTTCCATTTGGCTGTGCTGGTTTTGCCCCCGCAAAATTCTCCCAAAAGTAGCAATTTAAAACAAAAAGCACTTCTGACTGCAAACTGTATCCAAAACAATCTGATTTTCTGCCATCTACCATGCAGATTTAAAAACTTACACAGTCCACAAAATCAGCCACATCCCCAGATCAAATCCATTATCATGTTAAACTTCAATTTTCAATTGCACCTGTTTGAGAAACCTCAAAACTCTCAATCATAAAGACACTAGTGTGCAATTCTTAAAATATTAATAAAAACGGAGTTTACCATGGAACAGACTATGTTACACCAATGAGATCAGAAAATGGTCCTGTACAGTATTTCAAAGTCAGCGATTTGAAATTGGGTACAGGTTAAATATAGCTATCATTCTTTACGATGAATCTAATTTTATCTGTTTCAATAAAACCACACACCAAATACATACATGGATTTTTAATGTAAATTTGAAAAAAATTTAAGATACTCTGCAATTTTAACTGGATATTTTGTTTGCAATCTGGAAACAAATTCAAGCAGAAACTTGAGCAAAATATCAAACTTGATAAACCAGTATAATTTTAAATACAACATTCTGCCACAATACCAAATACAACCAAAGTAGAATGTGCATCATACCTCTTTACAAGTATAGTGGAAAATAATAATTCTATGAGTTAATTTTGTACTTGATTTTCCCTGCATTTAAAGATATTCTCTTTCATTCTGATGTTGGGCATCCACTTTAATTTAACAAAGTTAAGCATTGTCCAGGACAAGGGTTTTGATGAGAAATGTGGTACTAATCTTCTTTTTAGTCCTTTTGGTTGCAAACTAGGAATGTGAAACAGGAAGCAATTTTCCTCCACAGTATTAGGTTCTGCCATATAGGGCACATCATGCATCACGAGTGGTGTCTAAGGACTGGCACCTCAGAGTCACAAGGTTGTGCTTCAGCTCCCACAGCTAAGTCTTTAATCACAAAAATCTAAACCAACCCTTCCAAAAAAGCACTGACTTTAGGTGCCAATGAAAATGAGAACTTTAAAATGATCCATTACAATATTTATTTCAGCTTCTGTTGCCTTACTTGATACTCTGATCAACTGCTGCACCATAAAGGGAAAAATATTTTAAAGTCAAAACATTTTCATGTAACAGCAGAAAGCAGATCATGAATAGTTTCCAGACTTCAGCATGACTGATATTTAGAATCTAAGTTTAACCAGTTGATTCATAGTAATTTTGATAGTTCGGTTAGCGTTTTACTCCTTTAACAACTGTCAAAAGGGCTTAAAAGAGGAACATACCCACATCTGAATTAATAAGATGAGGCATTAAGTTAAAGCCTAATTGCCAGATCAGCTGGATATAGAAGTTGCTATGGTTACACAGGTACTATACAAGGAAGTCCCATGGTCCTGAAAGATAATTTAAAATGCAAGTATTTTTCTGAGTAAACTATTCTATTCAGACAGTTTCCTGATCAAACATACATCTTCAAACAACACTCAAGACTGGGTTAGAGATAAAAGGTACTGCAGATGCTGGAGAATCCCAGATAACAAGGCGTGGGGCTGGATGGGTTTCTGATCCCATTTCTGATGAAGGGTCTAGGCCCGAAACGTCAAGCTTTCCTGCTCCTATGATGCTGCTTGGCCTGCTGTGTTCATCCAGCTCCACACCTTGTTATCTCAAGACTGGGTTATTTGTTCTTTATTATCGTTCCTTGCTATACATAATTTGGCTTCTGCTTTTCTCTCATTCAAGCATATTCATTGTTGCAACTTAACAAAGTATTAATTGCCTGTGAATTGGTGTGAAAAGCGCTATATAAACATAGGCCAGTCTTTTCTTCTCTTTATGATTTTCACCTGTTCTACCATGAACAACCCGATTGTAGGCAAATAAAACTGAATAGTTTGATTTAATTGTGCGCCACTGTGAAGTGATATAAGTTGTTGGTTGGAAATGCCCAAAGTTTGGGTGGAAGCCCGATGAATAAACAATAGCATTCCAGGTACCAGACAGCAGCAGAGCTGGGGCTTAAGTTGTATTTAAGGCTGATTTAGATGGATTCTTGATCAATAAGGGAGTCTTAGATTATAGCAGAGACAGCAAAAAGTTAGCTCACAATCAGATGAGTGATGATTTTATCAAATGGCAGAGCACATTCAAGAGGCTAAATGACCCACTCCCATTCCTAATTCAGATGTATCTATGTTCTTCTGCTAAGGCATTCTGATGATGGTAGTTAAGATGGAAAAACTCTGACCAAACTATCAACATTGCAATGAATGAATTGGTTAAACGCAGATTCCAAATATCAATCATGATGAAGTTTGCAAACTGCCCATCTGCTGTTACAAGGAAATTTTTAAAAGTTATTTTTGCCTATATGGTTTAGTAGTGGACGTGTCAATGAAGGAAACAGAAGCTGAAGGATACAAAGTAAATATTATAATGAATCATTTTCAAATTTCACCTCTTCTTTCTTTACCAGTAACCGTGCAGAAAATAGGCAAAATAAACAGTGACTTGATGCGTAATTAAAAACTGGGAAGGAGTATTTTGATTATATATATTATTTGGGAATAAATATTGAAATACTACCAACTTTAAAGAGGCAGAGAATGTGGAAAAGATAACAAATAAACTTGAAATACTGCAAATAAAATTTTAGCTAGACATACAGTGTTTGTGACATTTGCAGAACACAGAAAATGAATAAATATAGAACAAAACATTAAGATGAAAAATTTGCAGAATTATTAATAATGTTAAAATAATTTATAGAGTAACAGATAATCCTAGCTGTAAGAATTGGCTTGCAAATAAAGGCATCTGACTGAAGGAGGGCTGCCTAAAAACTAAAAAAAATGTATGTAGCAGAGAAATGGAATCACCCAGGCAATAAGAACGAAAAGGGATTAAGAAGCAGTCAAATGTGAAATCAGAAATGATAACCTTCAAGGCAAAAAGGTAGCAAAAGCAGAGCGTGATTTCACTAGATGCCCTTGGCAGTGCTTCCATTCTGGAAGTACATTACAAAACAATCCATATGATATATAAGCACATCAACAGCAGTGTCACATCAATGGGTGACTTAATGATATGCAGCATGGCGAAAAGAGCATAGGTGGTGGATAGAAAACAGAAACCTCCAGAAGAGTCTAATAAACTTAAAGAAAACTGTGTTTGGAGTCCTAACTGGACATAGCTGGTGAAGACAATGAGGTTGACATATAAAGATATCACCTAGGGTCCTCAGGGCAAAGAAATCTATTCAGCTTGGTCAGTTATTTCTGCAAAGTTCTTCAAGAACAAAGAACATGTACGAGAAAACTGTTAATACCACTAATTGAAGTTGCAGGAAGAACAGGCTCTAAGATTCTACAATACAAAGACAGTAATAATGCAATTAATCAGCAGAACCATTGCATGCAGGGTTATGTGCTGAACTGCAAAAAAACTTTGCCAAAAAAAAAAACGATCTGTGGCAATATAATACTTGTGTTATCATGCTCAGTGCTTGATGTGGGGACCAAATTTATGCAGCTGGAGGAGTTTCTTACAAGGACTGCCTTTGGCTCTGAAGGGGTCAGATTGGTTTGTGTACAGGTGTACCATTAAAACAATTAAAAGCCTCTACTTTATTTTTTAAATCCTTAATCGCATTACCTTCCACTGCAAATAGTAGTGATCAAGGGTAACACTTAAAGGAGTTCTGTGTATCTGGACATTTTACTTAATAGTGTAGTAGTGATATATATAATGCAAAGTAGGAAACACACCTAGAAAAAATATTATTGGGAATCGGAAATGTTTCTGAATATGTACAGATTAAGTGGAATTAACAGTATTGCATTGAAAAGTGTACAAGGGCTGCAAAACACAGAATGTTACATGAAACAGAAACAAAAGAAAACAGGCATAACCAAATGTGTACTGACATAGAAAAAAAACAGAATTAGCAAATTTTTTAGCCTACTCAAAATATTGGTCCAAATTTGTTGAAAAACAGCATCCAAACAGTGCATCATCCTCACTGTCATAAGCACGCAATACTCAGTGAACTGCATTTGCCATCAGTTGGATTGACAGCGGTTCAGAAAGTCAGTCCTGTGTAGGGTGTATTCCGTGTGATTGAATGACTAGTTCTGAAACTTCCTGAAAATTAGGCTCAGGCATCATTACAATGGAACCAATGTGGCGTTGGAGCCTGCCGACAAAGAGTTAGAACAGAGAAAGAAGAGGTCGCCTTTTAATCTCCAGCCAGTGCTGATCTCATTCCTGAACTGATACCAAACTGATGAAGGGTCTAGGCCCGAAACGTCTAGCTTTCCTGCACCTATGCTGCTGCTTGGCCTGCTCTGTTCATCCAGCTCCACACCTTGTTATCTCGGATTCTCCAGCATCTGCAGTACCTATTATCTCTGATACAAAAATCTCTCGGCCTTAGGTTTGAAATTAACAACTGATTAGAGTCCAATTGCAGTGTCTAGTATGCACTACCAGAACAAGGCATGCGAGTAGCCATTAGAGGAAATCAAAGGAAATTAAATGTCCCTTTGTAGATGCAAAAACTGCCTTCCTTATGCTGTCAGATAAGGTGAAGTATAAGGCCAAGTCTATCAGTAGATTAGATTTCTGGATTAAGATCCGATGTTGGAGATATTCACAAAAATTGACAGAGAACTGTCACAAATTTCAAGATACAAATGAATACAGTTAAGTGTCAGGATTTGGTGTTGCAAAATAGTTATGCTTCATTGCAATGGTATGAAGTGTACAAAAGAAAGAACAGGGGACAAGTGGAGTGTGAAATAAATTAGTTCACAGTTGAAACTTCATTGGTGCTCTTCGAATCTCCCAAGTGTTGTATCACTATTGCAGTTAAGTGAACACTTCGGTTCAGAATGGCGAGGTCAGGTGGTATAGAGGATGGGGTCTACAATCACATACAGCAAGTTACCACTTCATCACTAGAGACAAGGTTTAGAATTGCAAGAAGGCAGAACAAAGTCACCAATTTTACCTCAATTGCTGAGAAGTTTTAGTGTTAGACATTAGCTTGTTGATTGCTGCTGTACTCTGTGGACCCAAGTGACTGGAAACCGAAATGGGCTTATTTCCCTTTTCATCACAGTTTGACAGAGCTTCAAATTAATGTGAAAAGTGAATGTTTGTAGCATAGTGTGAGGGAAACTATTTCATAGAGTATTGTGATTATTTAATATCTTCTCACCTCATGGGATATATAGTTCTTCTTGGACCATCATTAAACAAAGCAGAAATGGAAAAATAATTACGTAGTATTCTGCGTGCTAAAAAAAACCCTTGATACAATGCACATTGTTTATTGAATTCTCTTGAAAAGAATCCTGCACCAAATGTTCTACAACTCTCATACAGCATATAGTTGTTTGACTATTCTTCTTCCTTTATATCAGGTCTACATTTGAATTTTTTTTCTCAAACCATTCTATAAAACACTTGTTAAAATGCTCCTGTAAAATTGAAGAAAACATCTATGGGTGTCGGTTCTGGGACCTCTTTTGTTTGTCATTTTTATAAATGATTTGGATGACAGTATAGATGGCATGGTTAGTAAATTTGTGGGCAACACCAAAATTGGTGGCATAGTAGACAGTGAAGGAGGTTTTCTCTGTTTACAAAAGAATCTTGACCAAATGGTTTATTGGGTTGAAAAATGGCAGATGGAGTTCAATCTGGATAAATGCGAGGTATTGCATTTTGGTACAACAAAGATTAGGGTTTATACAAATAACAGTAGGGCTTTGGGTAGTTTTGTAGAACAGAGGGACCCAGAGTTTCAGGTACATAATTCTTTGAAGTTTGTGTCACATATAGACAGGGTGGTTAAAAAGGTGTTTGGAAGACATGCCTTCATTGCTCAGTTGTTTCAGTACAGGAGTTGGGAAGTCATATTAAAGTTGTACAGGACATTAGGCGAGACCTCTTCTGGAATACTGAGTCCAGTTCTAGGAAGGATATTGTTAAACTAGGGAGGACTCAAGAGACTTACCAGGATGCTGCTGGGTGTAGAAGGTTTCAATTATAAAGAAAGGCTGGATTAGACTGGGATGTTTTCCACTGGAGCAGAGGAGGTTGAGCGGCAACCTGATAGAGGTTTATAAAAAATGAGGAGTGTAGATATAGTTAATAACAGTTGTCTTTTCCCAAGAATGGGCGATTTTTAAGACTAGGGGGTACATTTTTAAGGTGAGAGAAGAGAGAGATTTAAAAAAGACATGAAGGGCAATTTCTTCTTTTAAACACAGCATGCATGGAATGAACTTCCTGAGGAAGTGGTGGATGTGGCTACACGTTAAAAGACATTTGGATAAGTACTTGAATAGGAAGGATTTGGAGGGATATGGGCCAGAAGCAGGCAGGTAGGATTAGTTTACTTTGGGATTATAGTCGGGAAGGACTGGTTAGACCGAAGGGTCTGTTTCCATGTCGTACGACTGTATGTAGAAATATGTAGGAGACAGTAATGAGTGTTGATTTGGGTAACAGGAAGCAGATTTGAAAGTTTAGAAGAAATGTTTTTGTGGTGTAAGGATGACTACGACTTTCATTTTAACCAGCAGTGAATGAAACAAGTAATTTTTTGAATAGTGGAAAATGTATTTAGAATTTATGAGTAAATAATGGGAAATTCAATTTCCTCTAATTAATCTCTGCAATAACAGTGTTATTTTGCAGATCAAAGAGGTTAGTATATGTATGCTCACTCCACTCTCAAAAAAATCTGAAGGTAATGTGAGTTTTCAGAAGTATCCTGGTTTACTAGTTTTAATAGACATCAAATCAATTCTAATGATATTGTGATATGCTTTTATATCAAAATATTTTTAATACATTGACTAAATAAAACACTAATTCGATTTTCTTTAGGAGACTAAAGTCATATTCTAGTATCTTGAAATCACAGTTGAATTTGGCTGCACATTCTCTCCACTGCACCTTCTACAATCCAGAGCCACTGAAATAGTGGCCAACTGTCTGCAAAGCTTTGCCACAGGCGCAATTACTTTGAAGTTATATGAAGCAAGCCACTGATAAATACTGATGTTAAAACACCGGCCAGAGTCCAGTCATATACTGTTCTAGTCAGTGATAAAAGGTACTGCAGATGCTGGAGAATCCAAGATAACAAGGTGTGGGGCTGGATGAACACAGCAGGCCAAGCAGCATCATAGGAGCAGGAAAGCTTGATGTTTCGGGCCTAGACACTTCATCAGAAATGGGGGAAGGGGAAGAGGGTTCTGAAATAAATAGGGAGAGAGGGGGAGGCGGATAGAAGATGGATAGAGGAGAGGATAGGTGGAGAGGAGGCAGACAAGTCGAAGAGGCAGGGATGGAGCCAGTAAAGGTGAGTGTAGGTGGGGGGGTAGGAAGGAGTAAGGTCAGTCCAGGGAGGACGGACAGGTCAAGGGGGCGGGATGAGGTTAGTAGATAGGAGATGGGGGTGGGGCTTGAGGTGGGAGGAGGGGATAGGTGAGAGGAAGGACAGGTTAGGGAGGCGGAGATGAGCTGGGCTGGTTTTGGGATGCGGTTGGGGAGGGGAGATTTTGAAGCTTGTGAAATCCACATTGATACCATTGGGCTGCAGGGTTCCCAGGCTGAATATGATTTGCTGTTCCTGCAGCCTTCGGGTGGCATCACTGTGGCATTGCAGGAGGCCCAGGATGGACATGTCGTCTGAGGAATGGGAGGAGGAGTTGAAATGGTTCGCGACTGGGAGGTGCAATTGTTTGTTGCGAACCAAGCGCAGGCGTTCTGCAAAGTGGTCCCCAAGCCTCTGCTTGGTTTCCCCCATGTAGAGGAAGCCACAATGGATACAGCGGATGCAGTATACCACACTGGCAGATGTGCAGGTGAACATCTGCTTGATGTGGAAAGTCTTCTTGGGGACTGGGATGGGGGTGAGGGAGGTGGTGTGGGGACAGATGTAGCACTTCCTGTGGTTGCAGGGAAAAGTGCCGGGTGTGGTGGGGCTGTAGGGGAGTGTGGAGCTGACAAGGGAGTCACGGAGAGACTGGTCCCTCCAGAAATCAGACATGGGTGGGGAGGGAAAAATGTCTTTGGTGGTGGGGTCGGATTGCAGATGGCGGAAGTGTCGGAGGATGATGCGTTGGATCCGGAGGTTGGTCGGGTGGTACGTGAGTATGAGGGGGATTCTTTTTTGGTTGTTACTGCGGGGACGGGGTGTGAGGGATGAATTGCGGGTAATGCAGGGAGACACGGTCGAGGGCACTCTCGACCACTGCGGGGGGGGGGGGGAAGTTGCGGTCCTTGAAGAATGAGGACATCTGAGATGTATGGGAGTGGAATACCTCATCCTGGGAGCAGATGCGGCGGTGGCGGCGAAGGAATTGGGAATAGGGGATGGCATTTTTGCAGGAAGGTGGGTGGGAGGAGGTGTATTTCAGGTAACTGTGGGAGTCGGTGGGCTTGAAATGGAAATCGGTTTCTAGGTGGTTACCCGAGATGGAGACAGAGAGGTCCAGGAAGGAGAGAGAGGTGTTAGAGATGGTCCAGGTGAACTTCAGGTTGGGGTGGAAGGTGTTGGTGAAGTGGATGAACTGTTCGAGCTCCTCGTGGGAGCACGAGGCGGTGCCGATACAGTCATCAAATGTAATGGAGGAAGATGTGGGGTTTAGGGCCGGTGTAGGTATGGAAGAGGGATTGTTCCACGTAACCTACAAAGAGGCAGGCATAGCTTGGGCCCATGCAGGTACCTATGGCCACCCCCTTTGTCTGTAGGAAGTGGGAGGAATTGAAAGTGAAGTTGTTGAGGGTGAGGACGAGCTTGGCTAAGCGGATGAGGGTGTCAGTGGAGGGGAATTGGTCAGGTCTGCGGGACAGGAAGAAGCGGAGGGCCTTTTGGCCATCTGTATGGGGAACACAGGTGTATAGGGACTGGACGTCCCTCGTAAAAATGAGGTGTTGGGGACGGGGGAACTGGAAGTTCTGGAGGAGGTGGAGGGCGTGGGTGGTGTTACGGACGTAGGTAGGGGAAGCCATGCGACCCCTCCTCACTTTGTTGTAACACTGATCTACTCTGGCTCCCAAAGAAACAACGCCTTGATTTTAAAATTCTCATACTTGTTTTCAAATCTCTCATGGTTGTGTCCCTTCCCAGCTCTGTTACTCCTCCAGTCTTTCAAACCTTCATGACATGTGCATCCTTTAATTCGTGTTCCTTTCTGATTTTATGCATTCTACCATTGATGGAAGTGCCTTCAAAAGCTCCAAGATCCGGGTTTCCTTCCTAATCCTCTACATTTCCCAATCTTCCTTTAAAACACACCCAGAACCTTTATTTTGGACTCAATCTGCCCTAACTGTCTCTCAATTTCAGATTTTGTTTGATAACATTCCTGTTAAGTGCCTTGGGACATGTTGCTACCTTCAAGGTACCATACAAATGCAAATTGCTGCTGCATTTGTGAAGATTCATCACAATGGAATCTAGGCTAGTGTGCTTATTGATAAGGAAGGACATTACAAAACAGTAAAGGGAATCAATACAAAGAATGTCTGATTTAATCAGTAACATTTCAAAACCATGCTGCTCTGGGATGGACCAACAGGGAGAGTGGATAAAAGGATCTGGACAAACATCATGGTAACATATCAAACTAGAAACCAGCTTTTCCTTTTAACTTAGGAAAAGAAATTCCATTATTTGAATTTCAGCCCATTTAGCTTGAATGGAGGACAAAGGAGACTAATTTTGCGAAAGATGACATTTACAATCATTCTCACAGCAGTTTTTTCTTTCAGGAAACCATAAGAGAGAATCAATTTTTTTAAGCTGTGGATGTGGTTAGAAGAACTAACCGTAAATAATGCAGTTTGCTTGGAGAGAAATAACAAGCACATTTGTATTCTAAATTCTGTACAGCTTTCCCATATAAAAGAATAGTCAGATCAACGTATACAACTAACAAAATTAATACATTTAAACAGTGGTAAGCACTGCTGCCTCACAGCGCCAGGGGCCTCGGTTCGATTCCGACCCCAGGCAACTGTCTGTGCAACCTCCACACATTCTCCGTGTCTGCGTGGGTTTCCTCTGGGCGCTCTGGTTTCCTCCCACAGTCCAAAGATGTGCAGGTCAGGTGGATTGGCCATGCTAAACTGCCTGTAGTGTTCAGAGATGTGTAGATCAGGTGGGTTATAGGGGGATAATTCTGGGTGGGATGTCCTGAAGGTCAGTGTGGACTTGTTGGGCCGAAGGGCCTGTTTCCACACTATAGGGATACTCAAGCATTTTGTTGCCAGAACTAATAAAGAGATAGCTACTCAATAATTGCAGAAGTGTGACTTGCAGCAAATAGTGAAGTGCTACATTTTGACTCGTTATTGGAAACTAGTGTTTAACCTGTACGAGGAGTGAACAGCATTCAGTAAAGATGTTTGTTGGACAATCATCTCTAGGTTGGTAGCTTAACATTACTAAGTGTAGGGAGGAAAGAAAAAGAAAGCCTTCAGTAGACAGTCAACAGGTGAATATTCAGCCGGCAGGACTAAGAAATCAAGGAAATGCTTGAGGGTTTAAAGCCCTCGAGAACAGATCAATTAATTTATACCTACGATGTGCATAGGGATAGCAACTGGAGGTGTTAAGTCACAAACAATTTCACAATACTATGGAGCAAATTTTGAAAGTAGAATACATAATGAAATTTACCATTCACAGAAAATTGAACTTAAAATAAATCTTTCGGTGAAGAGATCATCAGGAGCTGACAATTTACATCTGAGTATCCTATGGAAATTCCAGAAAAATAATGGTGACTCTGGTGATAATTTTCTAATTTTCTTTGTAGGAAAGAAGTCGGATCAGAGAACTGGAGAAAGGCAAATAGGGCAAAAGTAAATATAGATAACAAGGTGTGGGGCTGGATGAACACAGCAGGCCAAGCAGCATCATAGGAGCAGGAAAGCTTGACGTTTCGGGCCGAGACCCTTCATCAGAAATGGGGGAGGGGAAGAGGGTTCTGAAATAAATAGGGAGAGAGGGGAAGGTGGATAGAAGATGGATAGAGGAGAGGATAGGTGGAGAGGAGGCAGACAAGTTGAAGAGGTGGGGATGGAGCCAGTAAAGGTGAGTGTAGATGGGGGGGTAGGGAGGAGATAGGTCAGTCCAGGGAGGATGGACAGGTCAAGGGGGTGGGATGAGGTTAGTACAGAGGAGGTGGGGGTGGGGCTTGAGGTGGGAAGAGGGGATAGGTGAGAGGAAGGACAGGTTAGGGAGGCGGAGAGGAGCTGGGCTGGTTTTGGGATGCAGTTGGGGGAGGGGAGATTTTGAAGCTTGTGAAATCCACATTGATGCCATTGGGCTGCAGGGTTCCCA
>JAHRHZ010000078.1:21540023-21560071 GCA_024137785.1 Ginglymostoma cirratum | reverse complement strand
ATGAACACAACAGGCCAAGCAGCATCAGATGAGCAGGAAGGCTGACGCCAGCCTTCCTGCTCCTCTGATGCTGCTTGGCCTGCTGTGTTCATCCAGCTCTACAATTTGTTATTACAGGTTACGTTTAGATTAGATTTTTCAGAACCACTAATAAAGGAAATGATAAGTGGTTTGTTGGAGCTCTTACAGCTATCAAAAGGTAGGTAATTTAAGATAATCACAAGAACAGGGAAGGTTCTAAAATAAAATATCTTTTTCTAAGATATGGTCAGCATTCAGAACACATCACCACAAATTTATTGAATCAGAATGCATAAATTACTTAAAAAAGGGATCTAGATTGTTGCTTAAAATCATGGAAGATTAAAAGACATGGATAGATAGCAGTGCAGATAACTTAATCCCTTGTATGGAGAAACAAAAACTGGAGCAGAGTTGATGGTTTTAATTGACCATTTCTATATTGTAACATTTTATAACTTATTTCTGCAATTAGAGTTTAAGGATTGAAATTATTCTTTCAATTACCTTCAATAGTTCCCCACTTGGTTTTTCGCCCAAGAATTCTCCTTCCATTTACCTGGTACTCGAGGTTACTTCCAACCACTGCAAAAGGCACCATTTCCTAAACAGCAGGGAAACAAAAAATGAATCATGTGATGTTGGACATGGCTTCTGAGTAAATGAAGGGTCTAGACTTGAAACGGCAGCTTTCCTGCTCCTCTGATGCTGCTTGGCCTGCTGAGTTCATCCAGCTCTACACCTTGTTGTCTCTGCTTCTGAGTAAATGTTAGCTTTTTTTTATTAATACGGCTTGAGTCCTCAAATATCTACAACGATATGCCAAATTTTGCCTCCTCACTGATCCCCTTTTTTGTCTCTATTTGTTTTCAACTTAAATGTGGAGTTTTTTTTTTAATAAATTGAGCAATTACAATTTTTGCATGAATCATCATCAGCTAAGTCTCACATCACAGAATTCACAGCCACAGCGTCAATCTGGTGGAAACAGGGGCAATTAAATAAAAATCAAGTTGCGCAGGAAAGATGCCTGCTCAAATCATCTTAAACTACTTTCAGCAAGCAATCCTTCAATTGGCACTAGGTTCCCCAGTTAACCTGGTTCAGGATACCTAAAGAAAGGGCTCAACAAATGTAACAGTCCATCAAATTCTTGTCCCACAGATACATTTCATAGCTAGACAGAATGAATGACAATCTATACCCCAACTGTTGACTTGAATTCAATAAATACTTGGGATTAAGAATCTAATGATGATAATGAATCCATTGTCTATTGTCAGAAAAACCAATCTGGTTCACTAATTTCCTTTAGAGAATGATACTATCACCATCCTACATGTGATTCCAGACCCACGACAATACGGTTTATTCTTAACTGCCCTCTGGGCAAAAAAAATGGTGGACTTAGCCAGCGATGCCCTCACCCAGTGAATGAATGAAAGGAAACTTGTATGCTAGCTTTTTGTGATACAGGCATTAAGGCTCGCAAATCCCTCTGTGCATCAGCTTTCTGTTGTCCTTCCCCATTTACATAATATTCAACTCCTCTATGCTTCTTGCCAAAGTGCATAACCTGAGATTTTCCCACATTATATTTCATCAGCCAAGTACTTGCCCACTCACTTAACCTGACTATATTGCTCTGCAGAATCTGTCAGCCTCACCACTTGCCTTCCCATGTATTTTTATGTCATCCACAAACTTGGCTACAATATATTCACTTGCCTCATCCAAATCATTCATATATATTGTTCACAAGACAACTATGCCAGTTTCCTCCCACAGTCCAAAGATGTGCAGTTTAGGTGGATTGGCCATGCTGAACTGCCCATAGTGTCCAGGGACGTGTAAGTGAGATGAATTACCCACGGTTAATGCAGGGTTACCGGGATAGGGTAGGTGGGTCTGGGGGGGGGATGATCTTTGGAGGGTTAGTGTGGACTTGATTGGCCGAATGGCCTGCTTCCACATTGTAGGGATTCTATAAAAAGATAAGCTGGTTTTAATGGGATATTTGAAAGTATTTCTTTTTAGAATGACTAACCGCTTGAGATTTAAAAGCTTTGAATGGATTTTATGAATGGTAGGTATTTGTTTATTTGTCAAGTTTGTAGCATTGAGTTGGTATTAGATAGTCAGAACTTGTTGAGAGGGATGCAGGATGCAGTTGAACCCATTGATCCTGGGAACAGAGCACAGGTGGCAACACAGACTGGGCAAGCTGCCTGGAAAGGCCATGTCTATTCTCTGGGACTTAGTCCCAGTTATTTTAGAAGTTGTTCGGCCCTCTGGCCCACAAGGCTCCCACTCTCTCACCAACATCTTATTCACCCCACTATGTAGTAACTCAGGTCTCTCATCCCTACCACGCCATCTCCATAGCCACCTACCCACAGCTCATGATGAACCAACTCCAGGAGCCACGGAGAGAATAAAAACACCAAAGCAAAAGTCATGTGATTTGGGTTGCTGTTTACTTGGTCCAGAAACTGGGAAATCTCAACTGAGATTTTGGATCGGATACTGCTTCAGTGGCATAAAACTGGGCCAGCGTTTAATGTGGTGTAAGGACGACTGCTATCTTTTTCAAATGTAACAAAGTAACCAGACTGTCACAAAATCTGGTCCAATTATCAGTAGTGACTATAAAGAAGAGTGACTATAGATTTCACTCAAATCAAAATGGATGCTATTCAGCTTGGAACTTAATATAAATGTGTTTATATTTTGCAGTCTAACACTGCAGCACTTGGAACAAATTTTCAGCTCAACAGCAACACTGGACAATGATAAACTCAATGATAACACAGCTATAGTGTTAAATGTGTCACACCACATCAGACAAATATCTAAATGGTACTCAATTACGATTGATCATAGCTAGAGGCATATATGAGATTGGTCACCATAAAATTATTTTTATTCGGCTGTTTCTAAACAGCTGCACATGTTAATGTGGGGTGAATGTCAACTTGAGCATGATTTTGAAAACAAAACATGTGGTTCCAAGCATACAGTCAGGGAGTTGTATGTCTGCATTTAACCTACACTGTCCTTAGCTTTATTACTTGGGGCATAGGGTACTAGAGCAAGGAGATGATGTTGAAATTGTATAAGAAACTGCTTAGACCTCAACTGGAGCACTGTGTACAGCTCTGAATGCTACTTCATAGGAAAGATGTGAATGTACTGGACAGAATGCAAAGGCAATTTAGAAGAACAATTCCAGCAATGAGAAACTTTGGTGATGAGGATAGATTGAAGAAGTTGGGACTGTTCTCCTTGGACAGGAGGTGGCTAAATAGAGGTTTTGATTGAGGTTTTCAAAGTCATGAGTGGGCAGGAAGTAGTAGATGGGAAGAAGCTGTTCTTGGTCACGAAAGGAACAAGAACGAGAGGACATAGACTTAAAGTGACGTGCAAAAGAAGCAAGGGTGAGGAATGGTATCAATGTGGACTTCACAAGCTTCAAAATCTCCCCTCTCCCTACCGCATCCCAAAACCAGCTCAGCTTGTCCTCGCCTCGCTAACCTGTCCTTCCTCCCACCTATCTCCTCCTCCCACCTCGAGCCCCACTCCATCTCCTATCTACTAGTCTCATCCCGCCCCCTTGACCTGTCCATCCTCCCTGGACTGACCTATCTCCTCCCTACCTACACTCACCCTTACTGGCTCCATCCCCAACTCTGACCTGTCTGTCTCCTCTCCACGTGTCTTCTCCTCTATCCATCTTCTATCCGCCTCCCCTTCTCTCCCTATTTATTTCAGAACACCCTTCCCCTTCCCCATTTCTGATGAAGGGTCTAGGCCCGAAATGTCAGCTTTCCTGCTCCTGTGATGCTGCTTGGCCTGCTGTGTTCATCCAGCTCTACACCTTGTTATCTAAGGGTGAGGAAAAGCTGTTTCACAGTGAGTAGCTAGGATATGGAGAAGACAGCCTGCAAAGGTGGTGGATCCAGGTTCAATTGTGGCAGTCAAGATGGCATTGGATAGTTATTTGGACAGAAATATTGTGCAATGATCTGGGGGAAGAAAGCAGGAGATTGGCACTAGATAGTGAAGAATCATTTGAAAAGCTGGTGCAGGAACAATTGGCTGAACGGCCTCCTCTTGTGCTTTAATAATTTTATGATTCTATGACATGCATTTGGACAAATTTGACTTACTCTAATTTTGTCATTGATTAGTTGATCCTCTGCATCTTCATCAAATTGTCTTTGAGGATACACATCAATGTCATGCTCCTGAAGGTCATGTCTGATCTGTGAAAAAAAAAACAGATGACATGCTTCAAACAGTCAGTGTACAAATTACTTCCCAATCCTGGTGTCTGGTGTTTACATTTCAGGAAGTCCATTTTTATTTTGCCTAATGCTCAAATCATTTTCAATGCCAATTTTCAGATGGATTCTGCCGTTCTTGCTGCGTTATGAAGTTCAGGTATTAGTCACAATTCTTGCTGTGTTCCTGTGGAAACATTAGTTCTAGAGTTGACATGGGCAGAACCTATTCACCCCTTCACTTAGGCATTTCCGTATTTCCTTGTGTCATGTTTTTAATGTCAGCATGTCACAATCTTTCCATTAGATACCCCCATGTCCTCACGCACAATAAATTTTATAATCTTATTTTGCAGTAACTAAAAACTCTTCTGGTATTTGGTGACATTGCGGAACACATTGTCGTATACTACAGAGTCGCTTAGCGGATATCAGTTCCAAAGCCTGCCTAGTTTTTATTCTATTTATTCAAAATGGTTCTACATTAGTGGATATTCTATAGTGCTAAGTCGCTACTTAGGGCAGTGTGCACAATATAACATCAGATTTACTTGGAATAATATACAATACTAATATTTTGTTTTTTAACAAAAAGACAGAATGATAGGTCTCCACAAGGGTGACTGAATTGCCACAACGCATCCTGCCCCCATTATCTCCCCTCTAATGCCTCAACAGGGCATTTCATCTTGATGGCTTAATTACAGCAGCATCACAAACTGGAAAGATCAAAATTCATTGTAATATTACGCAGCATTATCTATAGAGAGAGGAGCTGGCCATCTTGTTATTTGAAGGGAAGAATTAATTATTTTTATTCCCAAAGTTTTCTTTAAGCAAGCCAAAATCTGAAAGCACTGCCCACAGTAAATAACCATAACATGCAGCTGCTGTTGCCAAAAAATGAAACTTGTACAGCCATTTGGTCCTATTGAGAGATCAGTAGAAGTACCAGTGCTCCACAATTAACAATGCAGAAAACAGCAACATCCACATTAATGAAATAGTTATTCATGCTTCGAAGGCCCACTTTTAAGCTTAAACATAATAGGTATCATATTACTTGGACTTCAACTAAACCAATAGTAAAGTTTATCATGGCGAGCTGGCATATGCACTTTTTGATGCATTTAATTAGCAGTATCAATGTCTTCGAAATAAGATTGGTCATATAATTAACATTTATTGAACTTACAAACATTGATCATGGAATCTGGTAATGCATGTAAGACAACATGCATATGCACGTGTGCGCGTGCACACACACACACACACACAAACAAACACAAACAACGCAACACTAAATAGTATGACAAAAAGTACAACAATTAAACATGAACAAATCAGTTCTTTTCATTAACAACCAATAAGCAAGACACTTTATAGCTAATGTGATGCAATTATTAAAACAAAATGCTTTTGCAGCTCACCAACTGCCCACACAGGGAATCATGCTGAAAATGGCAATCCCCAAGGAAGTACTAGAAGGAGACATTAATCCTACCATTCCTTTTAGAATTTTAAATAAGAACTTGATGACTGACAGGTTTTATTTTCTGATTGGTACAAAGTGACCTTTGTTTTGTAAATGTGTTTCTCTGGAGCGGAATCTGTGTTTATTGATCCATAACTTAATCTTGAGCTTTGGGAGCTCATCATAAATGTTGCTTAAGAAGTTTTCTGAATAGCATTTTACAGTACGTAAGTGCCAAACAAACATTCCAGAGAAAATCACTTATGAAAAGGTGGAAAAAGGCAGTCACAGTAAGTGAACAATGAGACAAAAAGAATGCACAATAAATGAACACCAGAATTTTTATAATGGCGACAAATGAATAGTCAAAGACCTTTCTAAATTAGTTATAACACGTGACTAATTACGACTGAACGTGTTAAGGTAACACAACGGGGCCTCAACATGTTCAAGCAGCACGACAACACCTACTCCCTACCAGACATCCTAAACTGTGACGACTACAATTGGATGAATTATGCTGGCTGTTACCTAACCAGAGTTTCACCAGCATTCAAACATAACTTTCCTGCATTTGAACTCAATACCTCTATTTATGAAACTCACGTCCACATTTGCTTAAAATAAACAAAAATCTGTGGACTCTGTAAACCTGAAACAAAAACAGAAATTTCTGGGCAAACTCAGCAGGTTTGGCAGTATCTGCGAAGAGAAACTGAGTTAACATTCTGAGTCAACAAGGTGTGGGGCTGGATGAACACAGCAGGCCAAGCAGCATCACAGGAGCAGGAAAGCTTGATATCAAGCTTTCCTGCTCAGCCTGCTGTGTTCATCCAGCCCCACACCTTGTTATCTCGGATTCTCCAGCATCTGCAGTACCTTTTATCCCTAACATTCTGAGTCCTTTGACTCTTCTTCAGAGCCACATATGCTTTGCTAATCACTCTCTCAACATGATCTGCCACCTTCAAAGACCAAGGTATATGCATTCCCAGTGCCCTCAGTTCTAAAAAGTGTCCAGGAACAATCTTAGAATTGTATGTGCCGTTTGTCTGTCCATTCTCCTCGCCTGTGTTTTATTGCAGACTACTCTCTGACATCCTCTAGTCTGTAAAACGACCATGAACTACAACTCACTACATTTCTGTCTGTAAACTAATTTTTCTTATCCAAGCTGACACTGACCCTCCTATTCCAAGAATCTCAATGTTGTTAAACAATCTTTTATGTGGTGCATTACCAAAGATTTTCTAAAAATCAGTGTAGATAACAGCCATTCACTTCTCTTCATTATTGCTCTTTGGAATTTCAACAAAATAACTATTAGATTAGTCAAGCATGATCTGCTTTTTACAAATCTGTACTGGCTCTCCTTAATAAACTCAAACCTTTTTACAGCTGCTTGTGACTTTTATCTTTGAATGTTGTTGACGAAACTTTACCCAGAATTGATATGAGACTAACTGATCTGCAGGTCCTAGGGCAGTCCTTAGGCTCCTTCTTGAAGAAAGAATGTTATATGTGGCACCATCCAATTCTCTGGCACTTCCTCTTGAATCCAAGGATAATTGGAAGATAATAGAAAGCTCTTCCACTATGTCCAACCCGCTCTCTTTCACAACTTGGCATACAAGCTACCCAACCAAGTGATTTTTCTACTTCAAGTATACACAGGCTTTCTAGAGCCTCCTCCATCACATCTATTACCTTTGCCAATCTACTGATATTTTGTCAGCTTCCTCTTCCTTAGTAAATATTGACGCGAAGCTTTGCCCTAGATCCCTAAGCATGTAATTACCTCTTTGGGCTCTTACGGTGCAGCGGTAGTGTCACTACATCTGGTCCTGAAGGCCCATGTTTAATTTATACCTGTCCAAAAGTCATAATGTGTTTGAACAGCTTGATAAAAATATTTAACATCACCCTCTTTGTCCCCAGTAAGGTCCATACTACCTCTTCTTACCCACTTACTGTGTACTTTGCCATTTCCTTTCTGCATAAGAAAATAATTGCAAATTCCACCCATGATCATTCCTGTCCACAAAGCAGCAAGGGATTTGTTTTGTGAGCTGGAGAAACCCACAGGCCAACTGGATCAGGCTCCTGTTTGAATACTCATGCTCCAATCGATCATTCTATACAGGATTTATGGTTTATTGAAAATAAAAAAAAACAATGAATTACACTAAAAATGCTCAATTTTTGTTTCTGAAGTGCTTAGAGAGCAACATTATTGATTATGTGTCAACAATTCATGCCATTTGTTTCCACAAACGTCACTGGGGATACGTAAAAAAACAGTTCACGTTTCCCAACTCAAATTTCTTCGAAGGTAACATATGGCTTTGCAGTCTTGTTCAACAGCAAGATAAAATATCTCAGCAAACAACAAAACCCTGAAGTGAACGTCAAATACATTTCTGTAGTAATGAAAATTGGAGCTTTACTGAAAGTTCTTACCAAATTTGGCTCTTTTTAACCTTAGAAACCAAAATGTTCCAAATAGCTTCTTGGTGATCATTTTAAAATGACTGAATACTGGCATATTTTCTGCTGCAGTTGGGCAATTACAAACAAAAATACTGACCACCAACCTGATGAAATGCATGGCTGAGCTTGTGTAGGCTCACTTACTGAAAGCCCGTGTCTGTATACACAATTAAACCCATGGTGCAACTAATACTGCCAGGTCACAACACACCATTACAAATGGGGGCGACACAGAGTACTGACTATCACACCATGCACACTAAATGCAGTTGATTCTTTTGTGCAGTCCTATTTCCAAGTACCTTTCATGGATTTAATTGTGATATCATTTGTACATATTTACTATGGTGCAATTCAAACATTGGAATTTTGTCATCCTGAAGGGAAATAAACTTCTTTCACTTCTTTTAAAAAAAAGTAAAATTGGCTACATGGTTGAGTGCTTACTTCTATCTTACAACACAAACCAGACTAAACCTTTTTCTATTCAAATCCAAAATGCTCAATCCAGCTTAATATCTACCCACTGCATCAGTGTAAATTTTCCTGTTTGCTTACCGGAAAGTTTTGAAGCCCCCAACAAACTCTTTGTATTCCACTTCCAGCAGGGGCACCAAAATGTTTTAGAAAGCTATCACTGCAGCCCAATATTGGGAGTAAAGATTGCACAAAAATTAGATTTGATTTACCGTGTGCACCTAGTATTCAACTACTTTAACAAAAATAAATAAGAAATTTATTGGGTCAATAAACAGTTACCAATATCTATTGGCTTATCTCAAATAGATCCAATGCTAGTTCAAAGTCACAACTCAAGTACAGCAGGCAATAGTATAAACAAATTTTACACTAAACCACATAACAGAAATTTTATGATGGATCAAAAGCTTGATTATAAAGATGGATTCTAGGGAACACTTTATGGAAGAGAGAGAGATTTAATGACATTTAGTTATTTTGAATAAGCCAGTAAGAAGGTAATTTTACAAATGCACATTTTTAAATGTTAGTTTGCAAACATTATATTCCATAAAAGTGCAATTTTTAAATTAAAATTATGTTTGTTAAAAATGTAACATTTTAAGGTTATGTGTTGTGTTAAATCTGCAACTCTCCCCATCACAACCTAATAATAAGTGAATGATTTCAATTCATCTACAGATTTTACTGGTGTCACCGATGCCATTTTGAAATGTTTGGCACTGAGGGTTGTTGCTGAGCTCATTTTCTCAGGCAATGAAGCAGCCTATGCTCACATGTAGCAACTTTCTAGCTTGGCATGATTTGTACTGGGCAATGACTATCTATCTGCAAGAGTTCTAACTAGGTATTCAATGGCATTACTAACACCAGATTACCCACCACCAACATCCCTGGGCTCATCATTAACTTAACTAAACCAGCCATAATAAGTACTGAACTGTAGCTAAAAAAGGTCAGGGGTTGGCAACGTTACAGTGGATGACTCACCTCTCAACTGCTGTTGACAAGGAAGAAGTCAAGAGTGTGATGAAATGCTCTTCAGTTATCTAGCTGAGTGCTATTCCAACACCACTCAAGAAGCCTTACACCATAAGGACAAAGCAGTTGCATGAGTGACATCCCTTGTTTAGTACCTTAGATTTTCACCCACTCCGCTACTGGCACACTTTGGCTGCATTGTTTACAACATGCAAGATGGAAGCAGCAACTTGGCAAGATTTCTTCAATAGTACCTTCCAAACCAATGACCTGCAGATGGACAAGGGTAGCAAAGGCACAGAAATGCTAATACCTGCAAATTTCCAAGCTGCATGCTACCTGTTCTTGAAAAGCTCACACCAATCCTACAGAGTCGATGGGTCAAGTAATGGAACCCTTCCAAAAACAGAGTTGTGGGAGCACCTACACAACATAGATCACAGGACTTGAGGAAAACAGCCCACTGTTACCATTAAGGGACAAGGCGTAAGTTTTGAATTTTTTGAAACAAACTTAGCGTAATTTTTATACTTAAATTTTTACAGAGTACAATGCTTGTAAGGTAACAGTTAACAAGGAGAGTTTGTAAAATTATATTCTTGCTGGCTTATTCAAAACAACTAAATGACATTAAACAGGCTTTAGAACTCTATCAATCCTCCGTAAAGGTATTTCCCAAAATCTAGCTCTATACACAAGTTTTTGATCACCTCCCCTAAAATCTCCTTAATTATGAAACAAAGTTTTACACCATATGTTTCTGCAAAATGATGTAGAATATTTTACCATTTACATGTTAAGTGTGCTATGCAAATGCACATTGTACCCGATTAGGGACGGGTAATAAATGTTGGCCTTCTTGGTGACACCCGTAGTACATGAAGGAATCTTTAAAAACAATCTTATTTGAACAACCTAGAGTCTACCGCAGAGTTGAATATAAAATTAAAAAAAATGTAGATTTTGAGTAGAGTACAAAAAAAGCAAACATTTCTGCATGTAACGTATCCCACCTGGTTAAACACTGCTCATTTTCTCCACTTAGGTTCACAAGTGTCAGCGTATAAGCACAGCTTGTACTCTACAGCTGGACATAGCGGAGGTTGCTCAGAATAACAATTCTGTGACTGCCAAAAAAAGTCCCAGGATTCCATTTAAGCTCCCTGCCTACGTACACGATTCCAAAAAAAACAATGAATGCTGTTTGGTTTTTAACACTCTTCCTTCAGGCAACAGATATCACCTTAACAGGAAATGGGAAGAAAATGAAAATGGTAGTGTGCCATGTAAATAGCAAATAGATCACTTCAAGTTATTGCACTTACCTTTTCCTTAAATGAGTCTCTCTCTTCCAGTGTTAGCGTGTCTGCTTTTGCGATGACTGGAACAATGTTTACCACCTTGCTCAGACGTCTCATAAATTCAATATCTAAAGGTCGAAGACTGGGGTGGGAGAAAATACCAATACATTGAAAGCTTTGACACTGTGCGTGTTCAAAATGCACTTAAAAGTCAAAAAGATTTTTATATTATGTCAGTGACTAATATGCTCATTATTTTTTCTCTCAACTTCTTTATTTCAGCTTCCAAGTTTTTACTTGGAACTTCAATTATGAGAGGTCCTCCCAATTTCAAAATGGCAGATTTCTAGAATATAAAGAATTAACTGTGTATCTTTTGAACATGGACTTCAAAGACCACTCCAGTACTAGATGAGTGCCAATTTCCTGGTATCTGGTCAGATCATCTTTGATAAATACCATGAATAGTGGTTGTTTTCTATAAAATTGCATTGAGAGAAGGAATACAAGCTTTTAACAGCTTCAGGCTACATTTAGAGCTCAGTTAGACAGATGTTTAAAAAATTCTTTTGCACTCTAATTGTAGATGCCCAAACTACTGTTGGATGTACTGTACTCTAATATTGGCTGACTATTTTAAAACGGAGAAAGTATGGGAAACTAAATTTCCATCACCAGGGGTTAACTCATCTGTCAAGGTTGCAGTATCACTAGAAATGGTTTCCCCTCACTGATCATCACAGGAAACTTGGATTAACAAAGGCGAGAAAAATGATATTTTAAACTGCACAGTCATGTCCTCTTTCTGTTAATTCCCAAAAAAAAGGCAACCTATTTTCACGTGGATATTTTGCAATTCCACAAGAAAATTGGTTAATTTTTACCTAAATATAACTGAACTCCAAAATGATCCAACTAAAGGATGAAACTTGAAATCTGAAATTTGGTAGATCTGATGGCTAGTTTCGATCTTGTAAACGTCAAGGGCGCCACAAACCGGTGAGACAACAGTCTAAGAGTCTGATGAAAGAAACTCCCTCAAAGTTGATACAGATTGTTTGGATTTGAGTGCAGTATATGATCAGAGATGGTTTCTAGCCTATGCACTTAAATGAAATGAGGGGCATGTGAGAGAAAGTTTTACCTAGGTAAAAAGTGAGTAAATTAAGGTAATTTACAATTTGTAAAATAAGCAATAGGTTGTTTCCATTTTTGATGGAAGAATAAGTGTTTTATTTTAATTGCTGAGATGGAGGGAAAAATGGAAATTTCTGGAACAAAGAAAATTCTTTTCTGTGGTCTTGAGCACAAAAGTCGACCATATCATGGTGGAGGATGGGACAAACTGACACTTGGATAATAAGCATATTCCGCATGGATTTGCGGATGGGAAATCGTACTCCATGAAGTTGGAGTTCATTTCAGGATGGTACTAACCAAGTTGATAAAGAGGATGCAGTGTACTTGGATTTTCAGAAAGCTTTTGATAAGGTTCCACACAGGAGGTTGGTTAGCAAAATTAAAGCTCATGCTATAGCAGGTAATGTACTGGCAAGATTTAAGGATTGATTAACAGGCAGAAAACAGTAGGAATGAATTAGTAATTCTCACATTGGAAGACTGGGACTAGTGGGATGCTGCAACGATCAGATGAGTTCTGAAGAAGGATCACTGGACCAAATTATGTTCATTATGTTTTCTCTGCACAGATGCCACCAGATCTGCTGAGTTTCTCCAGCAATTTCTGTATTTGTTACAAGGCTCTGTAGTTGGGCTCTAGCTGTTCAGAATATATATCTATGATTTAGATATTGGGACCAAATATATTACTTCCAAATTTTGGTATACAAAGCTAAGTGGAAATGTGTGTTGTAAGGAAGATGTGAGTAGGAGCAATGAAATCTTGCTTTGATTGTACAAATTCTTGGTTAGACTGCACCTGGAGTACTGTTCGCAATTTTGGTCTCCTTATCTCAGGAAAGGTATTATGTCAATAGAGAGAGTGTAAGGTTCAGCAGATATGTTCCTGGGCTGGCAGAAATGTCTAATGAAAAGTTTAGGCAAATCAGGCCTGTATTCTGTAGGGTTTGAAGAATGAGAAGTGGTGTCATTGAAACCTACAAAACAGTGAAATGGATTGACAGTATAATACAGGCAAGATGTCTCCCTGGTTGGGGAGTCTAGAGCCAGGAAGCATGACTTAAATATAAGGGTTTGATCGAAGACTAAGACAATTTTTTCTCAAACTCATGGAGTGGTGAATCTTTTGAATTCTCTACCCCAAGGAGCTGTGGAAGCTCAGTCTTTGAATACATTTAAAGTACAGGTTGACAGATATCCAATTGCTAGTGGTGTAAAGGGTTAAGGGTTGGTCTTAGTAAAAGGCGTTGAAGTATTCGATCATCCATAATTGTAATAAATGGCGGAGCAGACTTGAATAGCCTACTCTGATTCCTTTGTTCACCAAGGAAAAGGAATTGGTCAGGCTTAAAAAGCATCCATTGCAATGCAAACCAGGTAGTCGTGTCCTCTGAGGCAAAGTGTTACCAGTGCATGCCAGACATACACAAAGTTACCATGCATAAAAAGCAGCCTGAATTTATAATAGCTTTTAGATTAATTGCTTAGGTGATGAAATCAAGCTTTATCATGAAACTCCGGTAACACTTACCCAGAAACTGGGAATACATTTGAATCATATTTGATAGGATGTGACACATAACTGCCAAATCCTGGGAGAAGATGGTTAAAACAAACAGATGGTAATCCTGCTCTCACCTGTAGAGGATTGTACCTATTCTATATTGACTTAGCCAAATGCAGTCTGGCTGAATAGACCACCAATAGACCCAAAAATGTAAATGCGACAACTACCTGTGGGATTCCCTTTGACGAGCAATAGAAATTATTCCAAGCTTGGATGATTTATTTGTAAGGCCATATTTGAAGAGAAGAAGTCAATACTGTGTGAAGCTGGAGGAACTCAGCAGGCCAGGCAGCAGCAGAGGAGCAGGACAGTTAATGTTTCGCGCGTAGACCCCTTATTAGGACTCAGAACTTCAGAGTCCTGATGAAGGGTCCCAACCCGAAACGTCAACTTTCCTGCTCCTCTGCTGCTGCCTGACCTGCTGAGTTCCTCCAGCTCCACACAGTATTGACTTTGACTCCAGCATCTGCAGTTCTTGCTAGTTCCTTTGAAGGACAGAAGATGGGTGTTGGGCGGGACAGTACTTCAGACTGAATGAACTACCTCTTTTCACCCAACAAATGTACGAGCGGAAAAAACCAATTAATTTAAAGGGATAAAAAGAATTGAAATCAAAACACAAAAGTGAGAAAAGCATTAAATTGTTACAGTAATTGCATACAACGGTCAACAGATGGCAGTATGCATGTTAAGATTATTTATCCTGCTATTTTCCAAGTTAAGATTTTAACGCTCTGGCATTGCTAGCATACCACTGCAGGAATCACATACAACTCTCCTCTCCTCTTCTCCTCCCCCAAAAGAAATCTCAGGGCAGCAGTTAGAAAAGATGTGCCGTCCAGCCCACTGCTTCTGAATTTCCTGTACGTAATATGTGCAACCCAAAGGGAAAGAGTTGCTGAAATGCTTAAACAATAGACTTCCGACATTTGGAACAAAGCTGAGAGTTGACCAGTTTAAAGAGGAAAAGTGAATGCCTTATATTAACCTCTGGGTAGAGCAGTATGCCACAATGTATACTGCAAGCAGAACGACACTTGGAATCTTCAATACAACACTACCCTTGGGGATTTGAAAGGTTGATTTAATGAATCATATTCTATTTGATGGAAGTCTTACTCCCTTGGCTTTTATACCATTATTCATCCTTTTAAGGTTGAAATAGGGTCAATAGACAGCTGTCCAGTTTTGACTCCCAGTCCAAAAAAGTTCATTAATAACAATGACTTTATGTACAGTTTTACTCAGATACATGTGGATTTTTTTCATTACGAGCCTAATTAGATCCAGTTGCAATGTTTAATCTAATTTTGAACCTCTTTTTAAACAAGCAGATAATCCATGGGATCAAAAAGATTTGACTGAAGTTTTAATTACTTATGGAAAATGACGACATTTCACAAAATGCTCACCTACCTCCATATATGCCTCACCATTTGATTTCAACACAGCTTTGCACAACATTGTTAGGGTTCATACAGAATGAATAAAATAGACAATATTTACTCCAATACTTAAAGTATTTTAATAAGTCAAAAGGACCTAGCAGTTTAAGATCTCAACACTCAAACATTCCCTAAGAATAGTCAGACTCAAAAAGCTAATCGAACATTAGCTCCACAAGAACAGTAATGTTATAGGAGTCCCTTAGCTGTTGGAGGGGTGCAAATCAAAATGAGAGGTTGAATCAAGTGTCTTAGAGAGCTGAGTCACGGGGTGGGGGTGGAAAGAAGAAAATGGGCTTTATAGCCTTCAAGGGAGACTCTGAGGAAATTATTTTACAGGTATAATCGTTAAGTGATATGCGGAAAACAGTAACACTAGAAGTCTGGGACTTGGACAAAGGGGCACTGTAATGTATAAACTGAAAACTGAAACCAGGGAGCCTTTCTTCACAAAATGAGCAAAACAGGAAGTGAATCCTAGATGAAGTAAACGAAAAATATCTATCATTTAACTGGATGATGCACTAAGGCAACCTTTGGATGAATGACCCAAGATTAGTTAGCATTCTGCATTCACAATTACCTCCGATTCTGAAACATGAAATTTTGACTTGGCATTTAATAGTTTCATTCTAATTCTGCGAGATTATTCTACTTGTGGAATGTGACACTTTGACTTTCAAAGATTTCTTTCTGTTAAATGTTGTGAATTAATTAAAGGGCTTGAACTGCTGAATTTGTACCTCCTGGAGAGAGAATCCAGGAGATTAGTTTACTGTATGGTCCTAATGGTCCTGTCACAGGGCTTTAGACTCACACAGCAACTGTATTTCACATTGGAAAATAAGATCAGGATTAAGTAAGGTTAATCCATTTTTGGAGGAGAAAATGAAGTGGCTTTTAGAATTCAAATGGAGGCGGCTGAAATTTTTCATCAGTAGTCTCATGTAATAATAGGTTTTCATTAATTAATTCATGGACTGTGAGCATAGTCAGTTAGGGTTCATTTATATTGCTCATCTCTCATGGACACACTAATTTAGGTGTGTGCATTGTTATTTACAAACACTTCCTGCTAATGCTTCTAAAAATATCACACTTTGTTTTTATCCTTCCTGCTGACCAATAATATATTTACAAAAAAGGTTTTGCATATCAATTCTATATCCTTCCCTGCAGGTGTTGATTTTTTTAAATATTTGTATTCTATTGCATATGGCATTGCAATAATGGCTACAACACAAACATTTTCTCAATTAGAGAGCTCTTTGATTTCCATAACACTCTACCAATGATAACCATTAGACATGTATAAAAGAAATATTGTTTAAAAGTCATTGGCTGGAAATAGTTCCCATTCTAGAAGCATTACTAAGTTGCAGAGAGCCTTAGCATCAGTAGGGCTTCAAGGCCCACCTATCCCAGGCTCTCAGATCAGAAAGACAAGGTGCAAAAAAAAGACAAGGGTACGTAAAGCAAGAATGGGAACCACCATATCATTGATCAGAATGCAGTCTGTATCTTATAATTGTGGAATGCATCATGATACTCAAACAGCACTGTGGCTAAGTTAAGATGTCATCACCAAGACTAAAATATAGAATTCATTTTAAAAAAAAAACACAGCTGCTGGAATACGAAATACAACCTAGTTTGCAAATACAGTCCCTTGTGAATCCTTAACCTGTTTTCCTCTTTCAGATGTAGACTGGTCTCCTGTGTATCTCCAGTGATTTGGAGCAGTGAGACAAGGATTTTTCTGTGCCTATGTATCCCCAGTGATATTTGATCTACTGATGTGAACAGGCAGAAATTTGTGGGTGTACAAGGTTTGCAGGGAAAATGTTTTGCTCAGTGTGGACTCTTGTAAGTTTAAGAAAAGGCACTCGGATCAATGATCCGACCATAATGTGGCATGATCTGGGGCAAGGGAGAGCGCAGAAGCCATAAGAAACTGATAACAATACAAAGAACATGTAACCTATACCATTTAATAACAACAGGCAGAATTTAGAGCAAATTGGATAGGGTTCCAAATAATAATTGTTGATAAATATCATAAATAACTGTTCATAATATTAGATGTGAAAGAGCTATTAAAATTCCAGATACAATGAACTGGCGACAGCTCACTCCTGTATTTCTGCATTCATTTTTTAAAAATATATAAAGAAAAATCTGCATTTATTTCAGTGGTTTGCAAAATGCTTGTTTTAAACTGGAGCCTTACTATGTGGTTTCTCTGTGTTCAGATTCTCATCCTTGTTCTAGCCCACAGTAGTCTCATATCGAGTTGGACTGTCTAAAATAGCCAAACCTACTCTTCGTGTCCCCAAATGATGTTGGCTCGTAAAACCACAAACTTAAACCTGTGCTTTTGCCTCAATTTACCCTTCTTCACTACTTCACATGCATCTAATTGGTGAGATTTTCTTTTGTAAGCAGCTTGCATAAAGTAAAAACCTGTACCGTTACATAGCAATGCAAAAAAATGCTAGTGACAATACAGAATACTAAAATAGAACACCAAACAGTACAGTGGCCTTAAGAATTCAATCCCGGTTATCAATAATTAATTAATATTTCCCCTCAGAGTTAGTTAACATAGACATGATTCTGTACTATCACCAACACAGGTTTATAGCTTCTGGACCAATTTTATTCAATTGGACATCTAATACATCAGGGAACTCTTGTTCCTACTACAAGATCAGCCAAACATTTCAGAAATTTCTAACCCAGAGATCACTTACTGACGATGTGGAACCTTGCTCACATAGGCAGCAAAAGACCAGTGACTATACAGGAAAATTATTCTCTGTAACTAATGTGTAGTCTGCACTCCAGAGAAAGCCATCGATTATGGAGCTTTGTAAAATACGTGTTATGATGCTAACTGTATTGAAATGAATCAGTGTCACCAAAACTACCATTACTGTATTCCCATAAGTAGTGGGAGAAATGCTAGAAACATATTTTCAAGTTAGCCCTCTTTCAGCAATTAACTGCTTAAACCTCTTCAAAGGTTCCACAGCAATTGCTCATAACATGCTCAAAAGATTTATTCCCATTTTAAGCTGCAACTTTTTGACTGTTACTCAACAGTAACTATAACTTGCACATTCTTAGAGCACCTTCATCATAACAAACACTCCAAGGCAGCCCACAGCAACACTGTCAAAGAAAACATGACAGGCACCCAACCACCTAAGGGGGTAGGAGGGTTGATGACTAAAAGCTTGTTCAGAGAGATTAACTTTAACAAAGTGTCCTGAAAGGATGAAAAAGGCCTAACATTGTGAGGCATCAAAGAAATTCTGAAATTTATGAACTTGGTAGATGAAAGCACCATTGGCAACAGTGGAAGAATTGAAAGTGGGATATTCAGTCAGTTAGAATTGAAGGATTAAGTATTAAGGGCTTTTGGATCTCTCAGAGATACTGTGAGGTGAACCCAAGGAGAGACTTCAAAACAAAAACAAAAATCTTTTGGAAATTGAGACACTTGATTAAGAGGGGGCCAATGTAGCTCAGTAAGTACAAGTCTTATGTATTGGGATAAAAATTGGCAGAGTTTTGAATTAAAACAAGTCAAGAAGTTGTGATGTGAGCAAATCAGTCAGGAGTGCATTTGAATAATTAAGTTTAGGGGATAGTAAAGACTCAGATGAGGATTTCAGCAGATAAGCTAAGTCAGGAGCACAATCAGGCAATACTACAAAGATGGAAATAGGTGTTTGTAGTGAAAGCACAGGTATGCAAGTAGAAATTCATCTTGGGGTTAAAAATGACACGTACATTATCAACAAATTGACTCTGCATCAGCTGACAGGGAGAGGAGTGGAGTGGAATCAGCATACAGGATTACAATTGTGGCAGGAACCAAATACAGTGAAATAAAAGCAAAATACTGCAGACGCAGGAAATCTTAAATGAAAGCAGAATGTGGTAGAAGTCTCAGCAGTTCTGGCAGCATGTATTGAGAAGAACAGAGTTAATGTTTTGAGCCATTCCTAAGAAGAGTCATCAGACTTCAAACACTAATTCAGTCTCTCTCTTCACAGATGTTGCCAGAACTGCTGAGTTTCTCCAGCACTTTCTGTTCTTATTCCAAAGACAATCTGTTCAAGTCTTGCCAAATATTTAACTGGAGGAAACTTCTTCTCATCCAGTACTGAATATCAGACAAGCCATCTGGCAATTTAAAGATAGGAGTCAACAATAACATTTGCTTTCAACATCCATGTTTTCAATTTAGCTAGTTCCCACACTCCTTGAAAAATTACCAGTTGACGTTTTATGAATTTGCATCTAAACTAAAAGACTGTATTTTTGTAGTGTCTTTCAGGACTGGCAAAACATTTTAGTCAATGGAGTCATTTTTAACAGTAGTCACCATTGTAAAAAGGAAATGTAATTTCTACACAGCATGCTCCCACAAACAGCAATGTGGAAATGTCCAGATAATATGTCAAGTTAATGGAGGGATAATTATTGTCCACACAGCACCAGCCATTATTCCTCTGTTCGCATTTGAAAATGGTCCCATTGGAGCTTGTACATCAATTTCACAGAGCAGATGTGGCTTTTGATATCTCATCCAAAAGACTAAACCTCAGAGTGTAGCACTCCCTCAGTACTGCACTGGAATGCGAGCCCTAGACTTTTCCTCCCACCCCCCAATCAATTCCATTTATTGCTTTATCGAACTGGTCAACTCTGGAATTTTTAATCAGAGATAAAAGGTACTGCAGATGCTGGAGAATCCGAGATAACAAGCATGGGGCTGGATGAGCACAGCAGGTCAAGCAGCATCATAGGAGCAGGAAAACTCGACGTTTCGGGCCTAAACCCTTCATCAGAAAT
>JAHRHZ010000078.1:21504337-21522649 GCA_024137785.1 Ginglymostoma cirratum | reverse complement strand
ATATATATATATATATATAGATTAAATTATTGTGACAAAAATCATTGCAATGTTATATATTCAAATGAGTTAAGCCCTAAGACAGAGATTAGAGATTAGATGAGTAAACTAATGAACTAGCAGCAGGTAAGGGGAGCACAGAAACTAGTTTTAGAATGCCAAGATAAATATCCAAGGTCAAAATACACACATCTAGACACCACTCAAAATGACCTGTTGGGGCTCCTTCTGTGCTCAGTGACTGTATTTCTCATAGGCCCAGGACTGAATATAAGACGACTACTAATTAATACCAAGCATATACATACCTATGCAGAACGTAACAAAGGATATTCCACCACAGAGCACAAATTGATTGAAGCAAACAAAAATTCTTAAAACAAATGATGAATAAAACAGATAACACAATGTGGAGCTGGAGGGACACTGCAGGTCAGGCAGCATCAGAGGAGCAGGGAAGCTGATGTTTCAGGTCAGCTGACCCTTCTGAAGAAGGGTCCCGACCCCAATGTCAGCTTTCCTGCTCCTCTGATGCTGCCTGACCTGCAGTGTCCCTCCAGCTCCACATTGTGTTATCTCAGACTCCAGCATCAGCAATTCTTACTATTGCTCAATGAATAAAACACACCCTTAATTCTGAAAGCAGCTATATTTAATAGATGATATTATTTTCTATCTGTAGAGAAATACCGGGAAAGCAGACTTCCCACATGAAGTTGGTACAACCTTATAGTCAACCTCATTGTTGGTTATTGGTCTCATGGTTTTTGTTTAAATGGGATTTTGCATAGAAAGCCAACGTTTTCTAAAGACACAACATCTTCTAAAGACATCTAGGTCTTTTCTGAAAACAGCAAACAATTATGCATTTTATCAAACAGTTAAGGATTTTTATTTTGGTATGCACAATGTCTGAGCCAGGTTAGCCAATTAGAATAATTAATCCAATACCAATTCAGGAACAGAAAGAAAAATAAATTTACAGACATTTAAAAAGGACACAACCCAAGATTCTGATATCTCCAACAATTACTGAAACCTAAAGAAATGAGGCATCATAATATGGGAGTTAATTTTCAGTGCCAAGGAGATAGCTTGGCAGAATTTAAGATGTATCACGCTGTTAAAACTTGGAATGGACAAGTGAAAACTTTTTGTACATAATTAAAATCATATCTATTAGACAAATCCATCAATTTTGCCCCATTCCGCATGTCTCAATGCAGAGATTTTTTTGAAAGATACTGGCATAACCTCTGGAGCAATAGGGCAATACAGACAGTAACTTCCTGATTTTGGTATTTAAAATGCTCACTGTGCAATGGCTAACAGTTATTTTCCAAATAACATTTCCACAGTTTTGATTACCAATTGCCCCTGTTATTTTTAGTGGAAAATCCAGACTAGGTGTGGCAATTATAGTAATACTGCTAAGTTACCAAACAATTTCACAATAGATTTTGGGTATTAAAAAATATATAATTTAATAAATTCTAGACTGGCTTTAATATTCTTTACACATCTTGAAAAACAACACATTTATTTGAACCATGCATCAGAAAGAAAGGAAGTGGATTGTAAAAGATTAATGTGCAATACTATTTAGACTTCTTGGAAAACATATCTTATTACATAAGCTATAGAGTCTTGCAAAATTGCACAGGAACTAAAGGCCTTCAATTAGCAATCTTGGAAATTCTCAGAATTCTTTAAGCTGCATCTTCAGAGACAACTAGCAAAGTAGTAGCGTTGAATGGTTTTGACATAATTCTTACAAGTACTCACGCGCAGTTCAAACTATCTATAATTTTGAATTCAGTTATAGGTTCACAGAAAACCGAGTTTGGCAACCGATTTAAAAGGTCAAGTGCTATGATAGGTAGAAAAGAAAAATCAGAGATGGATTACAGAACATTGTTGGTTGCACAGAAAATAATACTGCTCATTTGTCATAATTTAAACACCTTATTTATTGGAACCACTGAAAATGACAATATTGGCAGCCAAAAAAAACAATAAATATCACACACTTTGAAGAGAAACTACATTTTAGGAAACCTGGTTTTAGTTCACTCAAATGGTCCACTGATGGTTATATTTCCAGTTCAATATCTCTACTATAAGTCGAATTTCTTTAGATTAATTATCTGTAGTGACACAATGCAGGAAATGGAGGGGTACAACAAACCATATTAAAGATCTTTGGCAGCACACACCCTGTAAAATTCAATTTTGTTGCTTTAGTTTAAAGTTTAGGCTGCTGGATCCATTAAAATTTTCAAGATTCCGGTCAATCAATTTTTTGTAAGAGTAAACAGCCATGGAGCAAAGAAAGGCAAACAGATTTGTGACACTTGATCAGCTGATAAACTGTATATTTGAATAGCACAACAGGGTTGGTAGGGGACAGGTGCAGAGTGTATCTAAAAAGCAACATGGAAAAAATCTCCTCTGATGCTGCTTGGCCTGCTGTGTTCATCCAGCTCTACACCTTGTTATCTCAGATTCTCCAGCATCTGCAGTTCCTACTATCTCATGGAAAAAAAATATGGTTATGACTTCCTGAATGTAACATAAGGATATTCGATTATAAACGCGGTCTATGGAAGAACAGGCATTAAATACCACCAATTTCATTCCTATCCAGAGAAGGAAACATTTTAAAAATCTGAGAAGCTGGATGATGGTTTTTTACTGAAGGAATATCCAAGTTTTATGTATACACTTTTATACCATAACTAAAGTTTTTGATAAAAATTTAGAGGATTCACACAAAAGTAATTCACAGAATCACAGAATGCCATCCAGTGTGGAAACAGGCCATTCGGCCCAAGCAGTCCACACCGACTCTCTGAAGAGCATCCCACCCAGAGTCTTCCCCCCCCACCCTAGCCCTATAACCCTGCATTTCCCATGGCTAATTCACTTAATCTGCAATCCCTGGAAACTATGGGCAATTTAGCATGGCCAATCCACCTAATTTGCACATTGTTGGACTTGAGAGAGAAATCGGAGCACCCCCGTGCAGACGTTGGGAGAATACGCAAAGTCCACATAGACAGTTGCCCGAGGCTGGAATTGAACCCGGCTCCCTGGCGCGGAGAGGCAGTAGTGCTAACCACTGTAGCGCTAACCACTGTAGCACTGTGAGAACCTGAAATAACATATCCAAATGCATATAACCATAAAACAAAAAAATCCTGTCTTGATTATACATTAGCCAGTAAGACTTAGATTTGTTGTAAACATATTTAAATCTCTCCAAGTAAGTGATCAAAAGAAGATGACATTTTCACAGACAGATTTTTCAGCCTTCATAAATGCACACTAACCCTCTGCAAGTATTTATAGTTTTACAGTGGCAATATGCCTCAACAAAACTAAAGTCAATGGGAATCAGGGAGAAAACTTTCCACTGACTGAAGTCATATGTGACATAAGAAGAACGTGATAGTGGTTGTTGGATGTCAACGATCTCAGCTCCAGGATGTCACTGCAGGAGTTCTCAAAATCCTACGTTCGACTATCTACAGTTGCTTCATCAACGACCCCTGGCTCTCCAAATCCAGTCTATCATTTACAAGGCACAGGTCAGGAGTCTGAAAGGATACTCCCCACTTGCCTGGGTGAGTACAGCTCCGAAAATACTCCAGAATGGCTTGGAACTATTCAAGTCAAGTCAAGTCAATCCAATAGCACTTTCCAAACCCGTGATTCCCACCACCCAGACAGAGGAGGGCAGCAGTTATATGGGAACACCACAATTTGCAAGCCATACGCCATTCTGAGATGGAAATATATTGCTGTTCCTTCACTTTTGTTGGGTCAAAATCTTGGAACTTTCTTCATAACAACCATAGGGATGTCTTTATACTCCCAGGATTGCAGCAGTCCAAGGAGACGACTCAACACTCCCCACTCCAGAGCAATTAGGAATAGGCAATAAATTCTAGCAAAGCCAGTGATGTTCACATTCCACAAATGAACAAAAAATGCTGTTTTTTTTGTTCTGGAGCATATCCCCAATATCAAACATCTCTACATCAATGCAGACACAGGTCAGTTTTTGTTCTCCATCCTAAGATTTCAGCAATATCCAAATTTGAACTCATTAGGAAGATCTCAAATACTAACTCTGGGTTTCTAAAGCTGGTATATAGTCCATTACAAACATCCAACTACTCTGGCTGCTGTTCTTGATAATGCATTATAGATGGTAACATAGGAAATTAAATTCACCCATTTGAAAGTAATCAAGATGACACAGAATTGGTTGGGAAAGGGTATATAGAAATAAATTAAGAAAAAAAACCATTAATTTTATGCAGTGTTTCAAAGGGCAACTAACACTCATGTCTAGAATAAAGTTAAAAACCGTAGGCATACATTCTTTATGCTTTCAAGCACACACAGTCCAAACACTGGGGGAGGAGAATGGCACTGAGTTGTAATGCTCTTCAGAATACCTCTGTACCATTGACTATGCAACCGCATTCTGCACCATAACAATCCTGTCATTGTGTTGTGTTTCAGAACTTGTATTGATGCTCGAATATTTATGTCCAGGTCAGTTCCACAACAATAAACTTGATCTCTTATTGCTGATCCAGCACCAATAGTTAAGTGCATACAATTGGTGATTGGCAAGTCCATCTTTCAAATTTTATGCAAACCTATTACAGTCGGAGGGAAAAATAGGAAAGCAGTTCAATCCCTCACCTGTTCACAACACTTTTCATTAAGAATAATGCACAATTTACTAATATAATCACAGACACCCCTTCTTTCAGCAAAAGAGAAGTTAATTTAAAGAACAAACTTACAAGCTAAATTGTGAACGTACTGTCTATGCATCTGTTGTTTTTCCCTCCTTTTTAATCAAGCCTGAAGATCCTTGATTATCTTGATTACCCCAGAGACATCAATGTCTCCACGCCAAAGCAAATGTCTAATCTGTCACCTACGTTCAGTGTTTTCTGTTTTACACGTGTAAAAATCTTAACTTTTTTTTAAAAAAATGAACCCAGGCGAAGAGTGGACTAACAACTTTGAGAAATTTAGTTCCTATTTCAGTTTCAAAGTACGGTACCTGTAGAACAAGTTCATATAAACAATGTGGATGAGAATACAGTAGGCATAGTTAGTAAGGGTGCAGATGACACCAAAATTGGTGGGATAGTGGACACTGAAGAAAGTTACCTAAGGTTACAAAGAGATCTTGATCAATTGGATTAATGGGCTGAGGAGTGGCAGATGGAGTTTAATTTGGAAAACTGCGAGGTATTGCATTTTGGTGAAACAAACAAGGGCACGACTTATACAGTTAATGGTATGGCCCTGGGCAGTGCTGTAGAACAGAGACACCTCGGGGTTCAGGTATATAATTCTTTGAAATTTGCATCACAGGTAGACAGGGTTGTTAAGAAGGCATTGAGCATGCTTGCCTTCATTGCTCAGACCTTTGAAAACATGAGTTGGGACGTTATGTTGAGTTTGTACAGGATGTTGGTGAGATCTCTTCTGGAGTACTGTGTCCAGTTCTCCTTACCCTGTTATAGGAAGGGTATTATTAAATTGGAGAGGGTTCAGAAAAGATTTGGCAAGATATTGCCAGGAATGGAAGTTGAGTTTTACAAGGAGAGGGTAGATAGGCTGAGACTGTTTTGTTAACTGGAGTGTGGAAGGTTGAGGGGTGACCTTATAGAAATTTATAAAATCATGAAGGGCAATAATTAGGTAAATAGCAAAGGTCTTTTCCCTATGGTTGGAGAGTGGAAAACTAGAGGGAGATATATTTTTTAGGTGAAAGAAGAAAGATTTAAAATGGACTTGAGGGGCAACATTTTTTTTTAAACACAGAGGATGGCTCGTACATGGAATGAACAGCTAGAGGAAGTGGTAGATGCAGGTACAGTTGCAACATGTAAAAGACATATCCAAATAAGTATATTAATAGGGAAGATTGTAGGGATATGGGCCAAACACAGGCAGGTGGGACTAGTTTAGTTTGGGATCATGGTCAGCTTGGACTAGTGGAACTGAACAGTCCGTTTCCAAGCTGTATGGCTCCATGACTCTATACATATTCTGTAAAAGCCAGTGTCACCATACTTCTGAATAAGTGCCTATTTTATTAGTTTGCACTAATTTATTCTGGTCACTAGATGGGGTGAGGAGGTGCACCCTGAGTTTTGACCAAGTTAAAAACAATTCAGGATTCAATGATTTATTGTTAGCTTCATATTATAGATTTAAAACATAAAACATAATGAAATTCAAAGTATGGTTTGGTTCTTCACAAATATTATCTAGTTTTACTGCAATTATTGAAGAGTGGAAGTCATTAGGAAGTAGGCATTTAGCAACCATTAGTATAATAAAATGTTATTGTTGGTCACAGATCAATAATATTGCAATAAGTTCTAAATAAGATTACCAATTTTAAAATTCATGCACTCTTTGGAAGAAAACTAACCCACAGAGAGAAGATATAGTTTGAAAATATTGGTACATTTCTAGAGTATGATGCTTGGGTTATGATGCTTAAAAATAAACTTGTGCTATTGGATGAGGGTTTCAAATTTCAAAAACTGAGGAGTTTTAAACGTGTCAAGATCAGTCAAGTATAGAAGAATCCTATATTCAAATGTCTATTCTTTGCCCAGTCAATCGGGATGGTAACTGAACTCAGCCAAGGCCATCTATGTTCATGCTAAATATACATCTTCCACAGCAAATCAAATGGCACTTATTCAACAATATCCTTGTTATAAGGTATTGTTGATAACGCTTACTCCAAAGTAAAGTGCAACATGAAGGAAGTGTACACTCTGTATATGTTAGTAAGTAGTCTGATGTTACGGGAAGAGCAAATTGCTAAGTGCCAACTTGAACATCATTCTGATGTGGGTATACATTACTGCATCCCAGCTTTCCCTACTACACGTCTGCAATCCCAGCCAATAGTTTTTCACTGTTACTTTGGATGAGTAACAGGAATGTAGACTTTCCATATTGCCCACACTTTGAGACCCAATGAGGACAAGATCCAAATAACCACCATCATCTTCTCAAGGGCAATTAAGAATGGACAATAAACACCCAACAACAACCTCATCCCACCAATGAATTTAAAAACAAAGCAATCTCTTAGTTATGAGACTTTTAGCAAGATAATGCATGTAGAATAAGTATTCAATTTAAAAGGTCACAGTCTAAGATCTGCAGGCACTTGTCTCACTGGTGCTTTCTCCTCCCGGCCACACCAACTCCTCTCAGGTCACGTCTCAGCCAGGCGTTGTGGCTTAATGCACCCATTTAAAAAAGATTTAAAAACAATTATTTTACTTCTTTTTGCCTGAGAGCACGGTGGAAATTTAGAACCAAGTAATCTTCCAACTTGTAGTGTATTAGGAGAACTTAATCTTCAGAGGCTGTGTAGCTATCAAATATCTGCTGCTCCTGCTGAGAGTGAATAAGATGCATTCTTGCACTTGTTGCTTATCTGCCAGCTGTTCTCAAAATAAAAATAAAATGCTCTCTGCACAAAGACGACACTGGCAAGGCCACATTTTAGTGCTTCACTGCTATGGGATTGATCAAGGCAGAGTGTGGGATAGATAGACTTAATATGGATACATATCCAATTTCAGGTATCTTCTATATGAATCCTCATAACAGCTGATCATATTGTAGGAACTCCGATAGATTTGTTGCCATCATTCCCTTTCCCGGTAGGGATCTTGAGGGTCTGCTTGGTCGAGTGTGGTGGAGAAAAGCCGCTTGTTAGCCTCATGAGAAAAGGTGCTAGTACTAAACAAGATCCAGTTTATTGCAGAATCAAGGTACAACTGTCAATAAACATAGTGATGGAGACTGGAGGAGGGTATGTGTGATGGAGACTGTTAGGAAGACTCTGATGATACATCTTACTCCTTCCAGTTCCTAAGCTGTTCTCCAACCAAGTCTGTCTGACATCACCACATTGCTCAAGCCACTCTTCAGCATTAACCCTTTCAACCCTCATAACATTACACAAAGCAGAGCAAGGTATGTGACCGATGTAAAAGATCAGAGGTGTGCAGGCATTTTCATTAATAACATGGTTTTCCTGCACATTGATTACAATTTATGTTCATATCTGAAAGTTGCAATCCTTAAATTTCAGTGTTCTTATTTATCTAAAAGCTTACAGTGAATGCATCCCTTCCTACAGAAGCAGGGGAAAGGGTACCAATGAAAACAGAATTCTAGACAATAAATAAATGAGCAAGAACAAAAAGCTGCCATTAACCATGAAAGCAGACCAAACGGTCAATGCACTAAGCATTTGCTGTGCACAGCTGTCCTGAAATAATGATGGAAAAGGCGCAGCAACTGAAATGTACGCCACAAGAGTGAATTCAGAGAAGAAATTTATTCTTTTGCGTTTTTTGTTTCAGTTTGTAAATTGATACTGACACGTTTCCGAAAAGATGATAGCCAAAATCCATGGAAGGAACTTGCCTTTGCAAGAATAATTTAAATAAGCGACTTTCAAGAAAAATTCAGCCGTAAAACAATACTTGAACTTTGTACTTCCCACTACCTTTGTGCATTGTTACACAGATATTAAATGTTGAAAAACTACCAGAAGTTCTGAGTAATTTTCAACTAACCTGCAGTACTAAAACATTATGGATAACTAAACAATGCATTCAGAATTATTTCAAATCTAGTTGTCCTGTTAAAGGAATAATAAAATCCACAAGATAAATCACTTTTTAGTCTCCTGCCTCTTTTAAGCAAGAGTCTATGTGTCACAGAGATACTTGTAAAATAAAATGTTATGAAGCAGATTAGTCTAGACTTACCAAACCTTGATCGCTAAGTTCTTCAACTTTGGCATACAGTAAAAAACACACCTACTTGTTCCAAGTCATGTGTAGATTTCCAAGGAATGAACAAAGGGGCATTAATGTAGGAGTAATCATTATCCACTTTACAATGCAAGTCATCAATCAAGAGAGTGCGTGTTTTGAGGCTGCTGTTACAGAAAAAAATTCAGAATTCAGAGTGGGCAAGCTCAATTGTTAAACTAGTAATTTTAGAGATTTTACATCTCTAATAGGAGTTGGCAATTTCAGGACAAGTTTGGTTTCCTAAAGCCAGAGGAATTCCTAATATTCTAACTCAAACTACTGGAAACACTATGGTTAAAAATTATTATTCAGGCTACCCTGCAAAACATATCAAATATTTGTTCAGCATAGAAGAAATGTTGTGATCCCTCCACAATTACAAATGAAATACTAAACTTCATTTTTAATGGTGACCTTAAAGTCAATTATCATGGATAGAATTTGAGTGCTCCTTTTACTTCCTGTGATTAACACATTGGCATGCAAAAACGTAGGTGGTGTTTTCTTGCCCTCAGGAGTGAACATCCAAATTAAATAATTCCAGCAGCAAACTTTGCGAACTTTAAAATCAATGTATCACACACTTGCCCCAGGTTTTAAAAAAAACATACCTTGCTCACAAGGAGTGGATACAGATTAATTTAAAGCAAAATCATTGAAAATTATTCCAGAGTCTTGTGTGAAAGGCCTATAGTTCTTAGATGAAAGTTATGTATTAAAAGTTGAAGTTCCTTATAGTGGACTTTCTCGGAGGCGGTCTCTTAGGTGAATTTAAAGACAGAAGGGGCTGGTGTGTCATTTTCCCAGTTTTAGAGTATTGCTATTTATTAATTTGACTGCTTGGATTGTTTGTAGCATGTTCAGTGCCTTTCTGTGGCATACACTGTCTGCAAGCAGCTTCTTTTGCTTTCTTACAAAAAAGAGAAAACCCAACTGGTTTCCCTAATCATGTATCTTCCATGAGTTCAGAGTGCTTTGGTGATGCCTGTTTATTCCAATCATCATGTGTTGTTCGACACCTTGAGAGCCTGAGTCAGCCAATACCCTAATGTATGAATGAGCCATTTCATTTTGAAATTGCCCATTCAGATTAGATTCAGGAAAGACATTGATTCTCAGTCTGCAATGTCCTTTTTGTTCCCTATTCAGATAACGGGGCAATTTCAATCCATAAAAAGAAGTCAGGTGACCCACAGGCAGCCATCTTTTGCAATAAACTATTGACTGGAAGCCCATAACATAATGGAACACAATACCATACAGTTTTAGATCTGAATCATCAAGCCAATACAGGCACAGACGTGGTTACATAGGCTGATTTAGGAGACAGTGCTCTTTTCAGTCCCAAAGCAGGATTGAGCATATCCAAAACTGATAATCCAGCACATTGTGAAAGAAAATATTCCATTACTGGGGAAGAAGCTCATTGCCATGAGACTTTAAACTGAGGTTCCATCTTCTTCTTTCAATAGATGTTAAAAAACACACACTGTCATTACAAGAGAAACAGAGGCTCTTTTTAGTGGGTTGATCATCCCAACTGAATCCTGGCAGCTTCCTTCAAAGTAAAAAAGTCACTGGATTGGTAATCCAGAGCCCAGGCGAATGGCAGATGGTAACATGTGAATTCAATAAAATTTGGAATTAAAAACGAGTATGTCCTTTCTGGAAAGAAATTGACTATCGTTACCTAGTCTAGCCTGCTTCCAATCTCAAATGCACAGCAACACAATAGACTCTCATCTGCTCTTTGGCTCTGTAGGTCATTTCAATCTGCCTAAGGGCAAGTATGGACAGGCAACAAATGCCAGCCCTGCCACAAATTCCAGCACCCCATGCAAGAATAAAAAAAAAGCACTCCTCCCATTCTGTGATGCTGTACGAGACCATCCAAAGGATATGACAGGCTGCTGAATAACTACTAGATCATCTTTCTCTGCTTATCATCCAACCTATTCTGAGCAAGCATCAATGTTTAAAAACAGCATTTTGTTCTCAATAAAGTTAAAATTGCCTTCCAACGTCAACAAATGGGAGATAAAGAGGGAGATAATTAATTTTGAATCTGAGGAGGGAATAGCTGGAAATAATTTGTCACTTCTTTTCTTCTTTTTTTCTTTTTTCTTCTCTACTTTTGAAGAGAGGGAAGAAAAAGAAATCAATTTCTTGGAAATTCCATCTTGAACCCATATAACAGGAGTCCTGCCTATTACCACAAAGCCTCAATTTGTGCATTCAGAAAAGAATTGCAATTATTTCATATTTCCAGATTGGCCACAGTCCTAGGTGTGCCTACTGATCAGCTGGAATTTAATATGCTACTAAGGAGCCTTTCTGACATGTTCCACCCATTAGCTACCCAAGGATGATGAAGATTCCATGACTGCACAGAACAGTAGTTGCATTTTTGCAGTTGTATGCTCAAACAAAAAGGCAAAGCTAACTTTTCCTACATCTCAAAAATACTTTACAGCTGTTGCATTTGGGTATCTTCTAGCCTCTCATCTTCTTGCACATATGCTTGCGAGATATCAAAGCAGGAAATTATTGGGTGCCTATTTTGTCAAAAAAAATTAAACATGAATGATCTTCAATCATTTTGACCTGTGTCTGTGAACTTGTCCAGACTGTTCTTTGGTTTATCGGACCTTTTCTCCCCCCTAGATATCATATCACAATCTATTAACACAAGACTAAAACGTTAACCTGCATTTAGGCTTTGTCAGTGTGATAATATTAGCTTTCATGGAGGTGGCAGCTGAGGTGTCTACATGAGAGACTTACCCTTCTGCACAGACTTTTAGTTTTGATCTATGCTTATTGATTTTTTTCAAATGACCCAGATAACAAGGGTAGCAGGGGCTGACAGGAAATTAGAAGCCACAGTCAGAGCAGCTATGACGCTATCAAATGGTGGAGAAACCTCAAGGGGCTGATTAGTCTATTCCTGCTCCCAACTCATACGTTTACAAGAATTGGAAACTCCCTTTCAAGGAAAGTAGTGGACGTGAATCTGCATTCTGCTATACAGTACGCGAATGTTGCTGCACCAATGAGTTGTCTGAATATTTGATTTATTACCTTCCTGGTTTTAAAATCAAATTTACAAAATTTTCAGTTCATATGGCAGAACCATTGGAGGCAACGAATGTAGAGATGGAAACCACATACAGAGTTTCCAGGTCATTGAGTATGGAACAAAAATTTCATGACTAACAGGAGCCAAGAAGGGTGAAACTGTTGCTCAAATACAGCCTGTATTACTAATCCAGAAATTACTGAACAATAGCATTGCTTTTGCCAATTCATTACAATTATGAACATTCTGCTACAAATCAATTTCGACTCAAATTTGTTTGCATGCCAAATTATTTTCAAGTCAATTTGACCGTATCCATATGACGGTTTTCATAAACTGACAATGTGGATCACAATCATTTTAATAATTTGTTTGAATTTTATTGAGAAACACCGGCAGCATTGCTGTATCAGTCATAGATTGATGGGCAGGGTGGCGGGGTGGGGGGGGGCGGGGAGGATCTTTATTTTAAAATACTTCTTACAATCCTGTAGTTTTATAGCTAGACTTCAGTTGGGGCTTAGCTTACACTAAATGGTGCAACAGTCTTCTACCTCCATTTCAAACCAGCTCAGAATGATAACGTAAATCTTTTCTTTCAAATCACTAAAGCTGAATTTATACTGACTTAGAAAAAGTGCTTATGTTAGTTCATGAAACATCCCTGTCAAACATAAACTACAGTGTAAATCTCAATAAAACTCAAACAACTTATTAAAATGGTGAAGTGATTCACATTGTCAATTTATGTAAAACTGTCACAAGGATATGGTCAAATTGACCGGTAAAAATAATTTGGCATGCAAACAAACTCTAGTTAAAACTGGTCTATAGCAGAAAGTAATACACTAATCTGGTATTATAAATGCATCAACAGTCTCACCATATTTTCACTTCAGTTGTTGCAGGTACAACCGTGCACCAGTGTAAATGCACCTTAAATGAAAGAAGGTTAAACAGATCCTGGCTTGCTTTGAATCAAGAATACATGTACATTAAACAGCCACATGTTCTAGTATTCAGATAGGATGACAGGACCTCAAGCAGAATCCTTTGTATTCAGTTCCTGCAGAAACAGCAGAACCAATTTCAGGTCAGAAAACCAATCTTAGAAACGAACCGATTTAATCCTGGCCCTGTAACCCAACCAAGGCATTGGCACCCCAACTTCTAGAGAGATTATCTATTCTTGCTTTGCCAGAATAGATAATGAAAATGACTGTGGTGACAATTCACCAGCTCTTGGATTCTTAGATGTTTCCCCAACCATAGAAAAGTAGAGAAAATTGGAAAGCTCACTGCCTGGGTCTCTGACCCCACCCAAGTGTCTTGTTGAGAGCTCAGAAAGGGCTGCAATGAGGAAGAGGTTAGACCCTCAGATTAAGCATGCAGAGAGCAGCTGAAGGGGTCAGCAGCAGGATTGTTGTCCCTCTAACTTGGAGACGGTGCAGTAAGAGGGTGTGATAAGTGAGGTGGAATAACGCTTTCAATTCAAGCTCGAGACTGACTTTCCCAGCATTCTTTAAGCCAAAACAATCTGTAACTCGTCCATTCCTTTCTACCTCACATTCCAATCTGAGTAGCTAACACTTTAATCAGCCTGGTAGCCACTTGCAATGATGCATCACCTGCACAGATGTTACCTTTTCCTCACCTTCACAGAGGCAATTTTGACTACCCACCTTTGTAGAAGTGTGGGTGGTGGCCCCTACAGCAACCATGTAGCTCAATGATCTCTGGTAATGTGTGCCCGCATGCTCCACTGGGAAGGAAGTCTTGTCTGCTTATACTGCAGGGGTCAGCAGTGAGCTGACATGAAAACACAAGCCTCCAGAAGCATTGGTTCTCTGATGTCAGAAGTCCTGATCCTCTGTCAATACCCTCTCCTAGCTGGTTCACCGAGTTCATCCCTTTGCCCTTTCGAGAGACATGTAGATCACCTTGTCAGCTAATCAAACAATGACAGCACTCTCAGAGGTAGTAGGTTGAACTGCAGTCTGTCAAAAACAATGACTGCAGCTCTTCAAATAATTGAGCAAGACCTTGTCCATTTATCAGGTTCACTTGGGAAGCTCTCCCCAGTGCACAGTCTCATGATCCTGGCAAGTAGCTGAAAGGATGGGAATCAGGTTCCCTGTCCTAGAAACCAAGAAATGGGGTTAAAACAATTTCTTAAGATTACTAAGTTAATTAAAATGCCAGTCAGACAAGTCCAAGAGAGGATCTCCGCTACCTTCAATTTCCAAGTACATAAAATTCCAACCCCAGAATGGGATCCTGACTGTATTTCCATTGAGCAGAGTGGATTTCACATACTCATTGAATGATACCTCCCCTTACCAGAGAAAGGATGCATCCCCAAATCTCTTTCCACCCCATAAGGACAGATTGTTTGGAAAACAGACATTTTCTTTCAAACAAAGTGCTGGAGAAACTCAGCAGGTCTGGCAGCATCTGTGCAGAGAGAAATAGGAGTTAACTTCTTTCTTAAATTCATTTGTGGGCCATGGGCATTGCTGGCTGGCATATATTGCCTCCCTCTAGTTGCTCGAGAAGGTGATAGTGAGATACCTTCTTGACCTGCTACAGGTTAACCCACCATGGCCTTGGAGAGAAGGAGTCGAGGATGTTGACCCAATAACAGTGAAGGAACAGTGATATATTTCCAAGCAAAGATGGTGAGTGGCTTGGAGAAGAACTTGTAGCTAGTGGTGTTCCCATTTATCTGCTGCTCTCGTCCTTCTAGGTGAAAGTGATTAAATCCAACTTGATTCTTTGAAACTCAAGTCTATTGTCACAACTAATATCCTGTCCTGGCTATTAGGTGATCTCAACAAGGGTAAATTTAAGCAGACTAGGTTCTGTACAGCCAAATAATCAGTTTGGATTTGTTCCCAATAGTTATCCTATATAAAGCTTCATTGCTCTAGTTCCCATTTAGAAGACTCTTATTGTCAAAGTAGAGACCTGCAATTATGGAGCTTGACCTCTGGGCACTTCACATCCAAGAAAATTTCTGATGTGATTAATTCTCATATCCTTGCTTTATTGCTGGAGAAACAATAGCCAATTTGTGTCCAAAAGGGGTCTTGCTAATAGCACAGAATAAACAAATTTGATTTTTTTTCTGACAAGAGGTCATTAACCTAAAACTTCTTCTCTTCATAAATGCTTCCTGACCTGCTGAATATTTCTTTTTATATCAGACCTTCTAATTTTAAAATAGCCATAATGCCTGAAGAGCATCTATACAATTGTGCAAGATGTTTTCCACCATCTTTATAAAACAGTCTGGCACTCAGCCTAACATCTAATCTGATAGATGCTAACTCCAACAGTACAGCATTCCCTCGATATAATCAGGCATCTACCCATTCTACATACACGAATCTCATAAGTAGGACTTAAAACTACAATTCTATGATGATATTATGCTATTAGCTGATTCTAGGCAGATAAATATCATCGGCTCATGTTATTACACTTTTGCAAAGCTCACATTTATAATGGCATTGACCGTTGCCACAAATGACAAAAATTGAACCTCATGGGCAAATCTCTCACTAAATTTACAATAATGCCCAAACTGAAGAGTCCCTCCCACTCTGAAATCTGCAGGCCATCTGAGAAACCTCATTCAGACAGCCAGCACAGACAGGATGAACCAAATGATCTCCTTCTGACTTGTTAAAACGCTATGAGCCATCTGTATAAGTTGCTGTCAGAGTCAAATTCACTTCAAAACCTCAGGTATTGTGATCTGCAGTGCATTGTGCATTTTTTACGTTTCAGGAATAACCTGTATTTCTGCTGCACCTTTAATACTCAAAAATGATTTACAAAAACATGTAGGAAAGACATGGACACTAAATTAAGAATTACAGATGAGGAGACACGACTGACAACCTGATCATAGAAGTAGGTTCGAAGGATTATCTTAAAAAAGGAGTGGGCGGGATAGGTACACAGAGAGAAATTCTAATTGGCCTGGTCAGCTGAAGGCCAGCTGCATAAAATGAATCAATGTAAAAAGAAGCAATATTTGTTTATTCATAAATAATCTACAGTTTTGAAATTAGGTTTAAAAGAAAACTGGTCTGTACAGACTTTGCAGAAAATACTATTGAATTTTGACATTCCACATTACAGCTACAATCCAATTGCGAAAAAAAGGCAACTTTCTAATCATGGAAGAAAACTATTCACATTCCATTAAGGCATGTGAGAGGTCTCCAATCTTAACAGACCTTTCTGATGAAGAGTCTAGGCCCGAAACGTCAAGCTTTCCTGCTCCTATGCTGCTGCTTGGCCTGCTGTGTTCATCCAGCCCCACACAGTGTTATCTTTAACAGACCTTTGTTATATTTTGGCAGAAAGACCTCAATCTTGCCCCACTGCACCTTGGCAGCAGGTGCCCCAAGTTTTAGTGCATCCCTCAGCATGTAGTCCTGGATGTTGGAATGTGCTAGTCTGCACTACTCAGTCAAGGTCTACTCTTTTCACTGGAAGATCGAATGGTTTTGAGCAGTTTCAGGTGCAGTCAACGCGTGTCTGTGTGTGTGTCCCAGGGCCACAGAATACAGAGTCCCGAGTCATGGAGCTGCTCAGGATGAACCTCGACAAAACTCACTGTATCTGTCTCCAGACTTTCTTCGCAAAGGCGCATTCCAGAAAGTGACATAGCCTCTTGCCCAGTGCAGCGGCTTGAAGGGCTGCATGCGGTGGCACACAGAGATTTGGGGTACATGGAGATCTGATGTGTGCTGCCCTTCACATCACCAGCCAAGCTATGTCTTCGTGCTTATTGGAAAGTTCTGGTGATGAGACATTCTGTCAAATAAATTGACAGTCTGGTCAGGGAACAACTTGACAGGACGAGCAGCCAATAGCTAGGAGATGTGAATTCAGGGTCTTAGAAAGCTTTATAGCATGGAAGGCAATTAAAGAAATGGGGAGAGAGAAAAAAAAAAATGATGGGAAGGTTGACCCATGAGCGAGATAGTGTCATCACACAGAGGGTATCACCACAATGCACGTGGGCAATGTCAAAACACAGCACGATCTTGTATGCAGTGATTCTGCACCATTGGAGGGCCGTGGGTGGGAGGAAAGAGTATCAATACAAGAATACAATTCTGCTTTTTGGGTTCCAATTGCATAGAGGCTGCTGCAGGTGGCGAAAGGAAAGAGCACAGGCTCCTGCTGGTGCTTTACTCATCTAAATGGATCATCATAAAGCCATCACGGACTGAACAATGACCAGATCAGCTAAACCTCAAACCGTCAGGCACAAAACCAGACAACTATCCACTCTATTATAAAGGATCTTCTGCTTTCGTTGCTAGTATTATAGACTAACATCCATATTTTGCCCAACATTTCTTTCAATTACACATACGGTGTAAAAAGTGATAGTGAGCAGATCTCCTGTTTTAGTGAAGTTGATCAAAGGATAGTTATTTGGCAGGAACCAGAGGATAACTCCCCTGGGTCTTCTCCAACATAATGCCATGTGATCTGTCTACGTCCACTGGCAAACAGGGCCTCAGTTTAAAATCTCATCCCAAAGACTGCACCTCCAACAGTGTAATTTTCCTTCAGTACAAATGCAGGTCAGGAAGATTAAATAGAGCCAAGCTCTAAACAACAATCCAAAGTTCAAGGAAATAAACAACACTCATACACTGAAATATGGCAAACTATACTGTGTACATCATACAGTAAACATGCATAAGTCTAAATCACAAAGCTCGTAATTTTCATCATACCATACTTGTAACATGTCTTCCCAATCTCACTGCAATGTTAGCTGCCAATGCAAAATTAAATGCAAAAAGTGTTGAGTGTGAGAACAGCGTTTACTGCAAAAATAATAAAGACTTGGTTGTATCTTCAGCCAGTCAACAAATTTAATCTAATTTCCATCCACACCATCTGGTTTGGACTCTGTAACAAAAACATCTAGCAGTTTAAAATTTAAAGCTAGCTTGCACAGAGTAAGACTAAAAGGAATGTGTTATAATCAACACACCTTCTCTAATTTCTTTTTGTTTGTATTTTTTTGGTACAAGTTGAATAACTTCTGGTTCCACATTGGGTTGGAAAGAACAGCAATTCTATCACTATGTTCACATGATGCATAATCACGTACTGCTTTTATTAGTCACGCGAACATAAACATCAAAAACATTTAGATCAAATGCATGTTCTTTCTTCCATGTGAACTACTCCTCAATCTACCCACATCTACAGAGATAAAAGGTACTGCAGATGCTGGAGAATCCGAGATAACAAGCTGTGGGGCTGGATGAACACAGCAGGCCAAGCAGCATC
>JAHRHZ010000078.1:21444619-21503937 GCA_024137785.1 Ginglymostoma cirratum | reverse complement strand
GCTGGATGAACACAGCAGGCCAAGCAGCATCCTGCTCCTATGATGCTGCTTGGCCTGCTGTGTTCATCCAGCCCCACAGCTTGTTGCCCACATCTACAGCTATCTTTGCACTGCACATGACCATCCTTAATTAACCAAAACAAGAAAACTGAAATTTTGCCCAAATTAGCTCGCCTGATGTCTTAAAAAGCAGAACAGTCCTTTTAAACATGGAAATCCATAAATTATGCAAAACCTGATGACAACACTCACTGTATAGGCCCACACATGTAGAAATTCCACTTGCACTTGGGAGAGAGACAGCACTGCTGTCTGCATTCATGGAATTGTATCCAGCAAGTGTGAGTACCTTCGGGGCGAGGAACAAACGGAGGTGGAGTGGGGGAAGACAGTTGTGCTTTCACACAGAACAAACAGAATTTAATCCTTGGGTTAGCAACCATACTATAATATGACAATTCAGCACAGATCACAACGGTAATTTATTGAATTAAGACACTGAGCCTTTGGTCAAATAGCCCATTATTCGGCGAATGAGGAAAAGGCTTCAGTAAATGGAAGGTGGACAACTTCTGAACTTGTGAACTCAAGCAGGCCATTTTGTTAAATGATCTAGGTAATTTTGCCCTTGTTGACTTCAACAAATTCTCTTTGTATTTGTGGGCGTGCATCCAATCATCATTGCACTTACAAACAGATGTTGACAATCAAAGTCACCCACCTCAGTTATCAAAAAGCTTAAACAGTCACATTCTGTTATTGCTCCAAGATATCCAGTCATTATTGATGCTCAATTACTACTGATTGCATAGAAATGATTCGTGCTTTGGCCATATTCAGGACTACAAAAACTCACATTTACCTGCTGTTTTAAATCAAGCAAAAGTTACTGAGCTTTGAATTCATCTCCATATGAACTCCTCCATTCTCTTCACTGATTCAACTTTTTGGCACAATTCCTGAACTAGAAGGGGAGGCTAGCCTAGCCTGTCAATTGTACATATACTCGTTAAAATGTACAAAGCATAGGATACAAAAACTCTGGATTTTACTGTTGCTAAAACAGGTTGAACTAGAATTAAGAAATACCACTGTGAAACAGATGCTGAGAAAATTAGCTTAGAAATTTAATGAGCATGCAAATTGATAGGGTCTGCATTTCATGCATGTGTTCACTTTGCAGACAATAGAATGGAGTGCTGGAACTTCAGTGTAATTTGTCAATATATAGCCAACATGTCCCATTTTCTTTTTGATTGCATCGCTATTTGAAGAGGAGAATTTTCTGCTCTCAGAGGGCAATGAATCATCAAAATTCTTTACCACAGAGTTTGAAATGCTGGGTCTTTAAGCGTACTCTATGCTGATTTTTAATCAGCAAGGGAATCAAGAGTTATGGGGATAAGACAGGAAAGTGGATTTGAAAAGAAAGATCGCACATCTTTGATGCTACGTTAGGGTAGTCAGCTGCTTGTAGGAATGGTAGGTGAACTGTGGAGATAGCAGGAACTCCACCACACCACACTTCACTCTTTCCACTCCTTCGTATTCATTCAGCGAGACTGCGATTTTCATACACCCACGTGACAACTTGTCCACTACATTCAAACAATAACATGTTGACAGGCCCACTCTCACAACCCATCGCAAAGCTGCTTTTACCGATCTGCTTTTTCTCTTACAGGAGAACATCACACATAAAGGCAGGAGTGATTTAAAGAAAGAACAATCCAACTTTACAGACTTCCCCCAAAGGAGGGCCTCTGTGTGGGCTTTGTAAACATGGTGCATGATGTGATGGAGTAAAAGGCAGAAGTATGAATTTATGCACTTGGTAAGGAAGTATAAAGAAGCTGAAATGTAGATGGCTGCAGAAAACTGTAACAGAAAGGGATCTGGGAGTCTTTGTGCATGAATCATAAAAAACTGGCAGATAAATTCAGCAGGTTAATTGGGAAGGCAAATGGAATGTCAGTCTTTATTTCAAAGGGAATGGCATATAATAGAAGGGAGGTCTTGCTCAAATATTACAAGGCATTAGTCAGACCACTGCTGGAATAACGTGAACAGATTTGGTCCCCTTACCTAAGGGTCAAAGTCATATGACACCAGATTATAGTTCAACAGGTTTATTTGAAATCACAAGCTTTCGGAGCTTCATCTGACGAAGGAGCAGCGCTCTGACAGTTTGTGATTTCAAATAACACCAGATCATAGTCGAACAGATTTGTGATTTCTGACTTTGTCCACTCAAGTCCAACACTGGCACCTCCACATCATTATGTAAAGGAGATATATACTGGCATTGGAGGGACTCCAGAGAATGTTCACTGGGTTGATCCTAGGCGTCGAGGGGTTTCCTCTTCCAAAGAGATCAAGTAGGTTGGACCGAATTCAATGAAATCTGGAAAAATGAGAGGTTATTTAAGACCTTATGTTTCCAGGGCTTGACAGGGGAGATGCAGAGAGGTTGTTTCCCTTGTGGGAGAATCTAGCACCAGTGAGCACAATCTCAGAGTAAGGGATGGCCCACTTAAGACAGAGATGAGGAGGACTTTCTTCTCTCAGAGCCAGTGACTTGATGAAATTCTTTACTGCAAAGAGTTCGAGATGTTGGGTCTTTAAGAGCATTCTAGACTGATTTTTAATCAGTAAGGGAGCCAACAGTTATGGGGAAATGACAAGAAAGTGGATTTAAGTATTATCAAGTCAGCCATAATCTCATTGCATGGCAGAGGACACCCATTAGACCAAACTACCTAGGTCTGTTCATATGTCTCATGGGATGAGTAATGCCTGTGGCAAGAAATCCAGACCTGGCTGCTCACTCAAAGTGGTTGGGAAGGATGGAAAACAGAGGAAATCCTTCCTGAAGATGCGTTACTCTAACGACTAGCAGAAATCCCCCAAAAGGGTGTGAGAGATAGATACTTACACGCTAAATCAGACCCAGTGTATAACCAATGGAAGAGTAACAGAATGGCACGGTTTCTAATTTGTTGCAGGATACAGTGCTACAACAGATCCAAATGCTGACTTTCAGGCTTCAAACTACTGATGCAGATTGAATGGTACACACCAATAAGTGTTAAGTACTCAGCACACACGCAGTCAGAGAGTTTATGCAAAATAGCTCAGAATATGGAGGAGTGTTGAGGTTTCACACAGAGCGTACAGATCCATTGCAGCTATCATTCAATGAGTGTTCATTTCCAGGAATAATGATGATGTGGCTGACGATGATTGTGCCTATGGAGACAGACATAATAGCTTCCAAGGTAGCCCACACTTCAACTCTGTTATATGAATCACTTGCTCATCTATTTAGGTAAACCTCTGCTTTCAGTGGTAGCGAGGAACTTTGTGAGAAAGACTAAAACAAAGAATAAACAATCAGCCGAGCATTACTCAAAACAAGAATGGAAGGAAATAACGGAATAAAGCCAAATTGAAGGAGAGCGAAGAAAAACAGTAAAATTGAAGGAAGAAAGCTAACCAAGAAAAATGAGCATGTTTTTGGACCAGTGCCTCGTACAGAAGAGAGTGCTTGTACTTGTGTATTTAGGAAAGTATGCAAGTTAACCAAGCCAAACCAGAAACAAATACATAAACTCATATATGATGGAAAAATCAGATCATGATAGAGGAGCTTATAGCAAAGATTGCTGTTTATCTGTAAGCATAACATTATTCAATTGGAAAATATACTGGTCAGTCGGATATCCATTTGCCAGATAATTAAATAGAATTAATGTTGGAATAGAAAACAGTCCAGATAGTTGACAAATGAATGAAGTACTTATGGGATGAACTGCTGACTACCCCAAAAAACACAAAGTATGCATCCTTCCCCTTGTTGGACGTGGCAAAAAGGGAAATAATCAGTTAAGTTGGCTCAGCCCATCTTGCCCATGCTCGGAGGCAATGACAAAACGTTTGTAAATGACAAACTTTAGTAGTTTTCACCTAATTACAGTATATTATCTTACACGTTAGAGTGGATACAGTGGATGCCTAAACTACCTAAGGCAGGAACTGCAGGAAGTTGCAATGTGGTTGAGATTCCATGGGAACACCTCTCAGTTCAATTCCTTCCCTGACCCACTGGAGTTGCATTAATGTCAGCTCAAAATCGTGGAATGACCACCCCAAAGTCTGCAAAAGAATCTTGTTCACAGATCTAGCTTTCAATCGACTTCTGAATAATACTACTAATTTTCAATGTTCAGATACCCCACCCACTGAATATTTCACTCAGCTGTTTGCTAAATTTAGAACCCAGTGCATTTAATCAATCAAGGCAACTGCAACTAAATTCTCAAATTCTAAAATGTACTGCAATTACTATTGAAATGTGAGTAAGGTGCACATTAAACACCATAAGATTGAGGATTGTTATTTGCATGGATCAGGAATTTGCATTTGTGTTATACTTGGATCTATGACCGCAGTAGAAATGAAAAGTGATTTAGGATATTGGTACTCTTATTGCAATCAGACGTGCTGATTTTTGACTGCAATTCAGTTTCTTCACATATACATGAATTGATAGATCTATTTCAGGTTTAGTTGCAACTGTCCATGCTTCTCCTGTGACCTCAAATAACAGTTACCAGAGACATCAGAATATAAGTTGACCTTTAAAAACAGGAATCAACATATACACAGTGGAACATGGGAACTATTAGCATTTGTGGTCACTGTATTGACAAGTGACTTGAAAAAAAAAGAATTTGTAGCAATAACTTTTTGACTACAATAAAAGCATCTTTTAAAAAAACTGCAAAATTCATTGTCTTCAGCATGTGGTCACAGAGTTCACAAATTCATTCTGAGACGCTTACACTAAGGCATCAGCATAAGAATTCTGTTTTGGATCAATGGTGGTGTCTTCACTTTCAGACTCTTACCCTCCACCAGCAAGTCATTTTCTTCTCTACACACCAAATTAGACATTTCACACTTACTGAATAATCTGGTGTCACTTGGTGCTAACACTATCCCACAATTTGATAATGAAAAGTATAAAAAAAATCATAAGAAGCAGCAGGTATACTTCTACATTGGAAGAGGATTTTTTTTCCTCCCCCCTCAATCAACCATCCACTTATTCAATTCAGTGCCAAAATAATCCTTGAATGGCTTATTGAGACTACATCCAATGGTTGAATTATGCATGGTAGACCCTTTGGTGCAACTTCAGTGTGGGTATTATTTCTCTGCAGCCATTTCTCTGAACACATCCCACAAAAGAAGCTGCATTTTCTTTATGTAGGCCACCAAGACACATACTCCACACATTACTAATCCATTTGTGCATCCAACTGTTGTCAGGCATCATGCCCAAACTCTCCTGCCTTGATGATCAGCATAGTTTTATATTTGGAAATTTATAAGGCTTTAAAGTTTGTCCTGTCACCATGCAATTATCACTGAACTTTATCTCTTCATATCCTGTTGTCATTTTAAACAGAACTGTGTCTGAACCTTTCCACGCCAATTTCAGTCTTAGGCATGTCAAAATTCGTGGGTATTTTACCATTAAGTCACGTCAATAATATAGATGCTTTGTTATTGTATGTCTGATGGAGGCTGCAATGTGGGATGGAGATCTTTGGTAACCTCAGAATGATCTTTACCTCCTGCTACCACACTAGACTGCTTCACTTCATAAAAACTGATTCCACCAGCTAATTGTTTTGCCGAAATCTTTGGCTTGATTTGGCCCATGCAAGGGCACATATACACCTAGCATTTCTAGCATTAATGCTGATATTATTGTGAATCCATTCTGATACGTGCTTTTCACAATCATGTCAGTGGCTGATCCATGTTCAGATGCCATGTTTTGACTTGGGCTCCCTCTTTCAAATTTCTTGTGCCATTTTTGTACCAGTTTTCCACTAACACTAAATTTGCACACTGCTGCACAGTAATTTGATGAGGTTGCAAACTTTGCGTTTTAGCTTGAAATGAGGTCTGTACTTCCTTTGTTTTACTGGATAAGCCATTTTTATTTACCACTAACTAGCCCGTACACATTCTGCTCAGAGTGTGCATGGATTTAAACACATCTTCATTGCACAGCCCACGCTGTGTGCTTGATGTAAATGTCACAACTTAGCACACAGCAAGTAAAACATGCATTCTGGCATATAAAATTAAGACTGCTTAATTGCTCAATGCTGTGCACAGCATTTTATGGTTAAAAAGGGAGTAACTTCTGTGCTGCATAAAGGCAAAAGCAGGAATGTTGGCCCCTTTTTTTGGGATACCATCTTAAGTACTGCAATCTACAGTTGTGCTAAATTTATATTTTAGCACTAGTTTCAGCAGAAATTCTCATCCACATAACCATTCAAGCTATTGATTAATGCATTATTGTTGTCAATTATGGGAAGGACAGTCAAAAGTTCTACATAAAATTCTCAATTTCACATTCAAAAAACAATTCGAGTTTTCCCCACCCCAGCCTAATTGTCCTCCAGCAGATAAGAGAAAGCCACCCTTCTGAACCATTTCACGCACATGAAGTGAAAGCACTGCGTTGGTGCAGAGAAGTTCTAGATTTCTATCCAGTGCAGTTGTTATGTTGTTAAAAACACATCAGAATCACATCACATCTACAAACATGTGACTCACTTTACAGCATTGAAAGTAGATCAAGTTGTTCTTTTTATATTACTGGCTTTTTTTTTCTCCAAATCAAAGCACATAGAAATAAGGTCTTTGTTTAATAAATAAAGCCAGATGGATAAACAATCCATTTAAGTGTTATCACATGTACAAAACGCAAATGGAATCAATGAGTTCTTCTATTCGAGAATGTATGCCAAACAAATTCCACTGTTTACTCTTGGAGTAGATGTGTTGGGTTTCAGTGGCCATTTCACCATGTCATTTGCTGTAGCTCAGCATTCTCCATTTATACACTGTAGTGTAATTCTTCCTGTAAAAAGGAGGCATTCCAGCTGGAGATCTGCTATACCACACCAAGTTTTGATGGCATGGGTAGGTTATGAAGGTAAGGTCACAAGTTGCGTGTTTTTCTTTTCCCTATGGTTCCTCGGAGGTTAGTCTTTTCCTCCTCGTGCGTGCTGTCTTTTAAGGATATTTTATCTAAATATTATTTGCTTGGGTTTTTGTTTTTCTGACTAGTTTGAAGTTCAACCAGTGAATTCTTGTCACTATCTCACCAAATCCAGAATTGGCCTCAAGAGAGCAGCCAAGTGGTATCACAGATGGGAACAGATGTTCCCAGAATGCAATGACAGAGGTACATGGATTAGCTTCAGTATCTTTTAGCAATCCAGTGGTCCAGATGGTTAAAGGTTGAAGCAGCCAAGTTTTACGGGAACTGGGAGGTAACATTGGGTCTCTTCTCAGCCTGTGCTGGTTTAATTGATATCAGACTATTGGACTGGTCAAACTTAGCATCTGCAGGTCAGATAGGAGACATCTTGCGTTAGGTTTGTTCACCCAGTTGGTATATACATCATTCCTCCTAAAAAATGCATACACAAATATTGGATGAACATAGCAGGCCAGGCAGCATCAGAGGAGCAGGAAAGCTGATGTTTTGGGTCTGGGCCCTCCTTCAGAAAAGTTTCTGAAGAAGGGCCCAGACCCGCAACATCAGCTTTCCTGCTCCTCTGATGCTGCCAGGCCTGCTGTGTTCATCCAGTTCCACACTTTGTTATCTCAGACTCCAGCATCGGCAGTTCCTACTATCTCTGATACACACATGTTGACTGTTTTAAAGATCTTACATAAAGAATGGATGCTTGGATGTGCTGCAGATTGCCTGATTAAAAGGCAACAACCCTCTAACTCCCACCTGTCATTGAATTACCTTGCCATTTATTTGTCCAATTTTTAAAATAATGGGGCAGTGCCACATTGGAGAAGTAGAAATAAAACTTTAAATGACAAAGGAACAGTACGTGCAAGTGATGATAAATTATCTACTCCCATCTTCCACCAACTGAGATGCAATTATCAGGAAACACACTATTCGCAGCAGGTAATCAGAAACGCTAATGAAATAGAACAAAGAACAAAGAACAAAAAGAAAATTACAGCACAGGAACAGGCCCTTCGACACTCCAAGCCTGCGCTGATCCAGATCCTCTATCTAAACCTGTTGTCTATTTTCCAAGGATCTGTATCCACCTGCTCCCTGCCTATTCATGTATCTGTCTAGATACATCTTAAATGGCGCTATCGTGCCCACCTCTACCACCTCCACTGGCAACGCGTTCCAGACACCTACCACCCTCTGCGTAAAGAACTTTCCACGCATATCTCCCTTAAACTTTTCCCCTCTCACCTTGAAATCGTGACCCCTAGTAATCGAGTCCCCCAATCTGGGAAAAAGCTTCTTGCTATCCACCCTGTCTATACCTCTCATGATTTTGTAGACCTCAATCAGGTCCCCCTCCCCCCAACAACCTCAGTCTTTCTAATGCAAATAATCCTAATCTACTCAAACCTCTCTTCATAGCTGGCACCCTTCAAACCAGGCAACATCCTGGTGAACCTCCTCTGCATCCTCTCCAAAGCATCCACATCCTTTTGGTAATGTGGCGACCAGAACTGTACGCAGTATTCCAAATGTGGTCGAACCAAAGTCCTATACAACTGTAACATGACCCGCCAACTCTTGTACTCAATACCCCGTCCGATGAATGAAAGCATGCCATATGCCTTCTTGACCACTCTATCGACCTGCATTGCCACCTTCAGGGTACAATGGACCTGAACATCCAGATCTCTCTGTGCAATGCCAGTTCTTACTTCAAGGGGGTTGGAGTATAGGGTAAAGAAGTCTTACATCAAAAATTCCTCAAAAGTTCGATGTAGGATGTGACCAATAAGGTACCCTTTGTCGTCTGGTTCTTCCCTTGAGTGAAGAAACTACACCACGTTCTTCGTAGCCTTCAACGTCATCAATGATGGCGAACATCTTGCCAAGGTCATCCTTAAGCCTTCACCTCACACCTTCATTGTTCGCAGCAAACTACCTAACCTTCAGGACAACATCGACCACAAACACCATACAACCCTGCCACAGCAACTTCTGCAAGAGGCGTCAGATCATTGACATGGATACTATCTTCACAATAGGGAACACCATATACCACGGACACGGCTGGTATTCATGTGACTCAGCCAACATTGTCTATCTCATACGCCGCAGGTAAGGATGCTCCGTGGCATGGTATGTTGATGCTATGACAACAGATGAATGGACACCACGCAACAATCGCCAGACAGGAATGTTTCCTCCCAGTGGGGGAGCACTTCAGCGGTCAAATGACACTCAAAGTCCGATCTTCGGATAAGCATCCTCCAAGGTGGCCTTGGAGGTACACAATGCAGAATTACTGAGCAGAAACAGATAGCCAAGTTCCACACCCATGAAGATGGCCTCGTTCATGATCTTGGGTTCATGTCACGTTACATGTAGCCCCACCATACTGTTCTGTATTTGTAAAGTCTTCCTTACTGTCGTGTTTTGACACCATCACCTTGATAACTTGTTATGGTCTCTCCACCTTAATTAGTTTGTACAGTTTTGGATTACTTGTTACTTTGATTAGACCGTCGGAATGCAGGACTTATACTATTATGTTCGTCCAGCCATTTGGTTTGTCTCCAGCACCATCTTACTCTTAATTTTTTGTAATTATCTCTCTACCTCTATTAATTGCAAGTCATGTCAGATCATCGACATGGATACTATCATTGCACGTAGGAACACCAAACACCATGTGCACAGCAGGTATTCATGTGTCTAGGTCCAGGCAGCATAGTCTCAGAACAAATGGGTGTCAAATTAAGACCAAGATGAGGAGGAATTTCTTCTCTCAATGGGTTGAGAGTCTTTGCGACTCTTTGCAATAGAGACCTGGGAGGACAGAGTCCTTTTGTATATATTTAAGGCTGAGATAGACAGATTATTGATCAGCAGGGGAATCAACTGTCATGGGGAAAATGCAGTAAAGTGAATGTGAGGAATGTCAGATCAGCCATGTTTCAATTCAATGGTGGAGCAGGTTCTGCAGCCAAATAGCCTACTCCTGTTTTCTATGGTCTTATGGTTTCAGTCAATATAATGTAAATATTATTGTCTACAAGTAGAGTTCTTATATTAACCAGTACACTATTTCAGATACCAATCAAAATTGAATAATGAGCTACTTACTTTTCAAAAAAGTAGTTTATATGCTCAATACACTATTTTAACTCAACTGTGTCTCTCAAAATTAGCAACTGGTAAAGCAATTCAAACTTCCTGCTGACAGCAGTCTGCAGTAAGTCTCCATATGGTATGAATTATTGCAGGTACGATCTACTTTCTGTTTGGTCTTTACATGAAATTTTACTGTAAAATAAAAGTTGACAATGAATTCAAGATATTAATTGGTTAAACTAAACATCCTTGCCAGTTGTGCCTCACAGGAAATAAAATGCTGGTCTAATGCAGCCCATTACTTTAGTACTTAATCTCTCTGAATTCTCATTAAGACAGATGGCCAGCTATCTCAGCAGAGCTCATCCAGTGCAGAATATTAAAACACCATCTCCATTTACATGAACTCTGCTTAAAAACCTAGTTAAAAGAAAATTTCAACTTATGTTATTTACAATCACATTATCTTTGCATTTACATTGTCCGGAAAGACTGTACAAATAACTTAATTCATACAAGAATTACTTAGCATGTACAGCACATACACAGGCTATCTGAATCACTTGTCAAATGTTACTCCCAGCTTCCTCCCACACTCCCGTTGTCCACCTTCTTTTCTCCTTTATGTACTTGCTGAACTTTCCCAGAAATGCATCAGTGGTATTCATTATAGCCATTCAATTTACTAGCAAGCATCACTTTTTGGAGAAAGTTGTTTTTCTTCTATTCCTACTGGATATAGTTTATATTTATATTAACATTATATTTTTGGACACCTCCAGAAATACAGTCCCTTTTCTACCACACATACTCCTTCCCGCTCCAGGGAGAGATCAGTCCCAGTCTGTTCAATCTTTCTTTTGGTATAGCCTTTCCATTCTATATCATCAGTATTCAACCTTGGTGCACCATCTCCATTGTCTCAATGTTTTTTATGAGACAGTCCAGAATTGCATATATTACTGCTAACTGTGGTCTAACCATGGTCTGTACAAGTTTAATAGCATTTCAAAAGTATCCTGCAAGAAATGAATCACCATATATTGCTTGCTTCCTTATGGCCTGTTTAACCTGCAGCGCTTCTTTGCGATTTCTGTACTTATCTCCCTCAATACTTTGGTTCAATTTGGACTCTTCTTTTCCAAGGAGTATGCAGACTCCTTACTCTTTCTACCACAAAACAGCACCTCACAATTACTTATATTAAAATTCATTTACCACTTGAATTTCAATTATGTATACCTATTAATACCTACCTGTACACCCAAATTTGGAAGTATTTGCATGTTGTGTATGACTATAACTTTAGATTCTTATTCGAAATGTCTACACCCTACAATTTTTTTTGTAGCAAACAGGATTATGAATTTATCAACAGTAACTATAAAATGTGTGGCTTCTTCAGGTCTTTTATTGAACTGATCACATATTTGCACAGACACCATCTTCTTTCTTACGAAAGTGTCAAAAGCCATCTACACTAGTTCTATCAATGCAAAAAGTTGTAACATTTATCCTGCCCTCAAGCTGTACACAGCGAGTTTAAAAAGACTGTAGGCAGAAGGAAATGCAAAAGAAGCCAAGGTTAGAATGACTGTCAAATTGCCAATAAATTTTCTGTTTGAAGAGTGAAAGAATGTACCTTTGTGACACAGAGCAGGAATTCAGGCTGTGATCACTGCAGTGACGAGAAGCCAAACTTTCATTCAATGAAAAATCTAATGTCAGTGACAAAAACCTAAGTCAAAAATAAAAAGCATCAATTCAGCCAGCTTGCCTCATGTCCTATATCAGTTAAACGGAAAACAAAAAGAATATATAGGATTGAGATACCTAGAGAGTGGATAGAAACAATCTATACCCATCAGCAGAATGGTCAATAATCAAAGTGCGAGGGGACAGAGATTTAAAGCAATTGGCAGAAGATTGGAGGAAAAACCATTTTCACCCACAGCATGGTGAGAATTTGAAACACATTGCTAACAAGGTAGAAACTATCATCGCATTTCAAAAACACTTGAATTTCCATTTGAAGTCCTTAGTGGCTACAGAAAAAAGGCTTCAATGTGGGATTAAGCTGAATATCTCTGTTTGACCAGCATAGACAATGATGGACCAAATAGCCTCTTGCTGTGCTGTAACTGGTTGCAGAATTCAATCAGTCTGCAACCAGTGGTAACAAAGTTGAATTTTCATATTTTGTAATGAAGGCCCAATTGCAAACATTTTTTTCCACACAATATGCAAAAACACAGGCTTTATTAAGTAGCACAATGAAATGTACAAGTCACATTATTTTCTTATCAAATGCAATTTCCGAGGGCACAGGGGGTTTACAGCAACAGGAGAAAAGTAATTGGGTTATTAGTGCATTGGAAGCTGCAATTACATTTAAAGATAACATCTGACTGCTCTTGGGGAGAAAAGGACAATCCACAATATTTACAGACGGCTCAAAGCACCAATTAGTGTACAACAGTTAATTAACAAAAGGAAGGAAACTATTTCAGGACTTGATAACAAACGTTTACATTATATTTTTCAATGTTCAAATATAGCTTCAGATGTGGGACACATTTATTATCTGTAAAGTGCAAGACACAAGATACATCCACATTGAAGGCAAATGTGGAAATATGCAGATATCAACAAAAGCAACAATTTACAGCTGATATACAATTGATATAAAACAGGAATTAAATATTTTACAGAATATTTGGGGTGCTTTTATTTTTAAATAAATCAATGATTCAATTTCACCACTATGATATAGTTATCAATATCCTCACTGTACTTTGTTTCCAAGTTGTAACTGCTGTAACAATGTGACAATTTCAGTGGCATTGGTGAAGAAAAATCCACCTTTTTCACTCAGTTAATCAGCTGATAAGAGATCAACTTGTCTGCCCATGGAAGCTCTCGATATGGAACAGTTCATTTGCCACAGCAATCTTACTCCGAGACCAAAAAAGAGCAACACTGCAGGAAGCTGTCATTTGCCCTCTCCTCTTGACGAGTGAAGTAGCTGAATAATATTAATACCAAAACAGAGGCAAAGGTTTGGTTGACAAAGTGCAGATCAATCATGGCAAAAGGGTTGCTGGTTCAGAGATAGGGAGCAAACGATCAGTAATTCAGCATTTATATATTTTCACTGAATATAACTCCATGATGATTCTTTTTGCTCCTTTTCAAACAACAGTAATTTGTTTCATAAAGATGCTAAACAGCTAATGAAACTATTATACTTTTAAATGGGGCTCCTCCTTTAAGCTTAAAAGAAAACTGCACAGAATCAGTTAAGGGACAGTTTATCATCTCTTGTTAATGCCTCATGCAGCACTGCCTCCCTGTAAAATGACGTATCTACACACTTTGTTGCAATCCTTCCTCCCATGCTGATGGGGTGATTCAGAATCGACACTGCATAAGCTCAATAAAAGTTTGTGACAGCCGATAAACTTAAAATAAAAGCTGGGTGACAGCTATGGTAAGTGAGCTGTCAATGCAGTCTTACACTTTGAACGGAAATCATCAGATTTCTCTATCAATTCATCATCACAGCTACATACATATCCTTTACCAACTGACAGCAGTAAAAGGGCAGTAATTAAACTGCATTTGTGCTTTGCAATGAAGGATTTAGAGTCATGAAGGATTTAGAGTCACAAAAGTTCTCTGTAAATGCCAATAAGCAAAGTATTACAATAGTGTATGGAGCGAGGCTGCAGATACTATTAAAAATATTGCAGTTAACCATGTTTACCTAATCTAGATCAAAAACAAAAGTCACTCCGCCTGGGAAATGAAGAAAAATAAAATTGTGACAGACATATAGGAACTCAGAGGATGAAGATCCCACACAAGCCAAAGCAAATTTTAAGACTGAATATCAGAGATACAGCACCATATGCCACGTGTACAAATCCTGAAGGGCAAGACAACCAGCTGCTGCTTGAGGTTTCATAAAGGCAGGGTTTAAGAAAATGAGTTCTTAGCAATGAAAGTAAGTCTAACTTACTACAGAAAGCAGGACTAATTAAATACTTTGAAATGGAACGCAAGTAAGAAACAACAAAACAAAACTGCTGCTAAGCGTAGGGATCCTGGCCACATCAACATTATGCTTTGTTCAGTGAATCAATGGAGTTTGAACCTCAATTCCAGTTAGGAATTCATAATATGCAGTAAAATCCATCTGTGGTTTCCTGCTAGAAGAAGCTGACAATAGCAATGTGGGCAGCTGGGAGATGGTAACATAGTAATTAATAACACGTTACGGTACAAGTTTAAAGAATAAAATTAACTTGCCTCTTCTCCAGATCAGGATCTCCTTACTTGCTTCATAGAAGATTTACTAAAGTCAACTGTGAACTGATTATTGTTTTTAATTCCTCATAAGCAAGGCCAGCAGGACTAGTTTGCTCATAACAAAGTGGCTTGGTATCATGAGTGTAGGAGTTGGGTATTACTTTAAACAAGCAGAGACTTGAGCAGCCACATGGAATACAAGACTGAGGTCAAGCAGGGGATTTTTACGTAAAGCGTAGGCAAGGACTCTGTAGAATGAATTGCAACCCAGATAGATGAAAATATACATGAGACTAAAAATCATTTGCAAGGCCACGAGATTATTCTTCCCTAGTTAAAATTCCATGTTAAACTGGAGTTGTGGCTTGCTCCAGCACAGAATGCAGTGTCCCCAGTGCAAACTTTAAGGGGATTACTGCAGGGGATAAAAGTTTTCTTTCTGCATCGTTCTACAGCTGACCGCTGGGAATGATCAGAATAGCTGGGGGAGTATTCAAATCCTGCAGTGCTGCTTCAGGCTGAATTATGAACAGAAGGCCTTTCTGCTGTCTGAGTTTGCCCAAAGGAGGAAATATCTTCCCAGTTGCTACGTTAAACAATATTCTGAAGGAACTTGATCTTTCATTCAGAAAGATCATGGCTGACCTAGCTGTGGTGTCAACTCCACTTTCCTGTTTGTTCACCACTGCTCTAGACTCCTTTATCAAAAATCTAACTTGGTCTTGAATAAATTCCATGATCCACCTTCCACTCCATTTTTAGGGAAAATAACTCTGTACGAATGTGAGAAACAAAATCTCAACTCAGTCTTAAAACACACCTCTTATTCTTATTATGTGTTCCCTTGTGGTTCTCACCTCCACAACAAGATACATTTTCTTGAATATACCCTATCAATTTCCCTCAGTATTTTATAATGTTTCAATAAGGTCACCTCTCATTCTTCTTAAATCCAAAGTGTATATGGTCAACCTGTTCAACCCTCATGATAAGCCCTCCACCCCAGTAAAAAGAGTTAAGTGAATCTTCTCTGAACTGCTTTGACAGCAAACACACTTTTTCGAAACAACATTCTTAAATAACACTATATCTAGATATGGTCTTGCAAAAACAAAAAAAAACAAAAAAGTCCTATAATGTTGCAGTAAGAATAAAACTTCTGCTTTGATAATCCACTTCACATGGAATAAATTCCAATTTACCTTCCTAATCACTTGCTGAACCTCCATACCAACCTTTTGTGATTCATGTATCAAACACCCAAATCTATGACTCTTTGTACCTCTCGGTCCTACCATCTTTCTCCTCTTAAAAATCATATGTTGTTTTACTATTCTTTCTGCTAAAGTAGCAAACTTTATTTTTACACATTATACTCCATCCCCCAATTTTTCCCCCCCTCTCCTCACTTAACCTATCTTCCATTATGGACTCTGCCTCTTGACGGCTTACTTTCCTACTCACCTCAGTTAATTTACTGTGAGGCAAATTTAGCTACCAAACATTAAGGGACAAATTACTATAGATTGTAAATAATTGAGGATCCAGCACTGATCCCTGTGGATCAGCCTGCCAACTCAAAAAAAAAAATCATTTTACCTTTTCTACTTCTGGTAAGCAATCAATCTTTCATCCTTGCTAACAGGCTACTCACTACAATACCTGGTTCTCAGAATATTAAACACTTAATTTCAGCAAGTTTCTGAAATATACTATCCACTTTTTCAGGATATCATTCGTTACATCATTGACACTCATTGAAAAATCACAAGCTTGAGTGTAAAATGTCAGTTACGGTTCCAACTAGCACTGAAAAACAGCCTCTGCTTCACAGAGGCACTAAAATAACAGTTTAATTTTGATCCCTCTGAAGTCATGCAGTTGGAAAACCAGTGGACCAGCTAATCATACATCATGTTTGAACTTTGACATCACAAAGTACAATTCCAACAGAAAGTCAAACCTGATTACATATTAAATTGCCTCAGTGCTTCTTGGTAGTTACTTACTAAGAGAAGCAGGACAGTCCTACCCATTAGACATATAGGTTTAAACAGCAGTAAGTTGAGCTCTGCATATGTAAGCATCCTTGCAGACAGCTGATTCTTGAAATTGAGAACTACATTCACAGCCAGCCAGTATAAATGTGACAGTACCCAGCTGAATCCAATAAGAATAAGCATGCACTTTTAGTGAACATCACAGGGGATAACGTACCACATGTCTCCTCAATTCAGAGAGGAAATTGGGCACTCATTGACCATTATTTTCTATCCAGCAGCATTCAGAAATGAAAATGTGGAGTGATTTTTGGCAGTGATTCATTCCCTGGCAGTTGGGTGAACTATGAAATCTATCAACCATTCTTGCAAATTGACTGATAAGAGATCTGTATTTTGTGGCATTGTGTCAAAATGCAGCTTATAGGATGATGGTCATTGCATTGCTTATCTATACTGGACAAAGCTGACATTCTGAACTACTAATTTGACAAAAGTCTGACAATGAATTTTCCACTCCCCAATCAATAATGCAGGTAACACCAAAAAAAACTATTGCTGCAACACTAATTATGTTATCGTCCATCATGTGCTTGTTGAATAGAAGTTACACAATTCACCTTCCCTCAAACATTGGTTTCCAGTTAAACTGATTGCTAAGTCTTTTGGTAAGCATGGCTGAATTTCTATTTTGGTAGCAAGAGTGGTAACTTATTGTATAAAACTATTTGATCTGCAAGACTCTAAAAACATGGCATGTAAAATTTATATTATTGTGGTGCTCCTGTGTTGTCTGGCATGGTATGCAGAACATATGATGTCAGTTTTGCCTCAGTTGGCAGCACGTGCCTCTGGGTCACGAGACTGGGAGCTCGACTTGCACTCCAGAACAGGAATCCAAAAGTCACTGCTGATATGCCAGTGCAATACTGAGTGAATTTAACAATACTGAATGTGCCATCTTTTGGAGGAGACACCAAAACAAGGCCCTGTCAACCATCTAGTGCTATATAAGGGTTGCCCATTGAAGACAGATGAGGAGACGTTTTCTCAGATGGTTGAGTGCCTTCCTGAAAAATGGTGGAAGCAGACTTTTGTTATTTTGAACACCAAAGGTAGATAGATTCATTATAAGCCAGGGGTTGAAAGGTTATCGAGGACAGCTGAGAAGGTGGAGTAATAAGATCAGACCTAGCCTTCTTGAATGGGTTACCTTATAGAGGTTTATAAAATCATGAGGGACTTAGAGAAGGTGAATAGCAAAGGTCCTTTGTCTAGGGTTGGGAAGTTCAAAACTAGAGAGCATAATTTGAAGGCAAGATAAGAACATTTAAAAGGAACCCAAGGGCCAACTGGTTCATATGTGGAATGAACTGCTAGAGAATGTGGTGAATGCAGGTACAGACAATTGGACAGGTACATGAATAGGAAAGGTTTACATGGATATGGGCCAAATGAGACTAGATTAGTTTGGGATTATGTCCGACATGGACTGGTTGGACTGAAGGGTCTGTTTCTGTGCTGTTTGACTCAATGGCTGAGCAGATTTTCAGGGCCAACTAGTCTACTTCTGCTTCCGATTTTTATGTTCTGTTGCAAATGATCCCAAAGTACTATTGTGAACAATACCAGTGGAATTATCCTCAACTCCCTGGCCAATACTTATTCTTCCATCAATATCTCAAAAAATAGATTATTTGATCTTTATCACATTGCTTTTGGGAGTTTACTGCGTGCAAATTGATTATCCCCCTGCCATGCGTCCAAAATTCAATGTGACAACAGTTCAAAAAGTACGTAATTACCTGTAAAGTGCTTCAAGACATTTATTCTTCATGAAACACAGAAGGAATTCAAGTTTTTTTTTGGAATATATAATGTGGTTGGTTGAGAGTGGTGTAAGACATATTTTGACTTTTGCGGATTGTTCTTTGTTCTTAATTCAATGTACCAATAACAATACAGCACAGAAACAGGACTTACGGGACTGCAAGCCTGCGCATCACATTTTGCCCTTCTGTACTAAAACAGTCTTCACTTACAGGATTTGTAACCCTCTATTCCCTTCCTATTCATGTATTTGTCCAAGTGCTTCTTGAATGCTGCTATTGTGTCTGCTTCCACCACATCCTCCAGCAGCTCATTCCAGGCACTCACCACCCTTTGTGTGAAAAACTTGCCTCACATCTCTTTTAAACTGCTCCCCACTCCTCCAACCAACACTTTCAACCTGTGTACCCTAGTAATTGACCCCTCCACAAGGGGAAAATGCCTCATACTTTCCACTCTATCTATGCCATTCACAATCTTATCAACTTCTACCAGGTTGCCCCTCAACTTCTGTGTTCCAGTGAAAACAAACCCCGTCTATCCAAACTTTCTTCACAGTTAAAATCCAGGCAACATCCTGGTAAACCGTTTCTGTACCCTCTCCAAAGCATACACATCCACCTGGTAATGCAGTGACCAGAACTGTACGCAATATTCTAAGTGTGGCCGAACTAAAGTTCTATAAGGCTGCAGCATAACTTGCCTACCCTTATACTCAACACCCTTTCCAATAAAGGCAAACATGCCACAGGCCTTTTTTACTACCTTATCTACCTGAGCTGCCACGTTCAGTGATCTGTGGACTTGTACACCCAAATCCCTCTGCATATCAATACTCCTAAAGGTTCTGCCTTTCATTCTATCATTTCCATCTGTATTTGACCTTCCAAAATGCATCATCTGCCATTTGTCCGGATTAAATGCCATCTGCCATTTTTCTGCAAATGCCTCCAACTGATCTATATCCTGCTGTATCCTTTGACAATCCTCCTCACCATCTGCAACTCCACCAATCTTGGATCGTCTGCAAACCTACTCATTAAACATGCCATGTTTTCCTCCAAATCATTTATGTTGATCACGAACAGCAAAGGTCCCATCACTGATTGCTGTGAAACAGCACTAGTCACAACCGTCCACGCTGAAAAGCATCCTTCCCCCACTACCCTCTGTCTTCTACAATTAGGCCAGTTCTGTATCCATCTTGACAGCTCACTCCTGATATGGGGGCTGGTAGTATGGGTGGTTTGGAAAGAAGTTGGAAGCAATTGATTCAATACATTATGATGTGGAATACATTGAGGCGGAGCACACAGGGTTGGAAATGAGGACGTTCATTAACTTGGAGCAGTCTGGAAATTAATAAAAGAAATAGACTCAAGTGGACAGAAAGAAATAAATGCACAAAAAAAAACAAACTATGAAAGAAAGAACATGACTATCTTATCTTGTTTGTTGATAAGAAAGTCTGAAAAAACACTATGAACCAAATCAGCTGCATGAAAATGGCCTAAATATCTACATGTAAATTAAATGCAACACAGCAACTTGACACAGGAAGTTTGACGAAATAGTGCATCAGATATACCAATATTTTAAAAAGTGGTCAAAGATATATTGATAAAGTTTTCATGAGAAAGAGAAGTGTACCAATCACAAAGGGGTGTTATGTTCTTAATCTACATAATTCTGAGCATAGTTTTAAAATACACTTTTAATTGCAGTTAAATACTACAGTGTGATAACTCTACATCTTGAGAAACAAAAACAGGGGATTTTCAGAAAATGAACTGAATCCACTCAGTAGAGAAATACAATATCAAGTGATAAGATGATGGGTGTGAAACCACAAGTTGGGGAGCAGATTGAATTGTAGTCATGTGACATACCAATACCTGTGTTATGTCAAGATCATTCTTCCATAAAGTTCAAACAAAATAACATTATGAAAATGTGTCAAAACCCTCTATCGCAAACAACTGGATTAGGGTTATATTTGAGTATTCCTATGGCATTTATGTAACATTCACTCATGAGGAATTTTATTTATTTAGGCACATAACAAGAAATAGTTCCTCAAAACTCCTGAGGAATAAAAAAACAAAATGGAAGGAGTTAGAGAATTATAATTATAGCTGCAGAATTAAAGCAGTAGCAAACTGAAGAATGTTGCTCATATGTTAGTGCAAAACTAAATGTATAGCTACGTTTCTAATCGTGAAAAGGAAGCATTTTAAATTATTTTCAGGGTTTAATGCAACATTTTTTATCTACTTAGGTCACAGCCTCAATAGTCATCCCAGCCGCTCGTTCTGCACAAGCATTTTCTCTCAGTGTGACTGCACATGACTACTTTGTGCTTTCCCACTCAGGTCTGAAGAGAAGGATTCATTCATAATAAACCATCAGCATACACATCTAAGCATTCAAGAGGGGAAAGCAAACAATCAAATGATGCTTTATTGATGTCCACTTCTGAAACCCTTGCTAAATAAAGAGAAAAACATTTGAAATGAAACAAGTACACAGTGTAATGCTTTTTTCTGATTTGTTGCTTTTTAAAGGTGGATATCCCTTATGATGTGAAATCACCAATACTGTACTTACATTCTTAAAATGTACAAGTATTAACTCACTCATATGTATACTATATTAAAATGTGTGATAATAGAAGTGTTACCCAGTTATGATCACCTGCTCAAAGCAGGTAGCTGGAGGGAACGGCCGTCATATTTCCTGTTGTGTCACTCATTGCAAGTATTAGAATCCGAGAATCCTCAGAGGGTGCAGAAAGAGGCCGTTCACCCTTTCTCATCTGAACCAACCTGCCAAAGAGCATTCCACCCAAATGCAGTCCCCTATCCTATCTCCAAAATCCCTCACTTCCCATGGCTAGTCCAGCTAGCCTGCAGATCCCTGGACACAATAGAGTTTAGCATGGTCAATCCACCTACCTTGCACAGCTTTGGACTGTGAGGGGAAACCAGTGCACCTGACAGAAACCCACGCTGGCTCAGGAAGAATGTCTGTGTGGAGTTTGCACAGTTGCCCAAGGCTGGAATCGAACACAGGTTCGTGGCGCTGTGAGGCTGCAGTAATTGCCACTCAGCCACCTCGTTCAGGTATTAATTCCAAAATCAGGTCTTGATGCATTCAGGTTATCATGGCATTTAATGTCACATTCTAGCTCACCATATTTGTAATTAAAAAGAAACCTTGCTGCTTTTAGAAAGAAAACCGATCTTGTGAGGAAATTCAGACAGAAACCAAAACAGCAAAAGTTTGCCAAGAAAAATACAGTGCAACATAAATGCACACTTAGCCATAGTTTGTCGTAATGACTGCTTAGAACATCTAAACTAAAAAAAAATCTCCAATGACAGAGCAAAAAAAAATGCTATGAAGTCACAATAGAGGAGTGTACTTCCAAAAGAATGACATGCTTGAAATGATCTAAATTATGGTGCAGTATGAAATAGAGTCAGAGTTATACTGTCATAAAGCACGGAAATAGACCCTTCAGTCCAACACATCCATGCCGACTAAGTTTCCTTAAACGAAACTAGTCCCTGCATTTAGTTCATATCCCTTTAAACCTTTCCTATTCGTATACTCATCCAAACGTCTCTTAGTTAAATGTTGTAATTGTACCTGCATCCACCACTTCCTGTGGCAGTTCATTCCACATCCAAACCACACTCAGAAAAAGTTGCCCCTCAGGTCCCTTCTAAATCTTTTTCGTCTCTCTTTAAAATTATGTCCCCTAGTTTAGAAGTTCTCTACCCTAGGCAGAGTACCTTTGCTATTCATCTTATCCATGCCCCTCATGATTTTACAAACCTCTATAAAGGTCCACCCTCGACCATCTATGGTCCAGTGAAAAAACAAAGTCCTAGACTATCTAGCCTCTCCTTATAAAACTCAAAACCTTCAGTCCACACAACATTCTTGTAAATTTTTCTCTAAACCATCTCCAATTTAAGAACAACCTTCCTATAGAAGGGTGAACAGAACTGTACACAGTACTCCAATGTAGCCTTACCAACGTCCTGTAAAACCACAACACGATGTCCCGACTCACCTGCTCAATGGTCTGAGCAGTGTAGCAAACGTGCCAGATATCTTCTTAACCATCCCATCCACCTGTGATGCAATTTTCAAGGAACTTTGTAGCTGACCTTAGGTCTCTTTGTTCTAAAACAATACCCAGGGCTCTACCATTTATTGTATAAGTCCTGCCCTTGTTTGTTTTACAAAAATGCAATACTTGGCATTTATCCAAATTAAACTCCATCTGCCACTCCTCAGCTCGTTGGTCCAATTAATCAAGATTTCTTCAATCTTATATAATCTTCTTCACTGTCCACTATACTACCAACTTTGGTGTCATCTGCAAGCTTACTAACCTTGCTTCCCAAATTCTCATCCAAATTGTTTCTATAAATGACAACAGTAAGTGGACCCAGTACCAATCCTGGAGGAACACCATTGGTCACAGGCCTCACATCTGAAAAACTCTCCATCGTCATCCTGTCTCCGACTGTCAAGCCAATTTTTTATTCACTTGGTAAACTCTGCCTGAATCCCATGTGATCTAAATTTACTAACCAGTCTACCATGCATTATGTATTCCAGCCACAGGCTATAAAACAGTAATGAGCTCAAAAACATTTCTTGAACTTATACTGGCATGAGACACAACAGTGAGTATAAAAAATGTTGCATAACTGAATAAATATTTTAAAAATCAATCCATCAGATTTACTGTGTTTGAAAAACTCAATGTGTAACACACTAACTGATGATTTTGATTGAAAAACAAAGGTTCAAATTTGGCAGATCCAGTAGTTATTGCTCAATGAACACTTGACAGAAATTTGCCCTAGACTACTTTGGCACAGCATCTCAGAGTGTAGATGAAGTAGCTTTAGGGATTATCTATCACTATGTGCTCAATGTGGTGCTTTAAAACTCAAAACAATACAAGTCAAGAAAAGGAGCAAATTACTGCAGATGATGGAATCTGCACTGAAAACAACAAATGCTGGGGATCACAGTGGATCAGGCAGCAGTCAGAGTCATCCAGACTTGAAACGTTAGCTTGCTCTCTCTTCATGGATGCTGTCTGACCCGTTGTGATCTCCAGCATTTGTCGTTTTCAGTATCAGTCAAGAAAACATGGATATTGTAAATTTGATGCAGAATTAAAGATTCTTCCAAAATTTCAAAACTGCAATCTGGTAGAAATATAGATTTTCTAATCCTCCGTCAGACTTTGGATAGAAATCTGTTACATCCCAAATCCAATGGAAATTACATTTTGCTATTCTCATTAGTTGACAGAGTGCTGTTCTATACACAACATGATTTGGTCCCAGGACAAGCTTATATTTTTGCCTTTCTGCATCTAGATAGTTTATTCAATGGCCCAAGAACAAAGTTGAGCAAGGACGTTCCAAATAACCCCATCTGTTACTTCCACTGACATCTTGCAATTGATCGTAACGGATGGTTACAATCCAATTTACAGAACCACAAATTAATTTGTTTAACCACAAAGTTCCTCTTTGTCCTCCCAAAAAGTAATGAAGCAAAATTCCAGTACATATGCCATTCATTGTTAATATGAAAAAAAGTCCAAAGCTCAGAATGAACTTCACTTGGAAACATACATAGGATTATCTTCAAAGACATTATATTACACAAGAATGAGGAGCAGGTAATTCAGTCCCTAAAGCCTGCTCTGCCATTTAATACGATCATGGCTAGTCTACTGCAATATGGGGTGGGGGAATTCAATCAAAATTTTAATTTTGAAAGTCCACAGCATACAGTAAAATGATTGGTAATGCTTTGGGTTCTATTACTGATTACTACGTTTCTGACAACAACTGCAGCCAAATTCTAAGATAGCACATTTGTTAGAAGGCAACAAATTTCAACAGTTGTTCCAACACACGTCAGAGCACTGTAATGATCAATACTTACTTCAGAAAAATCTGACATGCTGAAGCAATATGAATTTAAAGTCAAAGCCATATAGCCCGATTTTCTTGCAGGAATAAATTTGTATTGCAGGATTTTCGGATGGTGGTGAAACTAACCAACCCGATTAGAGACTATTTTGATGGTGAAACTAATATGGTGATAGGAAACATTTTATCATCATCATTTCATGCTGTAGATTTTCCCCAAGTACATGCACTCTCTCCTTCCTCAATAGGTGAAGGCAGGTCCTTAAAGCTTTGGCATTAGTTGTAGAGGGAAAATTTGAGAAAAAAGGCAATTTATCAGAGCAGTTTTAAATTTATGTGGTATAAATAATTCAACCTGCTTTTGAAAGAAAAAATGTTTGGATTTTAATTTTATATCTTTCTCCCATTTGCCTTTCCATCTACAATAAACCATTTGGAAATTATATTTCATTTCAAATTGGACTTCACCACTGGCTGATTATAAAACTGATAATTTCCCGCGCAAGCATAACCACAAATCATTCCAGTGATTTCAAGTTATTCTCAGATTTGATCAATGAAATACACTCACACATCACTCATGAAAACCAGTACAAATAACTCCTTCACAAGAAAAGCACACCAGTCCTCCTTTAAACATAAGAAGTCAAGTTATAACTACCAAGCCATTAAAAATAATTGCAGAAACCCTGCATTCAAGACTCTAACTAGCAGCCCAGCAGAAAGATGCAGTCCGACTGAGAGGCCTGTAAGTGAGCATACAAAGACATTGGAATATACTGCACTTGTGCATGTAACTCATTTCTGCCCCAATTCTTACAAAACATTTATATCTCTAATGTGATTTGTGCCCTGGTCACAAGAATAAAAAGGGATAATTAAGCAGCAGTTTCCAAGGTGTCAAGCATGGGGCTGGATGAACACAGCAGGTCAAGCAGCATCATAGGAGCAGGAAAACTTGACGTTTCAGGCCTAAACCCTTCATCAAAAATTCGCAGTTGCGCAGTTGAAACCCTTCATCAAAAATTTCTGATGAAGGGTTTAGGCCCGAAACGTCAAGTTTTCCTGCTCCTATGATGCTGCTTGACCTGCTGTGTTCATCCAGCCCCATGCTTGTTATCTCGGATTCTCCAGCATCTGCAGTACCTTTTATCTCAGTTTCCAAGGTGTACTACGTTTATATCAAGTGTACATTTGACCTTTTTAAAGTTAGTCGATCATTCTATCAATTGTTTACATGCTCCCCAATATGCAGCTGAGTACAACTTTCAGAGAAATTGAAAACTCACAAAGACCAGCGAATGTTCCAGAGAGGCCTGAAACATGTTTTTAATTTTCCACAATCATTCTGAGGTGGTTGTATCCTGAGAATCAGTTGAAAACAAAGGGTCTGAGAGTAATTGTAGATCAGAGCAAATGTGAGCAAACTTTCCATGGTATTTTATCTTGCAGAGTGCATCTATGACATGTTATCTATTGATTTTCTGTGTTTAAGGTTTTACTTTGGTTTCTGTAAGGCTGGGTGGGAGTTGGGGGAGGGGACATAGCTATGTTGATGATTAGTTACAGATCAGCACCAGCGAAGCATGAGAACATTTGTTGCTCACACACTCGCTCAGTCTGAACTTATTCTGTGGCTCCGGGTGAGTGGTGCTCAAAAATTTGATAGGATTAAAAGTGCCAGGCTTCAAATTAATTGCACAAAATTAACAGGAAGCTGCACCAAATCACGTCAACTAAAAATTACATACAAATTATTATTGATCTAGGTCACCAAAAATTGATGGCACCTTTATATTCAAAAATTTGCTAGACTTGAATTTTCATACAAGAACATCTCAAATGATACAAAATCTAGTTCAAGTTGGAGTATAAGCTGTACAGGTTGTACATTTGTATAACTGACAAGTACACTAAGTGCTTACAATTAATCTGTACAACATGAAGGCTTAAACAGAATTGGAAAATCTGACATTTAAAATAGTTAAGGAGGATACTCTAAACAATAAAGGGCAATTTCAGCAGAGTTAAGAAAGGTACTATCTAACAATGGCAAGAATGAGAAACCTTATCAGCATCAGAGAGTTAAGGACAGGATGACCTACCTCCTGCTATTGGACAGAATTGATTTGGAAGAGTTTGCCTCCGTGTAAACATACAAAACAACGATGAGGAGTGTTCAGGATTATTTTTAAGGCAGGGAGGGAAATAGCAAAATTAAATACTTTGGGGAGCAGAGTCTAGAAGATGGGGTTTAAAAGGACCAGATGATTGGCCTCTGATGAGAGATCAGGAAAGAAGCTGCAATCTAGCCTCAGAGGAGTGAAGGCGAGGGCTTCTGTTCAAGAAAACCCACTCAGTTACGCAAATTAAAATATGCCAGAGTTTTAAAACTAAAATGTGTTCACAACTGCGAAATCTCCCATGGCTCTACTTGTAATTAAAGATTATTTGTTACGCTACAGTATATATAAAGAACCAAAGACAGTCTAACTTTCCTTAGCTCACTGCAGAGTCAAATAGACAAGGCCATCTTAATTGATAATCAAACACAGTTTATCTGCGAACAGAGGCTGGTAAGACAGATGTGTTTTATCATCTCCCTAGAAGTCAAAGTTTCTTTACAGTCTAATGAAGGCAAAAGTTCAGCCAAAGTTTATTTAAACACACAATATCACCAAATAAACAAGCCCAACGCATAGACAATGCATGAGCTAGTTAAATGTTTAATAATCAGTGACAAAATTTCAGATTTTTGTAGCTATCATTTACTCTAGCTAAACTAACTGATTCTCGAAGAAACAAGTAGTGTATTAAAAATTTTCTTCTGTGTCTTATTGCACAGTAATTTTACACGTCATTCCTTGCAATATCAATTGTAGATGAACAGAAGTCTTCCAGAGATAGGAAATAGAACATAATTTTAATCTGTGGGTTACAAGTTCATCTTGTTATAATCAATTTGCTATGAAGCTGCCTTGGAAATGGAGGGGTCCATAAACATTCATTATTCACAATCGATCTCAGAGATATGTGCTCCAAAGAAAACTATGGGTGGAAGTGACTAAGAGACTTTCTATTAAGGCTTTCACAGAGCTCCTGTGTGTCTGCACTAGCTCTCTGAAATGAGCATTATGACTTAGTGCCATTTTCCTGTCTTTTTCCCCATCACCTTGCACATCATTTTTATTCAAATAATCATCTAATTCCTTCTTGTATGCCACAATTGAACCCATCTCTACCACATTTTCAAATGATTTTTCTTAAAAACTATGACATCATGACCTGTACTTGAATAACTCATGGGATTTAAAGAATGTTACAAGGATGATTTCCACTTAGGAAAAAAAGGTTTTTTTTGACTTTCTTGAAATGATTAAATGTATTAATTCATCAAACATGGACAAGAATGGGCCTGACTGGATTGCTCGACAGAGATCCAGCACAGACTTGGTGGGCTGAACGGTCTCCACTGCATCTCCATGATCCAACAAGACTAATGCTGCACTGGACAGTCTACCATAGCACCAGGTGGGTTTAAGTTTGGCTAAAGTATGAGAAAAGGCCTGAGCAAAAACCGCACCCTGATTTCCTGGTCACTAATATCACTATTTAGAGAAAACTGAATCTAAAATCTCAAAGTCGACCGATGTATTGATCTAGTTATTTCTAGGGTTGCTTCTCCATACCATGCCTAACATGTTGATTACTTGCTCCCAATGATGTGCTAGCAGGAAGGTCATCCATTTCAATTTACCTTTTATGAGAAAGAAGGCGGAAAGTCAAGTCTACACGAAACCAACAAGATCAAAAATAATCAAAAGACAAAGGTAATTCTAATTAACTATACTTGCATAACTGAAACCTAACATGTCAATTAAGAACAGTAGGCATCAACTATCTAACCCATTACATCCAAGTGCAGTGAAGAAAATTTAATGGGTTATATGCAATGTTCCCTCTAGACTGTGTGATCACATAGCAATGAAGAACCGAGTGTGCAGGGAACAAACAGGCCACACACAACTATTGTTCCCTTTAAGATATGGGAAATCTTAAGGGATCCCAAAGTATAAACAGACCACACACAAAGAGAATTAGAGGGAATTCTGACTGTACAACCTACTCCTGCTCCTCTTTCTTAAGTTTTAGTTGTAGTGAGATCTTTATTCCAATCTCCGTGTCATGTACAATCAGCTAGGAAATAAAAATAGCCCACATTTCCTGTGAACTGCAACCAATGTCCATGTAGGAGATTTACATGATGCAGTGTAACAGTGTGAGGTAAAAGCAACACTTAAAACTTAAATGGGACTTTTCCCAAAAGATGATAAATACAACATTGTCAAGCTTTTGCATTAAGGATAAAGCCAACAGGTAGATTTATAAATATAATAATAGATAAAGTTGAAAAAACCTGAGTTACTAATAGCACAAAAACGTCGGTGTTTTTCAGAAAGGGGTTCATTTTTCCATTATTTAGACAGGAAATTGAGTAACAAGTTTTGGATCAAACAATCACCTGCAATGACATGCTTATTGGACAAAGTTCCTATTCACTACCAAAATCAATGACATTGAAATGAAGTTGTGGTCATGAGAATAATCTCCTGTACTCAATGCAAGCCAAAAGATTTATAAATAAAGGCAGGTGATCATGAATCACAAAATCTGAGAGAGAGAGAAATTGTTGCATCCAATCCACGGAATCATTTGATAAGCAGACATTCATTTATTGTCTAATTTTTATAGATGTATTAATGCTTTTACAGAATTATTTGTTTAGCATTCAGGATAAAGCTTCTTTATCCTGGCTAATGTGCAGATCATCCAGAACTGACTTGGTCCCATGGCCAAATCATGTCTATCCCTCCACTTGAAGTGTGCATGACAGGAGAGGGAAAAGTCAATTTATTTAACACTCTGGTCAACCCTGCCATTCCTCTTTGCCATCTCTTTCTTGATAGAGAAATGTACCAATGTGAAAATGTTATCCTTTAATCATATGGCTTCTATTGTTAGTGCACTACGGTAGAGACAGGGAACCACCAGAAATTCTCTTACGACTAACCAGCATATAAGACCCATTTCTCTCAAATACACTCCAACTCCAAAAAAAAAATCACATTTTTTTTGTATTTATTGAATCCCCTTTTCAGCCATGGCATAATATGCAGGCATTAAGAGTCCAAATCAATTTTGCTCCCACAACTATATATTTTACTTACTGGTGCCTTATAACTGGGCCTAAGGAATCCAATTAGCAACACAGGTTGCATTAGAAAAGTGCATGGGAGTTTAACACACACCCACTTGTTGCACAAGATACAGGTAACATTACAAAAATATGACTGCTGACACTGACATTTCACCTTTATATTCAGCATAATGGTTGACAACCATTTTGAGAGGGTTTTTCCCTAAGATTGCAAAAGGTCAGCCTATATGCTGAAAACTTCAGTAATTTTACAGTTACCTGTCACCTCTTTAATAAAAGGAACTATGATTTTTCATAAATATTATCTCCAAACATGTTGAAACTTCAAAAGGAGTTTTTTAAAAGTCTATGATACTAGATTATTTTCCCCCCTGGAAAACAACTCGACAGAACCACCATTCTGCAGGGTCATAAAGTCATTCAATATCTCACCTTGATTAAGTTGAACTCAGTTATACTCTTAGTGAGGCAGGTAACTGAAAAATACCCAGGTATTTTCTTTTGTATTGTAATCTTTTTGCTCCAGAACAAAATGGCTATAAAAGTAATGATTATGGATGAGGTCAAACAGTACAAGACAATTGGCTTGAACACTAACAGAAGTGTTTTTATATTTCTTTCAACAGCCACTGGTGATTCACATCTAGCTACACATTTCATTAAAGCTAAAACCATTTGGCTTTTACATACCAATTCTTTGTGCATGAGCCTAGATAATGACCACTGTCTGATTGTTCAATCACAGAAAGCAGCACAATTAATCCTTTACCTGTTTTGTCTACTTGAATCAACCAGTTCAGAGTTGTGGAGCAGGTTGGATTTAAGCATCTACCTCCTGGAACAGATGTAGAGACATTACCAAAATGCCACAAGATCCTTTATTCTGTTTTAAACAGAGATCCACATAAGTGGATATGTCAATATTAAAACACAAGCACCAAAAACCTTGGCTTCATTTTTCAGCTTCTCTAATTTGGGCTATTAGGCCAACTGGAGTAATCACACTGCAGCACAGGTCAAAAATAATCTCGTCAACATTTACCAAGGATTGAACTGGCAATTTTTTCATCTATATGGTGGAATAACTGGAATGAAAAAGAAAGATGGGTTTTAACCAAATGAGGTGGAGGGAGCGAGTCAAAATCTCTACCACATTTTCCGCTTTAATTGAAATCAGAAAGTAAGTTGGCAACCAACTCAATTCAAGGCATTAGGCCTCAGCGGCAGCCAACTTTCAAGCTGCAAGTGCTGTCAAACAAGTTTCCCGTGTTTTCAGGAACCCCGCAGCTTTCACAAACCAAAGTCAAAGTCAAAGTCAAATCAGTAAGCTAATTGAAGTGATGCCAGAAAAGTATACCAAAATAGAATTAACGTGGAACATCCTGAAAAATGAATACTGTTGTCTCATTTGGAAATCCCGACATAACCCATCTCAGTTTCATATATACCACACCCGGCACTATTCCCTGCAACCGCAGGAAGTGCTACACCTGCCCCTACACCTCTCCCCTCACCCCCAAGGAGACTTTCCACATCAAGCAGATGTTCACCTGTACATCTGCTAATGAGGTACACTGTATCCGCTGTTCCCATTGTGGCCTCCTCTACATCGGGGAAACCAAGCGGAGGCTTGGGGACCGCTTTGCAGAACACCTACACTCGGTTCGCACTAAAAAACTACACCTCCCAGTCACGAACTCCCCCTCCCATTCCTCAGACAACATGTCCATCCTGGGCCTCCTGCAGTGCCACAACGATGCCACCCAAAGGTTGCAGGAACAGCACCTTGTATTCCGCTTGGGAACCCTGCAGCCCAATAGTATCAATGTGGATTTCACAAGCTTCAAGATCTCCCCTCCCCCTACTGCATCCCAAAACCAGCCCAGCTTGTCCCTGCCTCCCTAACCTGCCCTTCCTCCCACCTCCTACCTACTAACCTCATCCTACCCCCTTGACCTGTCAGTCCTCCCTGGACTGACCTATCTCCTCCCTACCTCCCCACCTACACTCACCTTTACTGGCTCCATCCCTGCCCCTTTGACTTGTCTGCCTCCTCTCCACCTATCTTCTCCTCTATCCATCTTCTATCCGCCTCCCCCTCTCTTCCTATTTATTTCAGAACCTCCTTCCCCTCCCCCATTTCTGAAGAAGGGTCTAGACCCAAAACATCAGCCTTCCTGCTTCTCTGACGCTGCTTGGCCTGCTGTGTTCATCCAGCTGTACACCATGTTATCTCAGTTTCATATAGTTTCGTTCATACTTGTTTTTTGCCCACGTGTAATCTAAAAAAGATGGCTGCGTTACATGTAAAATCAATAAAGAGCTAAAGGCTTATTCATGAACATGTAACAGGGTACTAATCCTGATTATTTTCTATTGGATGGAAGAAAGTCATGAAAATGTTCTGAACATGTCACTTAATTTGGTTAGGCTGCACTTGTTTGTTCTGATCACCATATCACAGGAAGGATGTGTAGGCTTTGGAGAGGTGCAGAAGAGGTTTACCAGGAAGCTGCCTGGATTAGAGGGTATGATCCATAAAGAGAGGCTAGAAAAACTAGGGCTGTTTTCTTTGGAGGATTGCAGACTTAGGGGAGATTTGATAAAAGTCAATGAAATTATGAGATGCATAGATAGAGTTGGCAGTCAGAAGTTTCCCCTACCGCCACCCCAAGTTGGAAAGTCTAATACTAGAGCGCATGCATTGAAGATAAGAGGGAGAAAATTTCAAAGGAGATGTGTGGGGCAATTTTTTTTTTTCTTTTTAAAAGATGCAGTGTGGTAGGAGTCTGGAATACGTTGCCAGGGGTGCTGGTGGAAGCAGATACGGAAGGAGAATTTAAGGGGCTTTTAGATAAGCACACAAATAAGCAAAGAATGGAGGGATGTGGACCAATGGCAGGCAGAAGGGATTAGTTTACCTCAGCATCATGTTCCGTACAAGATTATGGGCCCATTCCTGTCTATATTGTTCCATGTTTGATGTTCTAATTCCAAATGTGTATTACATGGTGCTAGTAAAATTAATCTTTGATATACTGAGGCAATAGTTGATGAGCACACGCATTCAGCTTTATTGGCAACATTGCAACAGTAATAGCAAAGATCCTTGAGCCTTACTAATCACCATACATATTTCATCTGAAGGATTATTGTGTTGAATTAAAAGTGATGAGCATGTTAACACTTAATATACTGTTTTACTCAAAAAGTATACAGTTTTATTTGGAGATAATAGAAAAGAAAGTGTTGCCCCATCGCATTTACAGAAAGCCCTGGAAGGCGGAGGGGGGACCTCATGAGGATTCTCTTGGGAAAAGTATGACCTGGACTCTAAAGTTAAGTTTATTCTTGTGAGATCTTTATCATACACCAAAAAAGGATGGGTCTTTGGCAAGTAAATTAAAAACAAACAAGTAGTTATTTCTCACACCCACATTAATGTATATTTATCAGAGCAGGTCACATGCATTTGAAATTCATGCGATAACTCCAACAACTCACTAGGAAAATCATTATAGTTTGAGCAGTGCCTTTAACCTGCAATCTCTTCCCCCATAATAAAGTTTCAACGCTATATAAAATATTAATTGCATTGGCATTAACCTTAAAGTTCCAGAGAACCACTTAATTGTGAGGTTTGCTCAGTTCATAGCAAACTCACTCCTGGGTCAGAGCGTTTTAAAATGTTGACCCCACCTCCCTCCCACCATTCTGAGGAAGGGTCACTGGACCCGAAACGTTAACTCTGTTTTTTTTTTTCCCTTCACTGATGCTGCCAGACCTGTTGAGCTTTTCCAGCAACTTTGTTTTTGTTCCATCTCACAACAGTGGCCAAAGTAAGTGCTGTATCAACAGAAACTGCTGTGTGGCTTGATGACACCCAAACAGAAGGTCCGTTAACTGTTTGAAGATGGTCTTTTAATCATCCAACTCCAAGACCTGGGAGAACTCTCCCACAATTTGCTCCTCCGCCAACATCTCCAAAAGGATGTTGTAGCATAGTTGTCCCAGACTAGTAATCCCAACCAAGAGGCAGGAGTTCAATTATCCATTGAATTTTAATACCATGAATAAATCTGGAACAACAAAGCTTGCATTAATAATAGTGATAATGCAGCAATGAAATCACTGAAATATCCTTTTGGAAAATAAATTACTATTCTTAGTTTGTTTAGCTAAAATGTGACTCATATCCCAAAGCAATATGGATGATTCTCAACTACTGTCTGAAATGGACAAGCAAGTCTAAACCAAGGAGGTAGCTCAATAGCAATACCAATTCCTAATGGCCCTGGGTAGTAAGTGTGGTTTTGCTGGTAATACCCATATCCTACCAGTGGACAAGAACAAAAAGAGATTCAAAAGCAGGAATTACTGGACAAGCTCTGCAGGTTTGGCAGCATATGTGGAGAGAAAGCAGAGTTAACATTTTGGGTTCAGTCACTGGCCCTGGAATGTGAACTTTGATTTCTCTCCACTGATGCTGCCAGACTTGCTGTGCTTTTTCTGCCATTTCTGATTTATAGCATCCACAGTTCCTTGTTTGTATTTAACAAAAAAAGGGAGATTGACTGCTGTCGTGTCTGCTGTTTTTGAAAAAAAATCCTAGCAAATTTGCACAGCTATGTATGGCAAGCATGTATCAGGAAATTCAGGAACAAATTCCAAAATGGTTCATTCATTTCTATATTCCAGGCACAGACTCCCAGTGATCAATGATTCCTGCCAGGATCAGGACACAAAATGACCTAATAAGTCCACAGCCATGTGACCTTTTTAGAATGCTTTTCTGTTTTTCAAACAGCCTTAGAATTATTTGTTAGCTGTGATTGATTGGATGATAATATTGAAGTTTTATTGATATGTTTGCAAACATATCAATATCAGATCTAACTGAAAAGTTTGTAAACTTGTTCAAGGCAAAAGTTCTTCAAACATTTCCTCCAAGATAACATTTGTATTTTGGCTTTGCATTGCAAAATACAGTTTTTAAATGTAAGTAAAAAGGTAGAAACGGATGGAAAAAAAGGTTATGCAGGGAAGCTGGATAAAAGTGGAAACCCATTGTGTCTGTATGTGTGTGTCTGCGTGCATTTTTCTGCATGAATGTTTTTAATTCCTATACGAAATGTTCAACATATTTCAAAGAGCATTCCACTTTTGGACATCTTCAAGAATGATCCAAGAAAGTTTTACGATTTTTAAAATAAAAGCAAACTTCAACAGCCTTCTCCTCTAATTGTTTGCCAACACTGCTGGTCCCAGACATATTTGATTTGACAGTAAAAACAAGCATTCCCTCAGCATTGCCATTATCTACGGGAGTCTTCAACTAAAGGCATTTCCTCACACAGTTAAGAAAGCCCTGCTTGGAAAATTGTACCTAAGAAGCTGTTTAACTTTTACGACTGTGATCTTCATAATGCATCAGCATTTGACCCTGGTTTTGATGTATATTAATCCATGTAAATTACATGGATTTACAGTAAGTAAATGTTTAAAGCTACCCTATTTAATGTTGTTTCACTTTAATATCAGTAATTAAACAGGACCTGTAATTTTGTAGAGTGCTGTGAGATTATTTTTAAAATTGTTTCCTGTACAAGCTGACTGGTGCCTGCTGCACTCTGGATTGCAGCCTTCTGAGGCTCCCTAATACAAGTAGACTCTGCTCCCCTCTGCTGAGCTTGTGCTCCTATTCAAGATCCAGATTCAGTCCACAAGCAGATATCAGATAATTTGGAAGTAGTCCTGATGTTTCAGATTGCTGGGGCTTGTACAAGTCATGTTATTCCCAAGTAACCTTAAATGCTTCTCCTTCTTGGCTCGTAACAAAAGGTTCAGGGGAGGGAACCAGCGGGAGAATTTTAATGGGACATGGAATATAAAGGCTCCATTCTCAGTACCTTTGAGCCATTGGGACTTGAATTTTCATGATGTCGGAGCTCGAGCTTCGAACTGGGTTTGGATCTTGGAATGGAATTTGAACGGAAACAGAACTCTAAGAGAAAGATGCAATGAAAGGGTGGGTCAGAGATTACAGACAGACAATAGTTCAAAAGGTTAAGGACCAGAGAAGGTCTGCAGCAAACAGGAGGATCCTGGAGCAGGGGCTTCAGGAAGCAGGGTAACCTCTGAAGACATGGTACTATAAAGTAGCCAGTTACATTTTTCTTTCATATTTTTACAATTAATTTAAAAATAAATCATTTAATTTAGTAATGCGTCTATTCGGAGAATGTGCGTTCTCTCATGGTCAGGAAGGTCCTACAGAACCCATCTAGAGTTCCGAATGGTAACCAAGGTCACACTTAACTTTATTCATTTAAAAGTAAGGATGTTCAGGAATACAACTCCAACTTTAAAGTGAGGGCTAATTGCTGCAATGCTGGCTTGGCAAGCATCTGTGTAACAATAGGAAGTGCCCTCAAATATTAACTGCATGAGAATATGAGTTTTTTTTTAAACAGAGTCAGCAAGAAATGATGATGCAACTAAGTTCACTCTAAATAGACTTTCCAAAATAAAGCACGGAATTAAAATGGACATATTAACCAAAATGTTAGTTTAAAAAAATGTATCAAACCTACTTAATACATTTAATTTCCTGAAGAATTGTTCTTCAAGCAACCTTATCATCCTCAAAATAGATCAACACAATAGACATCTGATTGCACGGTTTCAGTGTCTTCAAAAGAACAGGGCCCTGCATTTATATAGCTCTTCGCATTTACCAAAGCAACGCTTGAACTTTACAAAGAATCAATCAACGCTATGCAGAAAGTAGGGTTAAGATACATAACGGAAGGTTCAGACAACTAAAAAACAATGGCTTGACTTCAAAAATGAGTGGAGAAGTCACACGATTGTAGCCTGAAATTCCTTTGACAACCCTCAATAATACTGTAAATGAACAGTGTAAATTTAGCAGTAATGGAAAATTGGGTCATTGGGTCACACAATAGAATCACAGAGTCCCTACAGTGTGGAAACAGGCCATTTGGCCCAACACATCCACATTGACCCTCTGAAAAGCATCCCACCCAGACTGACACTCCCACCGCACGCCCCCCCCCCCCCCCAAACCCCTCCCCCTGTAACCCTGTATTTCCATGGCTAATCCACTTAACCTACACATCCCTGGGCAATTTAGCATGGCCAATCCACCTAGCCTGCACATCTTTGGACTGTGGGAGGAAACCGAAGCACCCGAGGAAACCCACGCAGACACGGGGAGAACGTGCAAACTCCACACAGACAGTCGCCCAAGGCTGGAATCGAACCCAGGTCCCTGGTGCTCGGAGGCAGCAGGGCTAACCACTGAGCCACTATGCTAACCGCAAGGCAGAAAAGATAAAGTGCACACTGGTGTGGTAGAAAAGTTTTACAAAGATGAGGATGGGCTTTTAGAAGTAGGACAGATGATGGAGTCTACTTGACAAAACTGTATAAGTCAACCATTAAGGTGACAAAGTTAGAGATGTGAACTGTAATGTTGCTACAATATTAGAAAAGCAGCAGGCAGGTATTATGGTAGATTGGATGTGTGGCTCAGTTCAAGTGAAAACAGAAAAGGGTTTGCGGGCGAGGGGAATTAAAGATGCAGCATGCCTGATGAAAGAAGCTTAACTTGTAGCTGAAGAAATTTCTGCCTCACATGTCACAATTAATAGAGAGTGGCATCAGGGAGGGAATATAACACATTATCAGTCTACAGAAGGAAACTGCTTGTTAATTAAATCAAGGAGCAATGTGTTTGGATGTGCAGAAATGGAACTGGGTGGAGGAGGAACAATGATCCATACTAAAGTCAAGGGGGATGTAACCACAATTTCTTTCAGTTGCAAAGTATATCGTGGGTCATTTATGAGGCCATTTATGAGACAGTAATTTTGACATTGTCTAGAGTGCAGAATAAGCAGCATCTTGCTTACAGCACCTGTAATATAAATTTCTCTTTATATACTTTTTAAAAAAAATTTACAATAAGGACAACATTGCTATGAAATATACCAGAGAAATAAAACAGCAAAAGATGCTGAAACAGACAAATATGATCATTAAAACACAAAACTAATCAGCAAAATACTACTTTCACTCTAAACAATATCTCACTGAACTGCTATTTAAATCTTTACATTCCAATTTACTGAAATATACACTATAGTAATGATACAAAGCTCACACCAACATACATGGTAAGGTAAGAAGCTAATAGTTTGTACCTAGAGGACATGGTAAGAATTTGTTTATAATGTTTAAAGAAAACATTTCAAGTTGTGCACAGAACCCCTACTCCTCAAAACTAACAAATTTCTAATTATAGGAATCCAAAAATATTGCGGAACTGCACGCATATTGCCTATAAAATATATGACAATAATTCTGCGCAACCCCTTCAGGTCTCAGCGTACCAGTATCAATGCCAAGTACTAGAATGGATGCAGTCACTTTTCACCAGTATAGATCAATTGGAAATACATGGTCACAGTTTCTGGTATTTGAACAGTGAGGACACACAGCAGACTGCCTGTGAGGAGGTTTGTGTAGCAAATGCCCAAAGATAATACAACAATAGGACATTTTCTTAGCATGAGAAAAAACAGCAAACATAATTTCCTTTTCAAAGAAGAATATTTTAAGTTTCTAAGTAAGCAAAACTTGTACAGTCTTGGTGCGGCTTACTCCAAGTATTGAGGAGGTGAAGTCCATGGTGTAGGACATATTTTCAGTTCCAATTTACTAAACTCAGAACAGCTTTATTTCTTCAAAAATCCACAGTGGCTGAAACACATTGAGATCAAAAGGTGTACAATTGCTCATATGCGAAGCTTGAAGCATTGTGATTAATACTTCTGCCCTGATGGCTTTAATACAATTCTCAGACTGTAGAAAAGCACCAATAATGGAGACTGTAAATCCAAAATGTTTTCTGTCGGTGATATTCAATTGCACATTTGACAACATAAGACTTGATCCTGGGGCCAACATCCCATTCCATGAGAACAAGTCTCTACCATGTTTCATAAACACACCTTCAAGTTTGCTCTAAAAACATGCCAAAGTGTCAGTAAGGTAATGCTTGCTTTGTAACTATCAACTGCCATTAGAAAGTCAAGTCACTCAAGAAGGTATAAAGATCACTTTGTTATTATTCAATTTCTTACAAATTTATTGGGTACCATTTTGTCCATTCACATTGTTCTGGTACCATTAAAGATCAGTTATCAATTTTTAACCATAAATATTACTTGAAGGGAGATTTTTCACTTTGCTGGTACATCTGAAGACATTTAATGTAATTTCAGATCTAGATATTTTCTCAACTACCTGTTCAGCGATGCAATTACATATTTCTGGAACAGGGAGGATTTGAAACCAGGTCTCCTGCCTAGAGATAGGGATGCTACCATTACACCACAAGCATCTGCTCGTTGTCTAACTAATCGGTATGGAAATAACATCATCCTATCAAAGATTATTATACTAATCATGCAGTCCTCCATTTTATTGGACAGTGAATATTTCTAAGGTAAAGATAAATGCATCTCAGAGCAAGCCTTTCGACAGATTGAAAACTGGTAGCAGGCTAGGCAAAATTGCAATTTCAGAAAATTTTGCATCCAACAACTTGACATTTTTATGTTGTCTTTAGTATAACAAAATATTCCAAAGTAGGAACAAGAAGGTAATGAAAAATGCAGAGGGGATGACTAGGGTAAATGGCTGACACCTTGGTTTTAAGAAGACCAAAGGCAGAGGTGTTCAGGAATAGAATTCAAAAAGGCCAAGACACAGATGAAAGCAAAGCCACTGTAGTGGAGCAGTTTAAAAACAGGGATGTGAATATTGGAGAGCTTCAGAATTCAGTGCAGGAAGTTACAGAAATATGAAGGGGCACTAGTGTGTAGACGAAAGAACACATGAGAACTTCAAAACTGAGCTACTATCAGTCCGAGTACCAGATTACCTCAGCAAAAAGAGTGTGACAGGTGAAGGAGAATGGATGCATATTGACTGAAGTTCAGAGTTTTGAATGAGCACAGATTCATGTAGGATGGAAGGTAGAAGCTGTCCAGAGGCTTGCAAATAGTGACGACTAGTAAGAAGAAGCAACAATGAGGGAATTCAGCTGAAGGCAGAAGCAAGGTTGGAGTCGAGTGATACTAAACTGCACCACCTGAATTGGAAATCAGGTTAACAGCATACAAATGAGGCATCACAGCATCAGTTAGAAACACATCTCCTAACACATCAGATATAAAGAACAATACAGCTAGACCTACTTAGCATAATTCTTTGCCAGTCCATGATGTCTGTAAGACTAGAGGAATGCTAGAATAGCTTTACAAGTATTTTAACTGTTTAAATATCACTCACATATGATAATATCCACTGACATCTAGTCAGAGTTTACTAGTATGGTTCAATCAGCTTTTGAAATTAAATTAAAAGCAGCGTATTTAAGAAAATACGGTTTTCCTAGAGGATGATGTCTAAGCTGCCAAAAATCTAAAACTTCTGTCCTTTGTGAATTAGATCATTTTTGGATCCTCAATCCTCGCCCTTTTGGCTTTTTGTTCCTTTCCCTTTATCGCATTCAGCAGTTAATGCTTTTAAATTGGACAAACTTTTTCCAAACCCACACTGAAAATGTCATATTTCATTTCAAAATTGCTTTCTCTGATAATATGGTTGGACAATCCAGCTGACAATTGTGGCTTTACTATCAGTAGTTTGCTAGAGTCATCAAGCTTTCAAGTTGCTGTGGCAAACAAAACAATTGGAGTGACTTCAGAGAATGACACAAATGCATCCTTAAGGGAGACAGCTGGATTTCCAAAAATCTATCTTGTGATTTTCGCCTTCTTTTGGTTATGTCATGGAAAGAAGGAACTCGTTCAATAAAAAAGTTACTTTATCAGCTACTTACATACCGGTTTACAAAGCATGCTTGGAGATTGACAATACAGTAGCCCTTAAAATCTTTCTACTGTTGATAAATGAAATCAAAAACAAAAGGAGAATGAATAATAATGTTTAATAATGCCTTTTACGTCTTAGTGATAGAATATCAAATGAGGATTTCAATACATAGAGGAATCTGTTTTGCCATATTGATGGTTGCAGGCTTCTGGGGAAAATCATGCTACATAAGAAAACTCAATTCAGCGAGAGAAGCATTATTTTGACTATTTTTTGAAATCCATAATAATAAACTGAGAGCTACTTGGTATTACAGAACCTGAAAACTTGAACATTGCTGAAAAACAAGACTATTGCTACAGCTTTTAATTTTGCACTCCTCAGGATGAATGTCAGAATGCCAAAAGTGATTTTACAACTTCTAGGCACCCTTTTTCCCTGTTGTAAAAATTGTTATCATTTCAAGTTTGACGTCATTGCATTTGGCCTGATAAGCGCAAGATAAAAGGCTTCAGTAACAATTCTCTCTTTTCAGCAATTAATAGTAATTTCACTCTAACTTGTAAAATTTACAAGTGTAGACTGTAGATGTCAGCAATCTGCATTCAGGCCACACGGAATCAATGTTCCCTCCAGGATGTTGGATCTGCCAACCTGAAAGCTCCCATGCAAACACATGGATTAGTCTCCAAGTTGCTGCACATTAAAACAAAGACAAAGTTGAACAGATCACCCACACATTACAAAATTAGATGCATTGATATTAATATAACAGGTAGTTAAGCAGGTGATTTGACGTTCATTATATCTACCTAACTAAATAATCACAGGGGGATAGGTGTACTTAATGTGTGAAAGGAGCTGTAAGACTGAGTAGATAATAAACACAGAAGGGTGTTCTGGTTCCTGTTTCAGATTCAAGCCAATTGATAAATTGATGTTGGTAGTAGAGGATGGTTGCCGAAAAAAAGAAGATTAGGAATCAAGTGTTCTTTTCAGACAGAAAATTGCAATTACAGTCACTTCAAAGAAAAATGTTTGAAACCAAATGTAAATTCTTGGAGCATGAATTTTCAATGTTTTCCGGCTGAAATAATTAAATGGAAATTTGAAATGGTTTTGTGAACGTGGGTCATGTCTTTACCAAGATAAAAACAGACATGGGCTTGGCTATGTTACTTCCTAATAAAAGTGGAATTAGGTATAAAGTATTCTCAGAGCTGGAATCTCAACAATTGGATACCGAGGAAGACTTGAAAATTCTATTAATATTTATGGACAAGTTTTAGAAGAAAGATTACTTATTAAATGCACCGAGGTATGGCCAAACCTTTATAAATTTAGAAAGCAGTATGAGTATTCTATTAAAGAGCATATAGTGGTATTTAAAAGATGATATGCAAGATTGCAGAAATTCTGTTTGAAGATTCCTGATTCAGTGATTTCCTTTAAGTTGCTGGACTGTGGCAGGTGTCAAACTTGGACAGACTCCTAGTATTAACTGGAGTTATTTCTTCCCCCCCTGAAAAACTACTTTTAAATCTGATATCAGAAGCCTTAAAATATTCTGGGAAAAAAAGTTTATCCCCAGAGGCCTGGGACATTCAGCAGTAATGCAAAAAACAGAGGATTCAATGATAATGGCAACATGAGACCATCTAGATACAGGCCAAAAGGGCCAATATGAAAAAAAGAGAATCATGAAACTAAAAATGCTGCAATGATAGATGGGCTTGGAGAGGATGTTTCTTCTTATGGGCCAGTCCAGAACTATGAGCACTATTTTAAAATTTGGGGTCATGCTTTTAAGACAAATCAAGAGAAAAATAATCCTCATAACGGGTTATACAACTTTGAGTCAGTGAATATTTTAAATGAAAAGGTAGATTAACTTCCGTGCCTAACTAGAAGTAAAAATTACAATACGGAATTCAAAACTGATCAGCCACGATCATATTGAATGGCGGAACAGGTTTGAGGGGCAAAATATGTTTCTATTTCATATGTTTATACATTCATACACAGCTAGCAATTATAACAGCTAGCAGGGATTGGAGAACTATAACAGAAAGATAAATCCCAAGAAAGCTTGGGCTATGATCATTTGTTTTAGGTGCCACTTGAAATAACAGCACACAATGAACTGACCTAAAAGGAAATAACAAGACTTCAAAAATTATCCCCAACATGGAAGGTTTAAGTGGTGAAAATAGTGATACTGATCAGGCAGAGAGAACTGCACTAGTTACAAGAAGTTTCAGCCCAGCTATGTTATGCTGCAGACTCATTAATTGTGCTGTTTTGGACAGTGGATGCATGTCTAAGAGTGTGTGGCTGGATTGGTTAACATGTTACTTAGATTCTTTAAATAAAAAAAAAAGACCGAAGTAAAGTTAGGGAAGTTGAGAGTTCTAATCATTTTAAGATGACAACATGCAAATCACTAAGAATAGTAATGATTCCCTTTAAAATAGCTGGGGTAAACCACTTATCAATGCAGATATTGTATCAAGTGAAATATGCTTATTAGCGAGGAGGCTGTCTACGAAAAAGGTTTGAATGAAACAGGACATCAATCCATTGTCACTTGTTGGAAAACCCCATCTGGTTCACTAATGTCCTTTCCTGGCCTGGCCTACATGTGACTCCAGACCTACATGTTGACCCTGAACAGCCCTCTAGGCAATTAGGAATGGGCAATAGATGCTGCCTAGCCAGCGACGCCCTCATCCAATTAATGAATAAACAAAAAAAAGGACATGAAACATGAAAAGGCAGTGGTTTTTAGGAAATCCTAAATCCACATATTAGTGTATACCTTGTTGCAATGCTTCACATGCTAATCTTCCAGATGCCCGAGTATGACAGGGCTCATCATGGTCTTGGCAGGAAAGAATAGTGAATAATTTCCATTGCCTTGGGAAGCCAAGGAATTTTTAAAAAAGCAGTTAAAAGCACCTCAACTGCTGAAACATTGATGCTAGTGGAAGCTATAGATAGATGTACATTTGCCTAATATTCCAAAGAAATTCTTATACAAAAAAAAGCAAGAAATATGTTTGCCCGTAGAATGTTGTGTGAATAACCATAACATTTGTGATAAAGTACATTCAGTGAAGGGTGTCGCTGGGAAAAAAGGTTGAATGCTGACCTTGCTAAAATCAAAAAGGAAATATTAGAAACAAAATTTTCCAAAATAAAGTGGGTTCATGCAAACACCAGTCATTATATTATTTCACACAAAAGTGCTTAAGTACAAACATATGAAGTAGGAGCAAGAGTTGGCCATTCGTTCCCCAAACCTGCTCCACCATTCAACAAAATCATAGCTGATCTGATTGTAACCTCAAATCTGCATTGCTGCCTACCTAGACAACTTTTCACCCCCTCCTTAAAGTTCTTACTCCAATAAATTATTAGAGATACTCGGAGAGGGATGTTTCTTCTGTGAGGAATTAAGAAGAAATGAAAATAATCAACTTTTGTTTGGGCCACTTTGCAATCAACTTTTTTTTGTTCAAAGAAAGTTAAATATGAAAGGCTGATTGCATTGGATGGAATATTAACAAGTATACACTTTTGTTCCCAATCATCTGGATTGAAGATACAGAATATCACAAAATAATTGTTTAATTTTCATTAGCATTGCTCAAAAAATTATAAATGTTTCCACATGTTTAAATCCAAAGAGATGAAGGGAATCTTCATATTTCAAGTAATTAAGTAGGTGATTTTCAAATTGATTAACCAAAGCAAGAACATGCAGAACTGGTGTGTGGAGGAGCTGCATGACTGTGTAATTAATAAACTTTACCCACAATGAAAGTGTCTTGCTTCCTGCCTTACTGAATAGCATGGATCCAACTTGATAATTGAAACTCACCCGACAATATTTAGAAAACAAATAAGATATCACAAGATTGCCACTTAATTCAATGTTCATCATCAACTCCTTCAATCTCATTTCCCTATCATATGTACACAGCCATCTTATTACAGTATTCAAACACTTCCTGTGAGTCCTAGCACGTTCCCCTTGCCAAACTCTCTTTTGTAATGCAGATAGGACATTTGCCAGAAGGTAAAATTTACCCCCAGAACTCAAGTTTGGGCCTTCCTGTTCGGCTGCCCAGAGTATCTACCTTCAATCTAGTTAATTTATTTAGTTCCCTCTACAAGAGGTCCCTTCATGAACCGACTAAGATCGAGAAGTCCTAGTTGACCAATTCATTACTCATAGCTCCTTCTTCCCAGAGTCTTTTCTTCTTGAATTTATTTAATGTTAATATATTTTCAGAGATCCTGTTATACAAGTAAACCAAAAGAAATGTTTTAGCTTTCAACACTATCCATTATCACCTTCGTCAGCATTAAATGTACTTGAGCAAAAGAAAATGTTTATTAAAATTTGATTGCAACCAGTCTTTAAACGGCCTTTAAATCTACAGAGAGTAAAAGTATGCAGTTTCGCAGCCAAGGGAAAGATGAAGTTCATTATTTTTACATTTGTTGGGCAGAGAGTTGGATGATAAGTTACTTACTGCAGCCAAAGCCCAAGGTGCGTGCTATGTGGATTCCTAAAACATAAAGCATAAGGATATTAAACCTTTTTAATTGTATTCACAGACCAAGAAATCAGCACTTTATACATCTTTGAAGAAAGTATTTAATTGAAAACACACAACATACTAAAACCAATTAACTACAGCCCTAAATTATAATCAAATGCAGTAAATTGCAAGGAGGAAATGTTCGAGTAGATCGAGATTTGCTGTGATTGAACAAGTTAGTTTGGCTGCTTGGCAACAAAATCAAACTTAGTCTGAACAGTGCATTCATTCCATCTATAATGATGTGCGGTAAAATATCACGTTTAATTTATTTTCAAACAGGGTTTACAAAAGGTGTGGTTTTGAGCAAAACGTAGTTTGGCTCAGGCCTTCTAAAGCAAAACAAAATGAAAATTTAACTGCATCACAACGTAGCATTCAATAAACTTCAATATTGTGTTGCAACTAAGGGTAGTTAAGTGATTGAACCACTTGAATCCAACACAATGTGCAAACTAGACAGGATAGGTCATTGGGCACCCTAAGCCTGTTCCATCATTCAATAAGATCAGGATTGAACTGTGGTCTCAACTCCACTTTCCTGCCTACCCCTCGCTAACCATAGATCCTCACCAACAAGTGACTCAATCTACCTCTGTCTTAAAAATATTCCATCATTCCAGCAAAACTTGACCTTCTCTTGGGAAATAAGGCAGGACAAGTGACTGAGGTGTTAGCGGGGGAGCACTTTGGAGCCAGTGATCATAACTCTATTAGTTTTAAAATAGTAATGGAAAAGGATGGACCTGATCTAAAAGTTAAAAGGTCTAAATTGGAGGAATGCCAATTTTGACGGCATTAGGCAAGAACTTTCACAAGTTGACTGGGAGTGGGTATTCACAGCTAAAAAGACACGGCTGGAAAACGGAAAGCCTTCAAAAAGTAGATAATAAGAGTCCAGAGATGGTATGTTTCTGTAATGGCAAAGGGCAAAGCTGATTGGTGTAAGGAATGCTGGATGACTAGATAAATTGATAGCCGAGATCAAGTGATTCCCTAGAAGGGTACAAGGGCAGTAGGAGTATACTTGAGAGGAAAATCAGGAGGGCAAAAGGGGGACATGAGATAGCTTTGGCAAATAGGGTTAAGGATAATCCAAAGGGATTCTACAAATACATTAAGGACAAAAAAAGAGTATCTAGGGAGAGAATAGGCCTCCTATGTGTGGAAATATAGGAGATGGGTGAAATATTAAACAAGTATTTTGCATCAGTGTTTACTGTGGCAAAGGATATAGAATCTAGAGGACTTGGGGAAATAAATAACAATATCTTGAAAACTGTCCTTATTACAGGTGATGGTGGTACTGGAAGTCTTAAAAAACCAAGGTGGATAAATCCCTGGGACTAGGTCAGGCATACCTAGAACTTTGTGGGAAGCTAGCAAAGTGATTGCTGGGCCTCTTGCTGAGATATTTGTACCATTGCTAGCCACAGGTGAGGTGCTGGAAGGCTGGTGGTTGACTAACACAGTGCCTTTTTTTTTGGAAGAATAGTAGAAAGGAAATGCCTGGGAACTATAGAACAGTGAGCCTGACATCAGTCGCGGGCAAGTTGTTGGAAGGGATTCTGAGGGACAGGACTTACATGGATTTGGAAAGGCTCGGATTGATTAGGGATAGTCAACATGGATATGTGCATGGGAAATCATGTCTCAGTAACTTGTTTGAGTTTTTTGAAGATGAAGCGGATTGATGAAGGCAGAGCAGTGCACATTGTCTATGTAGACTTCAGTAAGGCATTCAACAAGGTTCCAAATAGTAGACTGATTAACAAAGGATAGATCTCATGGAATACAGGGAGAACTAGCCAATTCGATACAAAATTGCCTCGAAGGTAGGAAAAAGAGGGTGGTGGTGGAGGGCTGCTTTTCAGACTGGAGGCCTGTGACCAGCTGTGTGCCATAAGGATCAGTGCTGGGTCCACTGGATGTGAATATAGGAGATATGGTTAGTAAGTTTGCAGATGGCATCAAAATTGGTGGTGAAGTGGACATTGAAGGAGATTACTTAAAAGTACAACAGGACCTTCATCAGATGGGACCATGGGCCAAAGAGTGGCAGATGGACTTTAATCTAGATAAACATGAGCTGCAACAGTTTGGTAGGGCAAATCAAGGCAGGACTTATACACTTAATGGTAAGATCCTGAATAGTTTTGATGAACAAAGAAACCTTGGAGTGCAGGTTCATAGGTCCTTGAAAGTGGAGTCGCAGATAAACAGGGCGGTGAAGACGACATTTGGTATCCCTGCCTTTATTGGTCAGTGCATTGAGTATAGGAGATGGGAGGTCACGTTGCAGCTGTACAAGACATTGGTTAGGCCACTTTTGGAATACTGCATTCTATTCTGGTGTCCCTGCCATAGGAAGGATGTTGTGAAACTTGAAAGGGAGCAGAAACGATTTACAAAGATGTTGTCAGGGTTGGAGGGTTTGAGCTACAGGGGAGAGGCTGAATAGGCTGGAGCTGTTTTCCCTGGAGCGGAGGCTGCGGGGTGACCTTTTACAGGTTTACAAAATCATAAGAACATGGACAGGGTGAATAGTCAACATCTTTTTCCCAGGGTAAGGGAGTCTAAAACTAGAGGGCATAGGTTTAAGATGAGAGGAGAAAGATTTAAAAGAGACCTAAGGGGCAACTTTTTCCACACAGACCATGGTGCATATATGGAATGAACTGCCAGAGTAGATGGTGGAGACTGTTATAATTAGGACATTTAAAAGGTGTCTGGATGGGTATATGAAGAGGGAAGGGTTTAGAAGGATATGGGCCAAATGGTGGCAAATGGGACTTGATTAATCGAGGATATCTAGTCGGCACGGACGTGTTGGACTGAAGGGTTTGTTTCCATGCTGTACAGCTCTATGACTCTACGAATCATTCAGCCTTCATCATTCTCTGTGGAAGCAAGGTCTACAGATCATGAACCTCCAAAAAGAAAACATTTCTTATCTTGGTCTTAAGTTGAAATCACCTTTTTCAACTGTGCTCCCTAATTCTAGTCTCCACCACGACAGGAAACATCCTTTCAGAATCCACCCTGTGATTAATAATGTGTTTCAATAAGATCACCTGTCATCTTTCTAAATACCAATGGACACAGGTCCAATCTGTCCCAACTTTCCTAATAGGGTATCCTCATAGCCTAGAAATGAGTCACATGAACATTCTCTGAATTTTCTCAAATGCAATCATGTTGTTTCTGAAATAAGAAATCCAAAACTGTACACAGAATTGTAGATGTCTCACCAATACAACTATAGCAAAACATCTACACTTTTATATTCCATTCCCTTTATCATAAACATCATTCGGTTTACTTTCCTTATCACTTGCTATCTCTGCATGCTAACTTGTTGTGATTCACATACCAGGATACCCAACGCTCTCCGACCACAGGGTTCTACAATCTCTCCTCATATTGTAAAGAGAAAAAGAACCTTTACTCTGGGTATAATAGTTGAGCATGTGCAAAAGGAATTATTTCATAGCAATGTCAGATCACAAAATTGAAGCCATGGTGTGTAGGACTCCAAGTAAGATGTCCTCCTTGATCATCTTCTGTATATTATGTTCAATAAGATGCTGGTCACCAAGACTATAAATCTCATCATACCATACGTTTAAACAATATGCCCCTTTTTCATTGTCTCTACCCAAAATCGACAAGTTCTTACTTGCATACAGTATACTGTACCTGCCAAGTTTTTGCCCACTCAATTAACCTATTTATATCCCTTCACAGACTCCCTTTATATATACTTGTAAGTCCACAGCAAGTCTTATTTATACACCATTTCCTCACCATGAGTATGGATACATCCAAACTAATTAATGACCTGTCAGTCACTGTGCATGCTTATTAATGCGACAGAGGTGCCTAGCCTGAATGGTTGGACAGTCTTTGTTCAAGCTTTGAGAGAAGCATTTAGCATTTGTCTGGCATTAGTCACATACAAATGAGCAAAGGCCGCGTGGCAACTTCCATTCCTGAGCCGTTTTACACTTCTCTGCGACACAGTAAACCAAAAAAGTGAACTACTCTTAAACACTTGCAAGTTGAACACTTCACATGTAAATTAACACTTTAAAATTTAGCAAAACCACACATCTCAGCATTTCTCCCCCAATAACGGCCCTTCTCTACACTATATACAAATTATCTCACTGCAGACACTAAAGCTGATAAGTTAGTAAATTTTAAAATTTTTTTCTTCTTTCATTTTGTTTATGCTGTATTAAACGCAAAATGACGGTTGAAGGAGAAATATAGTTCATCTGATTATTTCATAGGAAGACTTGTTGTGGGTGTTGTGGTTTTGTGAAGTGAGACAGAATACTTGGTAACCACTCACTTTGCCTTAAATTAGCATTCATGAACTGAATTGCACGATACTCAGTCTTGTATGACTATAAACACCAAGAAAGAATAAATTTGTTCAATCAAGAAATGTTTCACATATTGAAATTATACTCCAAGATGGATTACAGAAGATTGATTAAATTGATGCAACAACTCTCGTTACAGCCACCACAGTGCATGTCAACATAATGCATGCATTACATGGATTTAGCAATGGAACAATGAAACACAACAAATGCGGTTTGTAATTATATAGCATCCTTATGTAATATATTCCAAGATGCCTCACAAGAGCATTATAAAAGAGAATTACACTCCAAGTCACGTAAGACGACACTAGGACTCACTGCCAAAAGCTGAGCATAAGAACTATGTTTTAACAGATCTGAAAGGAAAACAAAGAAGGTACAAAATCAGAGGGGTTTAGGAAGGGAATTCTAGAGCTTTAGGGCTGAGACAGCCAAAGCTCAGCCAACAACAGCCAAGTGATTGAAAATTGGAATGTCCAAGAGGTCAGGTTTAGATGAGAGCAGACATCAGAGATTTGTGGAGCTAGAGAAGATTATAGAGGTAGGGAAGAGCAAGATCATGGAGGTATTTGATGCTTAACCATTGTCAGAACTACAAACTTAAATAAACTGCTTCAAAAGACGGATCTATACAAAATCTAAAAAACATAAATCCCATCATTGATTGCTCAAGGTGACTTGAATTCTCTAAGAATATTATTGTAGAAAAGGTTTGCATCACATGGAAAGAATGAGAGTCGACATTTCATCCACATTAATCTGCCACCAAAGGATAATGGCTTTTCACACTATTTTCGCAGCTCTGCATAAATATTAATCACAAGTCATAACTACCTTCTAAAAACATCAAATGACATTATCTTTTCTTCTTAAAAGCTTGAAAAGGAGAACCTTGAGCAAATATTGCCGCTAACGTGAAAATATTCAAACGCCGTCAACTAAATCACTAAAGCCACAGACACGTTTATCTGATATACAGTAACAATGTTAAGCATGTCTTAAAATCCAAGTTATTCAAGTTCACTCAAACAATTAACAAGTAATAAACCGTTTCCTTGGAATCAAAGCATATTTTTACAGGAAACATTGGAAATTCATGAGCAATAGAATACGATAAAAACTTTTACTCACTGCTCTGAATCTTCACTTTGGTTTCAGTAACTGCTCTCTCTAGCTGCACTTCCTGTTTCTGCTGGTAGTTAATGTGGGGAGAGACTGAATTTTCCACCGGTTTCGCTGGTGTTTCTTGATGCTTTGGTGTTTGAACCTCCACCTTTTTCGGAGATATCTCGGTCAGGGATGGTCCAGAACTTTCTGTTCTTCTTGGAATGGATTCAGTAAGCTTGGACCCTGTGGTTTCCAATCTCCTTGAGGAGATCTCCTGCAGTTTTGTCCCAGAAACTTCTGTTCTCCTAGGCACCATTTCTGGAGGCTTGTGGCCTAGCAATTCAGCTCTTTTAAGACCAATCTTTGGTGCACCATGACTTGCAGCATCTACCTGTTTTGAAGACAGATCAATAGAAATTTCTGCTCTTCGAGAAACAGGCTCTGGGTGCTTAGGTCCTGTAATTTCAATTCTTTTGATGGATGACTTTGGAGATTTAGCATTAGGCGCTTCTGCTTGTTTTGAACTTGGATCTGCAAACCTTGACCCCAAATCTTGATATCGGTGTCCAGATGTTGGCGTTGATCTTAGAGGAGTTGGTCCTCGTCTACTTGGAACAGAGGAATTTGGTGTCTGTTCAACTTCCTCGACTTCAAATGATCTCTTCAAAGCTAAAAGAGAGAGAGAGAGAGAAAAAAAATCCACCAATTGACTAAACTATTTTTCAGCATACACCATAGAATTATGATTATATGGTATCATTTGCAGTCCTGCCAATGTTACCATAGCTTACAAACTCCAACCCACAGCTGCACCAGGCTCTTGGACAATTGAGGACAAGTAGAATTTATAGTCACTACTCATTCAGAATGGGTGCAATTTTAACCTTTTCAAAGTCCACCAACTTGTGTAGAATTAAAAATTGGAGCAAATGTTGCCAGATTGGTGACAATTAATGCTGAGTTTTAGGTTGGGAATTCACACCCATAAGAAACCTGGTGCATACTAAGGCCATTTCACAGACTCCCTTCAGCCTTTCGGGAGAAGGGACATTCATCACATTCCTCTGGTTGAAAACAAACTCCAAAAAAGTTTCAGGGCTGAAGAGACAAATACGTGAACCTGTTAATGCCTGGATATTTTCTTCTAAATGAGCATTCAAATTCAGCTCAAAGTCTCATGACAGCAAATGCAAATTGTTAGTTTCACATCAATATCCCTGTCTGAAAGTGAGAACATTTCTAAAACATGACCCTTCACTGTAAGTGAACTAGATTTTGCTGTTTTCACAAGAAAAAATGTGCAATAGCACGACTTATTCTGACGTATGGAGAGACTTGTACCAAATGCAAACAGAAGTAGGGCAACATTTATGATCTCTTTTCAGCCCTTCAACTGGGCTACAGATTAGTTACCACTTCCAAACACTCATTACGATACACAGACAAATGTTTATTGTCTCATCACATTAGCAAACTTTTGAAGGTCATGAATTACTATTACTAGAGAAATTAGTGTTGATACATCAATATTTATTCTCCATTACGTTTCTAGTTAAAAAGTTGAAGGCGTTGGCAGCTACTTTTTACATAAATATATTTCCTTCATTAGGTTTTCAATACGAATAATGTTTCTAATAGTCTGCTGTATATATTCAAATCGACTATTTGGAAAAGAAAGCAAAATTATACTTATTGCAGAAAGGAACGGAAAATAATTTTTTTTTTTTTAAAATGTAAAATCTCCTAATTTGGTTTACATTTTTTCCAAGGTTACAGGCCCCCAAAGCCTTAAAACACAGCAAAAAATTCTATGAAACCCAGAAACACGGCAAAGATCAAGTTTCACCAGATTCCCTTCTTTATCAAGAGCTCCCTGGTTGTTGTAGCAGGAGCAGAACCTCTGTTCAGCCTTTACAAAGCTAACAGCAGCCAAAACACTAGAACATCCTCTACTAGGTATTCCTACACCCCTTAGGTTCAGTTCAGATTTTTCCTTCTGTAGAAACTCAGACAGTCAAATAGTAATCTCAGCAGAATGGATAGGGTTCCCATGAGTGTTCCCCAGTCCAACATGTGAAAACCTGAAATAAAGAGCTGGCTTGATGGAGACCATGTCATCATTGTTGGTTGTTGTAACAACCCATCTGGTTAACTACTGTTATTTAGTGAAGGATAAATACGGCCCTTACCTGGTCTGGCCTATATGTGACACCACGCACACAATAATGTGGTAAACTCTTAACTACCCTCTGGGTAGTGCTAAGGGATGGATAATAAATGCTTGCCTAACCAGTGACACTCACATCTACAAACTATTCTCTTTATTTAAAAAAAGCTCTTCTTTAAAACAAAGAAATTTTGAACAGATCAGCCTCTTTACACAGGTGCCGTGAGACTGCAGCCAAGGGAATTGAAATTGGGTCATCATTTCTCAGGGAAAAGGGGGGAAGTCAGAAACCTGGTAGACCAAAGGCCTCCACCTAAAGTGGCGCTTGTCCAGCTTACCTCTCATTCCCTGTAAGCTCCAGTGCTGAAGGATCCCTTGAGATTCCAACCAAAACACTCAAATAAACACTGAATAAAAGTTTCAGCTTCAGAACAAAGTAGAAAAAAGATGCAAGTTTTCAGATGGCCATGTCAATGTCATTGGGCTTAATCTAATGGAACTCTCAAGGGAACCCTGATCTCAAAATTATATCTATACTTACAGGTGACATCACATAATGCAAAATTCCAAGGGTATTATCAGCAATAACTTCACATATGGCCACCTCTGCAGTGAACATTCATGTGCAGACTGCAATTCCACCAAATTACTACATTTCAAAGTTAACAATTATGCTGCTAGCATGTGCACTGGAGTGGTAGGGATAGGGGTTCAAAATCAGTAAAGGTCAGATTAAACTGCATGATAACCTTGAAATAAGTGCTGTAGCTGTGCTCAATTTCTACCTGACATGGTGGAATAATTGACTAAAGAAAATCTTTCGGTAAGTTAGGTCAGTAAAAATAACAACCTGCATAAACGTATCATTGATTGTTAAACAGAGCAAAGAAATAAAGAATAAAGTGACGTTATGGCAATTTATTCGACATACCCAACACACTTTGGTAAAGTGGCTAAATACAGGCAAACTAAGATCAACATCAGACAGCAGAAGTTCCACATAAGAGGCTGTTTTGATTCCCAACAACAGACCTGTAAAAATTATATGGGATGCGAGAATCAAGCCTGCAAAAGGTGACCATGTCAAACAGAAAAGTCGATCACTGCAAAATGCTGGTTGAAGACAAGGCTGTGGAATAAGGACTTTCACTTGGAAGGGAAAGTGGAGGAAATTTTGTGGAGTTCCAGAAGATTTGTCAACACATCGAGTATAGGAGTTGGAAGCTAATGTTGCGACTGTACAGGGTATTGGTGAGGCCATTTTTGGAATACTGCATTCCATTCTGGTCTCCCTGCTATAGGAAAGACGTTGTGAAACTTGAAAGGATTCAGAAAAGATCTTCAAGGATGATGCCAGGGTTGAAGGGTTTGAGTATAGGGAGAGGCTGAATAGACTGGGGCTGTTTTCCCTGGAGTGTCGGAGGATGCGGGGTGATCTTATGTAAGTTTATAAAATCATGAGGGACACGGATAAAGTGAATAGTCAAGGTCTTTTTCCCAGGGTAGGGAGTCCAAAACTAGAAGGCACAGGTTTAAGGTGAGAGGAGAAAGATTTAAGAGGCAAATTTTTCTTGCAAAGGGTGGTGCCTGTGTGGAATGAGCTGGCAGAGGAAATGGTAGAGGCTAGAACAACATTTAAAAGGAATCTGGATGGATACATGCATAGGTAGGGTTTGAGAGAGATATGGGACAAATGCTGGCAAATTAGACTAGAATAATTTAGGATATATGGTTGGCATGGAGAAGTTGGGCCAAAGGGTTTGTTTCTGTGCTGTGCTTCTCTATGACTCTGTAAATTTAAGGAGCCCAAGGCTGGTTAGTTGTACTAAAAATGCATTTACAAAGAGTGAAACAATGATGTCTGGGTGAGGGTGAGGAGAGACAATTCCCTGAAATAACCAATGGAGACATTATAAATGGTCTGACAGTAAACAAGTTAATATTTATACTAACACAGTCAGTAAGTCTACAGGACGACTGTGGGTTAATACATGATATCATGGATGAGGAGGAGGCTATAAACCAGGGAGGTCGTCGCATTAAACATGAGGAGATAGTTTGATCATTGGTGGAAGCAGCACTTCTCCACATGAACATCATAAAAATATCAGTCTGAATCGAGGACAGTGGATCTAACTACTAAAGGTGGGAGTAGAGAATGGGTATGGAAATGGAGCATGTGGATTTCTAACAGAATCATTAACGGAACTCATTGTATTATTCAGGTTATCCTATTGAGAAAGATCAGCAAAAATGATCTACACAAGTAACACTGCAGCAAACTGATGTCACATTCCCCTTGCCTAATACAGAGGCACAACACCCTTAAGATTGATGTTCACTGCTGTGTTGCACACAGTGGGATGGACTATCTATCCCATTCATTTGGGAATCAGAATTAGTGGTCAGGGTTTAGCCTAATGTATAGTTGTTGTTAATTATTTTGGAGTATGTGATGTTTTGAAGAGTTAACTTGCGGGTTATCAGAAACCCACAAAATGCAAATTCCCCACCATGTCCCCGCTTTGGGGTGGGATAATTACAATGTGGAAAATACAAAAGTGACATTACATGATGGTTATCTTCGAGGTGAGTTGACAAGGTTGATCAACCTGGTTAGCTAACTGTGGTGACCATGGAGTCTACCAATTGGGCAAAACAGAGGTTATAGTGTATGGTCCAAGCTTAGAAGATTCTGAGCCCCTTGGCCCCAGGCTACCAGCGAGAGCAAAGTAGTGCTTCTTAGAAGATGCATGGGGTTTGTTCTGAGGGGCTAATTCAGTCTTGAATTCATTAACATTCTCTAGAATGAACTATTACACCACTTGGGTGGCTAAAGAGAATGCAGAAAGGCTAGCGTTCACAGACAAGGGAACTGAATATGTAGCTATAGCTATACAAGTCCATGTATAACATAAGGATTAAAATTACAATCCCAGGTTATTGCTCGTAAAACTAACTCCACCTAATCGAAAGGATAAGATACGATGGCTTAGCATCATATGATAATATAAACTTGAATCTTTGCAACTGGAGATAAATGGGTTGGTGTACCAGGTTGGACCCTGAGAGACATCGTGAGCATTCGAAGTCAAAAACCGAGAACATTTTACTAAATTGCAGCATTAAATTATTTGTTCCTGTAATACCCTGAAATCCATCAGTAATTATTCTGCCATTATGTGATTAGTCAGCCCAAACATCCCCTATGCAGTGATACTTTCAAACAGATAGGACAAGATTTCTGAATGAAACATTGAAATGTGACAAAAATCATATCTTCTACTCACAGATCACTGACCCTTTTCTCGTTGGGGACTTTGTTCAGTTAAGCAGAATCCTCACTAGTAACACCATATCCAGAATGGCCCATATAACATTGGAATGGGCCTTATGTACTTCTAAAGAAGCTTAAAGAATGAAACTGTCATCAAGTAATCATGAGGGGTAGGGTCTTGGTAAACCAATTAACCAGACCCTTAGTTAGGAGGACTCAGCCAGCAATTGAGCCAAAACAGCAAGAATGCAGTACAACTGGTGGGAGAAGCGACTGCATTTATCACAGTACTGTTGATGAGTCTCCCAATAGGTCAGCATGGATTGATGGTATCCTCGGTAGTGCAGATGGTAATTCTGACTGATAAAGGATACATCTTGATATCCATTGCAAGCAAAGCACCCCTCCCAGGGAACATGAATATTGGAAGCTTTATGAAACTTTCATAAATCTAATGAGATGAGGAGTCTGGGCCCAGCCTAGATTAAGGCTTGTGGAGAAGCCGTTAAGGCAACTTTAAATTACAAGATCCAATGCCCACTGAACCAGAGTGGAACATTTGGTGAGTAGAGGATCAGGGATTTCCCTCTTCGGTCAGGCTGCATCTGACCAGGGGTCCAAATAGAAGTACCAAAGCAAGGGTGGCAGTGTGAATGTCAATTGAGTTTTAAGGTGTTGCACTTATATTCAATTTGTTCATGGAATGATGGGGTACTTGATTTAAAAAATTGATTTTGAGAATGTTATTGTAACAGTAATCGCCTAACCATATCATTCATTGCTCCAAAGAGCAAAAGGAGACAAAAGGAAACTGAAGTCAGACAGGTGGGTTGAGTCACCATGGAAACTAGCAGATCCAAGGCTGAAATTTAAGATAACAGAGGCTTGAATGAAGCTTAGGACAATAAAATGTGCGCTACGAAGTCCACTATTGAGAAGATCTTTAGGTATCAGAGATCTTCTCTCTTGTATAAGCTTAAAGAAAAGCTTTGTTTCCCTGACTCAGCCAGACTTAACTGGCCATTTTTCACCAGAACAGTGGCTTCCAGAGGAAAAGAATTCAAATAAAACCAATCACAAAACTTTGCATTTGTCACTCTTTCACCTTTCTAAAGGTATTTTTTTGGAATACATTTCTGCAGTTTGAGCTTAACTTACAAATATTTCAACCAAAGCATTTGATTTAATTCACGCTACGCACCCACTGTATCATTATTGAAGCTCACTCACATTTTATGTATATTTTCAACGACATTGAAAATTCAGCCCGCTTCCAACCCCACCAATGGGGGTAAAAGAGTTGCCTTGGATGCTACATGTAAATAAGCTCCAAATATCTTTTCTGTTTTTCATGAATTTTTAAACACTTTCCTTTACTAATTGTCATCCTTTCACTTGAAGTACTGACCGGTGGGATTCTGAAGGAATTAATTCACAACACCGCTACTAAATACATCTTCTAATGAGCCAATGCCCTTGCACTTATTTTTGTTTCACTGGAAAATTTACTAACACCACAGGAGGTGAATAAAATGCATTTTGAATAATGGCTCGAGTGGAGGAGCAGACTTCTCTCTCACATCTCCCAAAGGATAAGGATGACTATAAAACCATTTTACAAATAAAACTCTAGAATCTTACACAGAATAAAGTTATTCAGGCCATTATGCCTGTTCCAGTTCCCTTGGCAGACAGTTTGCCCACCTCAACAAAACTGAGGAGAAACAAGTCAAATTAATCCATTTCTTGGGATTCTGAGGGTCACTGCAGTGGTGATATCGGTAAAAGATTTTTCTCAAGGGAACAGGAAGCATAAATGATCAATAGCAACCAAAAAAAGGAAATAATTAATTTTATTCTCAAAATAACAAAATTATATCACTTCTATGTTCAATTTCTTTAAGTGGTGTGCCTTTAAAGTAAGCATATCATTTTGTGAAATGTTGGAAATCTGATTTTTCTAAAAAAGCAGAAAAACGCAGAGGTACCAGACAAATCTTCCCTTTCCCAATCCCTAAAACTGAAGACAGAGAAGAACCTTGTTCCATTTTAATCAATGAAGAACAGAAGGAAAGGACTTATTTGTTTTCCACTGATCATGTTAAACCCATCCTCTATGAAGAAAGAATCTTCCTTCCAGCAATTCTTTTCTTTATATCATTTTATTTGATTAGTTTAAGTTTCCAAAAGATCTGAATATTTATTCATCCAACACCTTGAACTTCAATGATGTCTGACTGTCTCCCATGGAGTATTTAATAATTATCTCTCTCTATAACCTTGGTTTCCAAAATGATACTTGCCTATTCTCAGGGCACTAAAATAAGTGATACAACTAATAATCCAGTTCAATGCAACTCATGCCATTATATGATGTATTTCTAAAATGAATAAAGAGGAATGTTAAACTTCTGGTTTACATAAGGTCCATATTTCATTGCAAAGGCTTGTTTTTAAACTAGAAACTTGACCATGTAGACAGCTGAGACTAGGAAGAACTCTAGAAGTCTCAAAATATTTGGTAGAAAAGAATTTGAAAATCTGATCCTTAAAATTTGAACTAGCTGAATAAGTGAAGGTCGGACTTAAAAGAATGTAAACATTTATGATTACTTTTTCTTCTCCTCTGCCTAAGAAAAATAAAATAAATGGGTTACAAACAACCTAGGATGTCAACTTCATATTCTACAACGTGTTAGAAATTTTATTTTTCATATGATTTATCTGCTTATTACTATCAGACCACCCGACAAGGGTTTTCACTTTGTCTAGTCTTTCTCCTTCCTTTACTTTCCCTTATTGTTGCTGAAAATTTGACCAGAGATTTGAAGGGCAGATAACTGTGAATTAAAAGGAGAAATTAATGCAGACTAGGCGAATGGGAATGCAAGATAGTTGACAGATGGTACGTAACAACAGCACACAAATATGGGTTGTGAAGCGGATTTATTTCTGCTCACTCCAAGTATCCTCTGAATTACCTGAAATCAACAGGAAGTAACACATGAGTACTACCGCTCACACTTGGATATTGAGCAGTTTTTCCGCCGCCTCCGCCATCTTCTATCCGCCTCCCCCTCTCTCCCTATTTATTTCAGAACCCTCTTCCCCTCCCCCATTTCTGATGAAGGGTTGAGGCCCGAAACGTCAAGTTTTCCTGCTCCTCTGATGCTGCTTGGCCTGCTGTGTTCATCCAGCCCCACACCTTGTTATCTAGGAAGTAACACATGCTTTGTTTGTGCAGCATGTCACAGTCTGGCTTGGCTTAGTTCTGCATTAATTGAATAGTTATATAGATTCACAAA
>JAHRHZ010000078.1:21393499-21432730 GCA_024137785.1 Ginglymostoma cirratum | reverse complement strand
AAACGTCAAGTTTTCCTGCTCCTATGATGCTGCTTGACCTGCTGTGTTCATCCAGCCCCGTGCTTGTTATCTCGGATTCTCCAGCATCTGCAGTACCTTTTATCTCTGATGTTTCAAGTTAGTTGGGTGAATAACCTTAAAAGGTTAAGGTGGCATTTCAGAGATAGTAAGAACTGCCGATGCTGAAGTCAGAGATAACACAGTATGGAGCTGGAGGAACACAGCAGGCCACGCAGCATCTGAGGAGCAGGAAAGCTGATGTTTCGGGTTTGGACCCTTCTTCAGAAATTTCCTTGGCATTTCCTTGTCCTTAGTTGTGGCTATATTACTTTTAGAGAGCCATGTTTCAGGAGACCTTCCTTAAATGGGGGCAAGAAAAGGTTCTGGCATCAAATATACTGTGTGAGACTTCCACTACTTCTCTACATGGTCTGCTGTGCAGGAGAAGAAAGGTACAGTGAGTAATCACTGGAGGATTGGAGGATTTCATACAAATTTCAGGTGGTGTTCAATGCCACGTAGAGGAAGTTGCTGCACTGGGTCAAGATGATAATTACAATTGCTTTGTTACAGTTTTGAGTACTTTTTTGATGAGATGAATAATCTCATTCTGGTATTGAGATGGGTCTGGAGATGCTACTAATTTTATCTCTCTCACCTAAACCCTAATCATGCTGTCTCATGTGGGCCAAAAAACTAAAGTTCTCAATTACTGGATTACTGACAGTGAACATCATGACTGAAATTCGTGAACTCAATACCCTGATAAAGCACCAACCTCAGACATTGGCACCAAATCACATGTTTTTTTCTATTCATTTGTGGGATGTGGGTGTCGCTGGCTGGCCAGCATTTCTTGTCCGTCCCTAGGTGCCCTTGAGAAGGTGGTGGTGAGTTGCCTTCTTGAACCGTTGCAATGCTCCTGCTGTGGGTTGACCCATAATGCTATTACAGAGGGAATTCCAAGATTTTGATTATCTTGATTCTGATTATTTTGATTATTTGACGCACAATTAGCTGCTTTGGCCCTTTCAGTTGCTGTAACAGTAATGAATTTCTCCACTCACCTCCCCACAAGGTTGCCACATTGTTGTGGAAGCTAATAACTCTAGAAACCTGGGGATGAAGTTATGCTGAGGAAAATTGGACTGATTAGTGGTGTTGTCACACTTGATTGATTAGCCCCTCCTGTCTCCACAATATCCTCTAAGAAAGTAATGAACAGGTAAACTACTCCATCATATTCAAAGTCACCCACTATCCTGACACAGATGTAAAATAATAATCTTTAATTTTGCTGTGCCACCATCCAGGAACTCCCTAGCACCTAATACCATTGTAAGGGAATCAACGTGCTGCAGTGATTCAAGACCAAGAAACTCAGTGTTATATCAAGTAATGGTTTAGGAAGAATTAATGTTAAAGATGCATTAACTCCACCATAGTTTATTTCCTATTAATTTCAAGCTTAATAAGTTGCAAAGACGAGACTACATGTTTCATGGTGGAAGAGTTCCCAAGATTAAAAGTTCGATACCAGTAACATTGCTGTCTCATGTGGGTCATGATCAGAAATTGTGGTTCATAACTAGCACTCTTCACTTTCACCTATTTTTCTAATCACCTGTTCAGAGGTGTTATTAAGTACCTCAGGAGCAGATGGGATTTTAACCTGGGCCTCCCATTCCAAGGGTAGGGACACTACCACTGCACTACAAGGAAGCTGATCCTGCACATATTGTGGCCTCAACACCCTGATGCAAGGACAAAGAATTCAACCAGCTTCCCAAGAACAACTGCTTCAGAAGTAGACCATTGTCAACTAACTGGTCAAAGAGCAGCTAGTAGGAGATTTTATTTGCCTTTCTAGACTGGTAATGAAACACAAACAGAAGAAATTATCCATTTAGTTTATCTACATTTATATAAAAGAATTATTTCATATCATTAACAGGATGGAAGTCATAGATTTTACATAACTGGTGGAAATATTTTCCATTCTTATCATCACTGAAGAACATCACAACTCATTGTCTCTGAAAGCAAAATTGCCAATGCCAGTGACAGACATGGTACAGATTGAGCAGCAATTCTAGGGTATCATGGCTAAAAATGTGAAGACATCTAGTTCGCCAGAAAGACATTTACAAAAAACAAAGAAATATGGAATCAAAGAATCATAGACTCATACAGCATGGAAACAGACATATATCATCCGATATCCATATCATCCATGCCTACCAAGTTTCCCAAGCTAAATTAATCCTACTTGCTTGTATTTGGCCCATATCCATCTAAACCTTCCCTATTCATCTACATAATCAAATGTCTTTTAAGTGTTGTAACTGTACCGGCATCTATCACTTCCTCTGGCAGTTCATTCCACATACGAACCACACTCCATGAAAAGGTTGCTCCTCAAGACCCTTTTAAATCTTTCTCCTCTCACCTTAAAAATATGCCCGTTAGTTTTTAACTCCCCCACCCTAGGGAAAAGACCTTTGCCAGTAATCTTATCTATGCCCCTCATAATCTTATGAATTTCTATGAAGTCACCCCTCAACCTCCCATGCTTCAGTGAAAAAAAATCCCAGCCTATCCAGCCCCTCCCTACAACACAAAGCCTCCAATCCCAGTAACATCCTGGTAAATTTTTTCTTCACACTCTCCAATTTAATAATATCCTTCCTATTCAAGGCCGACCAGAACTGTACACTACTTCAAAAGGGGCCTCACGAGTGTCCTCTACAACTTCACTATGATGTCCCAACTCCTATACTCAATGGTCTGAGCAATGAAGGCAAGTGTGTCAAAAGCCTTCTTCACCACCCTGTCTACCTGTGATGCAATTTTCAAAGAACTATGTACCTGAACCCCGAGATCTCACTGTTCAACAACACTGCCCAGGGTCCTACCATTAACTGCATACCATCTGCCCTTGTTTGCTTTACCAAATGCAATAACTCACATTTATCCAAATGAAACAGCACCTGGCACTCCTCAGCCCATTGGCCCAATTGATCAAGATCTCTTTGTAACCCTAGGTAGCCTCTTCACTAATGATTATACCACCAATTTTGGTGTCTTCTGCAAACTTACTAACCTTGCCTCCTAAATTCTCATCCAAATTGCTCATATAAATGACAACCAGAAGTGGACCCAGCATCAATCCCTGTGGAATGTTACTGGTCACAGGCCTCCAGTCTTAAAAACAACACTCCACTACCACCCTCCGTCTCCTGCTATCGAGCCAATTTTGTATCCAATTGACATACCCTCCCTGAATCCCATGTGATCTCACTTTACTAATCAGTCTTCCATGCGGAACCATGTCAAAAGCTTTAGGAAAGACCACATGAAGAGATCCTCATCAAGTGCTATGTCCTCAAAAAATTCAGTCAAGTTTGTGAGACACGATTTCCCACATGCAAAACGTGCTCACTATCCCTAATAACAAACGTGGGGCTGGATGAACACAGCAGGTCAAGCAGCATCATAGGAGCAGGAAAACTTGACGTTTCGGGCCTAGACCCTTCATCAGAAATAGGGGAGGGGAAGACGGTTCTGAAATAAATAGGGAGAGAGGGGGAGGCGGATAGAGGATGGATAGAGGAGAGGATAGGTGGAGAGGAGGCAGACAAGTTGAAGAGGCAGGGATGGAGCCAGTAAAGGTAAGTGTAGGTAGCGGGGTAGGGAGGAGATAGGTCAGTCCAGGGAGGATGGACAGGTCAAGGGGGCGGGATGATGTTAGTAGATAGGAGATGGGGGTGTGGCTTGAGGTGGGAGGAGGGGATAGGTGAGAGGAAAAACAGGTTAGGGAGGTGGAGATGAGCTGGGCTGGTTTTGGGATGTGGCTGGGGGAGGGGAGATTTTGAAGCTTGTGAAATCCACATTGATGCCATTGGGCTGCAGGGTTCCCAGGCTGAATATGATTTGCTGTTCCTGCAGCCTTCGGGTGGCATCACTGTGGCATTGCAGGAGGCCCAGGATGGACATGTCATCTGAGGAATGGGAGGGGGAGTTGAAATGGTTCGCGACTGGGAGGTGCAGTTGTTTGTTGCGAACTGAGCGCAGGTGTTCTGCAAAGCAGTCCCCAAGCCTCCGCTTGGTTTCCCCGATGTAGAGGAAGCCACAACGGGTACAGCGGATGCAGTATACCACATTGGCAGATGTGCAGGTGAACATCTGCCTGATGTGGAAAGTCTTCTTGGGGCCTGGGATTGGGATGAGGGAGGAGGTGTGGGGGCAGGTGTAGCACTTCCTGCGGTTGCAGGGAAAAGTCCCAGGTGTGGTGGGGCTGGAGGGGAGTGTGGAGCGGACAAGGGAGTCGCGGAGGGAGTGGTCCCTCCGGAAGGCAGATAAGGGTGGGGAGGGGAAAATGTCTTTGGTGGTGGGGTCTGATTGCAGATGGCGGAAATGTCGGAGGATGATGCGTTGGATCCGGAGGTTGGTGGGGTGGTATGTGAGGACGAGGGGGATTCTTTTTTGGTCATTATTGCGGGGACGGGGCGTGAGGGATGTGTTCCGGGAAATGCGGGTGACACGGTCGAGGGCGTTCTCGACCACTGTTGGGGGGGAAGTTGCGGTCCTTGAAGAATGAGGACATTTGAGATGTACGGAAATGGAATGTCTCATCCCGGGAGCAGATGCGGCAGAGGCGAAGGAATTGGGAATAGGGGATGGCATTTTTGCAGGAAGGTGGGTGGGAGGAGGTGAATTCCAGGTAGCTGTGGGAGTCAGTGGGCTTGAAATGGACATTGGATCCGAGATAACTGATGTCCATTTCAAGCCCACAACTGCTGGGATATCCCTAAACAGGTCCCAGAGATTTATCCACCTTCATGTTTCTTAAGACCTCCAACACTTCCTCTTCTGTAATATCAACTTTTTTCAAGAAATCAATATTTATTTCCCCAAGTTCGCTAGCTTCCATGTCTTTGCCCGCAATAAAAACAACACAAAATATTTGTTTAGTTACTCTTCCATCTGCTGTGGTTCCGCGCATAGACAATGTCGTTTATCTTTAAGGGCCCTATTCTCTCCCTGGTTGATCTTTCGGTTTTACTGTTCTTGGAGAATCTCTTTGGATTATCCTTAATATTACCTGCCAGGGCTGTCTCATATCCCTGTTTTGGCCTCCTGATTTTCCTCTTAAGAATTCCCTTACACCCGTGATACGCTTCAAGAGATTCACTTGATCCCAGTTGTCAATAGACCTCATTCTTATTCTTGACCTGAGCCTCAATATCTTTATTCATTCATTGTTCCTTCTCTCACCAGCCTTACCCTTCACTCTAACAGAATATAATGCCTCTGAACTCTCATTATTTGAATTTTGAAAGCCTCTCACTTGGCAGTTGTCTCTTTACATGTGAACAGATTACCCCAAACAACTTTTGAATCATGTCTAATCTAATCAACAAGCTAAGGTAAAGAGCTGACATCATTCAGCTCAGATGTATCAACAGATTGAGATTAAAGATTTGCTTGAACAAAATCAAGATGAGCTGCATATGACTCTGTGGAAGTCATGCAAATATCTATAGGTTTAGGATATGAAATAAAATAATTGCCTAGTCTGCATATCACGGATACTGCAAAAAAAAGCTTTTCAAATCAAAAGACGATTCCAGGTTCAGATACTGTGAGGAACAAAGTATCTTCTATGATATACATTCACAAGGTTATTGGTCTTTCAGATGATGTGATGGAGAAACTACCTCAAATGGCATGAAATAATTCATCTGTGAAGGGAATTCAGGAGATTAAGAGTCTTCCTGGGAGGTAATGGTTCTGATGATCAACTGTTGAAATTGCCTTAGGTCTACCCAATCTGAAGAAACACATTTTTTTTGCCTGGAGTTTTGGGCATTCTTATACAAGATCCCGATAAAGACAGATGTATCATCTCTGGCTCTTTATCATTGTAATTGTGTCGAACTAATTAATGTTAATTGTGCTTTTAGCTTTCATGCAATAAACTGAAACTCATTCTATAGGACACGTATCTCTTCTTGTTAAGTGGTTTATCCAATCACACTAAGTATTAGACAGTTCCTTCAACTCAGCAGAGAAAAGAGAATTGTAGGGCTGTTGTGGCGGGGTTTGAGAATCACCTATTCCAAAAGGTCTCATACATCCCTGGACGAGGTTAAGTAAAAATAGCTAGGAAGGAGAATTATCAGATTTATGGCATAGTGGTAGTGTCCCTCTGTACCAGGAGGCTCAGTTCAAGTTCCACCTAGTCCCGAGGTGTGTCACAACGTGTCTAAACTGGATGATTAAAAATTTCTAGAAAAGAGAATTGGTCTTAGCTAACTACCCCAATAAGTCACCAGTGGTTGGTACTCAGAGCCCAATACAATATTCAGCACCCTTTCTAAGTGCAACTAGAGATAGGGAAAACATTTTAAGCCTTCAGAACAAAAAAGCACTGTTGGCAGCTATAACTCACTCAGAGATAGTAAGAACTGCCGCTGCTGGAGTCAGAGGTAACATCGTGTGGAGCTGGAGGAACATAGCAGGCCAGGCAGCATCAGAGGAGCAGGAAAGTTGACATTTCGGGTCGGAACCCTTCTTCAGAAATTTTTCCAGCTCCACACTGTGTTACCTTACTATTGGGAGTAGTGTTTGAAACCTGGTGGATATTGTTGACTTCAAGAACGTTTATTGAGTTTGTTACCTAGGCCAATCAGGAATCCTGGGCTGACCAATGTAAACAGGAGATTCCTCCTCTAAGTAGGGGTCTATTTTAGTCTTGCTGAGAAATCTTGGCAGGGACTGGAGGCCAAAGTCTTGGTTTGCCAAAGCCGCTGGTCAGGACTGCTCCGAGTGCTATCTTACAGAAGTTGAGTGCTGGACATAAACCAGCTAGTGGTCCCCATGTTGAGGAACTGGCTGGACCCTTTGGTCCCTCCTCCTGGTTTTGTCGCTGACATCCAGAGAATGTTGGTTCACTTCTTCTGGGACAAAAAGACACACTGGGTCATGGCACAGGTTTGGAGTTTCCCTATTGAGGAGGGTGGTCAGTTGCTGGTGTGTATCTGCACCCAAGTGGGAAATTTCCAGCTTCAGATGTTGCTGCGAGACCTTTACATTGATCTTCCTCCATGGTGGTGCCCCCGGCCACATATTTCTGTCTCCCAGGTGCGTAGCCTCAATGATGACACGCAGCTCCTGTTCATTAACTGTGAGGGTTGGCAGGTCGCCCTCAGGATACCACCTGACTATTAGCAGGACATGATCACTGTTAGGGACACGGTCTACCCAAACCAGGCCCACACACCATCAGGAGTATCAGCTATTGTCAAGGAGCCATTGCTCAGGAATCTGCACCTCTACAACAGCGGGTTTGAGTGGAAGGGAGGGCCATACCCGTGGCTGTGACCAGATTCAGGGATGTGCTGGGTGGTGTGGAAATGGTCTGGTTACTGCCACAGGATTTGGCACACAGGGCAGCGGTAGGCATCCAGCTTGCGACCCCCGCCATCCAACACATTAAACCAGCAGTGCTCAGACGCAAAGTCATGCACCAGTTGGAGGATGCTCAGGTTTGTAGTGGAATCCCATCTGTGTGTACCCCTGCCTGAGCAGAATTTCACATTGGCTCCAGGATCCAATATTTCCCCCAGGCGCCTGCACCCCACAACCTGAGCTGCCTCTGAAATGTGTGTTGTATGTTCTATAGGGAAGCCAAACAGTGGGCCCTGTAGAGACTGCTGCTGCACACCATCCACCTCTTCTCCTATTTTCAGCGCTCTGACATGCCATTTACCACCAGGTGGTAGAAATCCCCAGGGGAGGGCTGTCTATGTGGGAGTCCTCCCTCTTTCTCCTGGGGATATGACAGGGGAGTATGCTGCATGCAGCAGTCCCATTCAACCGAAGGTTGCGGAGGTTCATGGACTCCCAGCCCAGCTGTTTGTTTTGCGGTGCTGTGGAGTCGGTGGACCATGTCTATGTTGGTTGTGGGCATTTGCACTTCCTTTTTTTAGTTATCTAAAAGGCCTTCTAAAAATGTTTTTGGTTGCACTTCAACCTCCTGCTCCTGATCTTCGGGCACTCGGTGCGGAAGGGAGCAAGCAGGTCAGAGGATCTCCTTGTGGGTCTGCTGCTGGGCCTGGCCAAGCTGGCCATTTGCAGGTCCAGGCAGGCAGGTTGTGGAGGGGGTCATTTCTTCCAACTGCCTACCCCTCTGCCATGGTTATATTGGGCCCGGGTGTCTTTGGAGAGGGAGCACACTGTGTCAACCAATACCCTTGATGCCTTTAGGGAGAGGTGGGCACTGCGGTGGTGGAGAGCTTTATTTCCTCTTCCAATTCTATTTTGATTTGATTACCACCCTCCCCCCCCACTATTTCTTTCACATAAGCTTTGCCCCTTACCGGGATCTGCTTGACTGGTTACCTGGCCACATGGGTGTTTTTCCTGGTGGTGGTATATTAAATAAAGCTATTTACACAACTGGTGTTTTTATTGAGTCCTGCACTTGCACACATACAACACTAGTGCTGTAGGTTAAAATAAGCACTACTGCAGTATAAGGGTATTTAAAAAAGTAACAAAAAATATAAACAGGGCATTTAGAATCTCGTCAGTTCAGGAGACTTGCTCCGAGCTGGGTGGCCACAGCCAGTGTACTGTGCACAAGTAAATAAAAGGTGACTTGGTGATGGGATACCAGCATCTGTGCAGTTATTTCAGCAGTAAATCCACTGTTGAGGAGAATCTAACTCACAATAATGTTGGCTCCAAGCCTGAAACTTTGCCTAGAAGCATTTGGTTTTGTCAGTCTTTGTGCACTGGAAATAAAACCTGAAATCATCATACTGCCATTCAGAACTGTTTTATCCTTCTCCTGTAATATGATTTTTACCAATTGATACGCACCTTTGCTTCCTCTGATAACTTTAATATTGCACCCTCATGTGGTTTATTTTGAAATTAACTGAAGCTAGACTCTTAAGGTGATTCACAAAGACAATGGATCCTGACCCCTTGAAAATGCTGTCAGTCCACAAGTGCAAAAGATTTATGTGCAATATTGCTGCCAGCACTGCCAGTGACATCGCTCTGTCCAGTTTGCTTATATTTTTGTGCTTATTTGGGTGTTGCCTTGTCTTTTACTGGTAAAGCGTTTCACGAAGAGCACATGCACAAAACTTTCCATATGTGCAATGCAAACCCTTTGAGGGTATCAGGATACACAACCATTCGCAAAGCACAAAAATGTCAATTTATTTTATTTCTAAGTAAGCTTAGGTAATTTGTTTAAGTAATGTATTCACAGATTGATTACATTTGAAGCCAGATAAGCCCATTTTGTTTTTACATAGGTATACAATTATGGGCAATTTATAATTTAATGAAAACATTTACTCTATCAAAAGCATGTATCAAAAGTGAATTTTGAATATTAATTGACTCAGGATTATGTTACAGTGTTTTAATAAATAATGTGTAACAATTTAAATAAAGATGTTTATTAATTAAGCAGATTACTAGTCTTATTCTCTTCATTTATAATCTAATGGATTGCAGATTTTCTTCTGTCGGCAAACATCTGCTTTTGAAATACACTTTTCGTGTGTTAAGATTCTTCCACCTTTGAATAAAGGTGCACCTTGATAATAACGATGAAGGCAGTGAACAAGTGTGAATATTTATTTTTGATCACGTATATGTTGTATATGGCTTTGTACTAAGTTTGCTTGAGTGAATAAAGCATGTTAAACAATGCCGCTTCTCTGACTATACTAACTATGTACTGGCCACCAAATCTTATTGTAAAACACAATCATTATTGCACATAAAATGAATGTAGAGCATTCCGGAACATCAGTACAAGCAACTCGAGAACTTACACTAACTTGCAGTCCTGGGCAGCACAGTGGTTCAGTGCCAAACTCTTGTTTGTTGTGCTAAAATGCAAAATCAGTTCTGGATCCTTTCTGTTTGTCATCTAGATAAATGATTTGGATGAGCATATAGAAGGCATGGTTAGTAAGTTTGCGGATGACATTGATGGCATTGTAGACAGTGAAGAAGGTTTGTAAGATTGCAAAGGGATCTTGATCAAATTGGTTAATGGGCTGAAAAATGACAGATGGCGTTCAATCTGGATAAATGCGAGGTATTGCATTTTGTTACAACAAACAATGGTAGGGCTTCTACAATTCATGGTAGGGCCTTGAGTAGTGTTGTGGAACAGAGGGAGCTGGGGATGCAGGTACAATATTCTTTAAAGTTTATGTCACATATAGACAGGAAGGTTTAAAAGGCATTTGACATGCTTGCTTTCATTGCTCAGTCCTTTGAGTATAGGTGTTACAACGTTATGTTGAGGATGTACAGGACATTGGTGAGGCCTCTTCCGGAATACTGTGTCCAGTTCTGGTCATCCAGTTATAGGAAGGATATTATCAAGTTGGAGAGAGTTCAGAAGAGATGCACCAGGAAGTTGCTGGGAATGGAAGGTTTGATTTATAAAGAAAGGCTGGACAGGCTGGGACTTTTTTCACTGCAGCATAAGGGGTTGAGAGGTGATCTCACAGAAGTTTATAAAATAAGTAGAGGTATAGATAGAGTTGATGGTAGTTGTCTTTTTCCCTAAGATGGGAAAATTCAAGACTAGGGGATACATTTTTACAGTGAGAGGAGAGAGATTTAAAAAAGACATGAGGCAAATTTTCTACACAGAGGGTTGTTCGCGTGTGGAATGAAATTCCTGATGAATTGGTGGATGTGGGTATAACTACAACATTTAAAAGACATTTGGATGGATATATGAATGGGAAAGGTTTGGAAGGATATGGGCCAAGAGCGGGTGGGTGGGACTAGAATAGTTTGGGATTATGTTTGGCATGGACTGGTTGGACCAAAGGATCTGTTTCCATACTGTATGACTCTAAGACTCGATAATTTTCAGATTGCTTTCCATTGTCATTGCTGAACAACTGTACAATTGTTCTCAGAAACTGGATAAGATTTCCCTCAGGATCCTTGAGGAAATAAGGAAAAATTTGCAAGAACCTTTTCACAGATCTTCTAAATATCGCTGTATATTTGAGCGATGCCTGAGCAGTTGATAAAGGTCATTTTCACAAACTTTATTCAAAATAATATTCAATAAAAATGAATTATGTTGAAAAAATACAGAATCCTATTCTGGTCAGACACCTGCACCTTTTTATGATCTGTATGGATTTCTGTAATATTTGATTAATAACACACAAGGGTTACCTCTCACTGACTGCCCTCAATTTATGCTGCGGGGCACATTTCGCCACAGCTGATCAATATTCATTCCTATTTAATTGCTTCAAAGTTACAAATGTTGGTTTAGGGCATCTGTGAACTAATAAATCAATACATGAGCAGCTGATGTGAAGTTGACGGAGAACCTGGACAGTTCAGCAGTAACAAGTGTGCACTGTTGGCCTGAATGTGTGCGCTGAGATGTTAGCCCACTGTAACCATAACTAAAACAACAAAGGACATTTAGTTATTGCCATTGTACTTTGTACTCCAGCACCAACAGCCTACTCAGAAATGGGCACTGTCCAGTTCATTGCAAAGTTGTACAGATCAAATGTTCTTGGGTTAGATCTTCAATCCGTGCTTATTAACTGATCTCACTGAGGCTGCTTTGGAACAGAAAAATTCCACTTGTGTTTTGGGCTGATGAGGAATCATAATCAGACTTTCTACTCCTGAATGCAATCCAGTGATGCCTAATAAAATGCGCTAATATGAATTATAGGTGAAAAATGAATTAGACTTGGATTTCTAGGTTTATACGTCAAGAGCACCCTAGCTTGATTACACACACTAACAGATCCAAAGCCCCAGAAATCCCAAAAGGGATGGGCACTCTAGGGAAGAAAAACTTAGTGTATATATAAATAGTGAAGGAAAAGGGAAATTATTTCAGCCAAACCATGAGTTTCAAAAGACTCCAGTTATTAAATGGAAATGTTTCCATGAATGCAAAAGAACGAATAAGTGAAATCGTCATCTAAGATTTTGATATCCCTTTTGCTGCTTTCGTATTTCAGAGACCAATTTGTGTTACAATCATACAATGGGCAACATATCTTTTCAAAAATAATGGTATGCCAATTAGACTTGACTTCTTTAACAAGTTCAAGGGATGCAAGTGACTCATGAGAAACTAACATTTATTGCCTATTGTTAATTTTCCCTGAGAAGGTAATGACCAATTGCTGCAGTCCATGCAAGTAAGTAAACCCACAATGCTATTAGGCAGGTCCAGGGAGAGTAATGATAGTCCCTGATACTTCTCCAGCTTCTGGGTCCCTTATCATCTGCCCAAACCCCTTTCAACGTACAATCCTCCCCATCACATCAAATGCCCAGAATTGGGAACCATGGTCACAGTGGGACTGAACTTTTTTTCTCGTGGCTCAGCAAAATTCTTTGGCTTTTGCTTTCCATGCCTTTACTTACAAACCCATAGAAAGCTCAGGTTTGATATACTTTACTACCACAGCTTTGACAGACAGTTACTCATAATTTGGTCTTTCATATTATACAACCAGTTCTGCTATGTTGAACATAATTCTATGCAATATCTGGATATTACAATTATCTAAAATCTTGAATATTACAACAAAATCTACAAATAATAATGAGCAAATGAAACCATCTTAAATCAACAGTGATGCAATTTCTTGCTGCACAACCTCTGGCTTTACATTCAAGTCTATAAATGACAAAAAATGTTCCAGTGAATTAGTACCAACCTACTTATCTGTAATAATGTGCTATTTATTTCCGCATAAGTGAACTTGGATATGGATAAAAGTATACTTCATAACTGACTGATAAATATTTCCTCATTTAAAATTAAAATTAACCATACTTAAAATTGCTCAGCTTGGAGCAAATATTAGAAAGGAAAAACTCAGATGCTGTAAATAGGGATCTAAGTACTTCTTTGAGGGGCCTACTTTTTGGTTTTCAAGGACTTCTGCTTCATTCACATTTAACTCATTTATTAGGTGGTATGGTCACACAGTAATATTGTCTTACCTATTTGTAATGTTATATGGGGCTTTTAATACACAGAGAAGCAGAATTAGAATAATTCAACAATATCCTTGATTAGCATCACCCTTACATCAAAAATAAAGCCACAAGGAAATCACTAACTTAACATTATAACATGTGAATTGACTAAAGGATGATAGCCATCAGTTAGCAACCAAAGTTTGTTTTCCCAAAATAGCTGATACACAAATCGAAACGCAAATAAAGCCATAATGCTGAACATTCCTTCCATTTGACAAAGTCCCACATGACAGACTGGTCAAAAAAGTAAAAACCCATGTGATATAGGGGAATGTGTTGAAGTGCATCCAAAATTGGCTTAATAACAGGAAACAAAGTGTAATGGTCAATGTCCTTGCAAATGGAAAGCTGTTTCAGTGGTGTTCCACATGGCTCAGTGTTGGGACCTCTGCTGTTTGCTTCATACATTAACAATTTGGACTTGAACTTGGGGAGTGGGAGCATAATTGGGAGATTTGTAGATGATGCAAAAATTGACCATGTAGTGGGTAGTGTAGAGGATAGATGTAAGCTCCATACCGATATAAATGGGTTGGTGGAGTGAGCAGGCAAGTGGCAGATATTGTTCAACGCTGATAAGTGAGAGATGATGCATTTGGGGAGTTAAAACATTAAAATAGAATATACGATAGATGGGAATATACTGAGAGCGATAGATGAAGAGATCTTGGTGTGCAAGTGGAGAAGCCCCTAAGGGTAGTAGTATAGGTAGACAAGCTAGTAAATAAGGCATATGGAACTTTCTCCTTCATTGAGAGAGGTGTAGAATACAAAAGTAGGAATATAATGTGAAACTATATAAGACAAAGTTCAGGCCACAACTGGAGTATTGTGTGCAGTTCTGGTCATCACATTAGAGGAAGGATGAGATTGCTGTGGACAGACTGCAGAGAAGATTTACTAGAATGTTGCCAGGGCTGGAGAATTGTTGCGATGAGGAGAGATTGGAGAGGTTGGGGTTGTTTTCCTTTGAACAGAGAAAGCTGAGGGGTGACATGATTGAGGTAAACACGATTGTGAAGGGTAGAGGTAGAGTAGACACAAGGAACCTGGTTCCTTGGCAGAGAGTTCAAAAACCAGGGGCCATAGATTCAGGCATAAGTGGCAGAAGGATTAGGGGGGATGTGAGGAAAACATTTATTTACATAGAAGGTGGTGGGTGTCTGTTATTCGCTGCCTAAGTTGGTGGCAGAGGCAAAGACTCAAAACTCTTTTAAAAAGTACCTGGGTCTGCACCTTAGGTACTGTAAGCAGCAGGGCTATGGGCCGTGTGCAGGAAGATGGGATTAGAGAGGGCATCTAGGTGTCTTTGGTGCGGCATGGACAAGATGGGTAAAATAGACTCCCTGCCGTGCTGAATCATTGCTATGGTTCTTTGGTGCTATAGGCTGGTGCAGTCACATGTGAGCATTTCTATTATATATGCATAAAGCTGGAAACTTTTAACCAGGAAGTTACAACTCTTTTTATTCCATCTTAGATATCAATCACAGATTTAGCAATTGTCACAATGTTCATTATAATAACATGCACTGCACTTTCTTCAGGTAGCAATTTCTGAATATATTCCTCTTTAAGATAGAGATTCCATGTTGATTTACAAGCAGTTCATTAATTCTGTGATTTCAGGCATACCTGTTTCCTGGTTAGCTGAATGTCTCTTTTGTTGACAGGTTTAAAAGTGTTCTCTGTTCTTTACAGTACCGTTTCCTCACCAGCCTTCCCACTAATTTGCAGCCTTTCTCCAACATCCTCACAGCCCCATTGTGACTTTCCTGCCTCCTCATTTTTTGGCTTCCCTGTCCACACACTCCAACCTTCCTGCCCTCACCCCCAGGCATCTTTGCAACCTTTACGGTCTTCACTCCATCCCCCTAGCAATGACTTGGCCTTTGTCACCATGCCCCTTGAGGTCTCCCTGCCTCCAAACCCTTTTGTCCCTGCATTCCTCCTGCAGTCTGCTTTTTTTCCCAAATGCCTCTTGCAAGCTTCTTCTACATCCCAATCCCTTCTCACCAACCCCTATTGCAGCCTCATTCTTGTTGAATGTTGCTGCACTAACCATTGACAGTTTGTGGTTGTGATACAGTGTTACCTTCAATCCTACTTGCTATCCTAAGTCGATGGGCCTATTAAGCAACAATAGAGGATAAACCACTAGTGAGTCTTAACAAGAAGAGTCCTTAATAACAAGATATATTTCGTTCCATTATAACAATAGTTACAAGTTACATTTACTAGTTGGCATCATCATCAAGACTAACAGGAGCTGGAGATGACACATCTCACTTCTTTGGAATCTAGAGGTCGACTCCTTGATTTTCCACCCAATACCGTATGGCAATATCAGAATAAATGGATCCTTATGCACTCTTCAACATTAACCTTATCAGATCCATTGATTTATATAACATCTACCCACAAGATTTCTCCTTATGGTTACATTTACACATTCAGACATACAACTAATTTTACATTTACTTCCACTTCATCTTCTCAGTCTTTGACTTCACAAACTAAGGCAGTTTGAAAGTAACACAATTCTTCCAGAACACATTCTCTTCAGACTCGTAAAATGGCAGGTTTCTGGTTTGAGAATTGTTGAGTTTGATTCTGATTTTGAGCTTGGTTGGTCTATGAATCATTGCCATAGTTCCTCATTGGATTCATCCTGGTTAAACATCAGTGAACGATTGTTCTGCAATGAGACCGGGATCCTACGATTCCTCTGTTCAATTCCCTCAGCTGTACAGAAAATTGCTCCTGGTCTGCTGACTCTCAGACAACCGTACCATTCCTGTTGAGGTCCCTTATCTACACAGGGTCCCTTGACTCAACTGTAGCAATTGCCATACCCAGTGACTTACATCATAGTGAGTAGGCTACTGCTGCTCCCAATAAGACTGCTCCTTGTTATAAGCATTATGTCCAAAAACAAAAATAAGTGTGGGAAGTAGCCTTGACTGCTCAGCTGAAAGCACCTTCCAGAATCCAATGTGAGCATCAGGTTTGGTTAAAATCTCAATTTCAAACATTTGGCTAAGTTCTTATTGACTGTAGACATAAGGTAGATTTTACTTGTTATTGCCTTGTTGAGTTGTGTTGGATCAACATATATTTTGATCAACCATTGGGTCTGGGTACAGTAACCACAACTGAATACCATTCAGTTTGTCTGGTCATCAATTTTGAGCATTTTTTCATGTTGCTTCTGAACTTAATTCATTAAGGATTGTGGAAATTTTCTGGATATAAAGCTACGTTGAAGTTTAGCATTGTTCCGTAATGTGATGCATTCAGTAATGAATTTGCCTAATCCTGAGATTAATTTAGGGCATTCTATATCAAAGATGCTTTTCCTGTTGTGTTGTTCCAATTCTTTGACCTTTTCAGCATATTTCACACCTGATTTGATTGTTGTGGTAGTGAGGAACAATCCAGACAATCAGCTTTAGAGATTATGGTTGAATGCATACTTCTTCTGCTGATGACCCATGTGGATGCCTTGTTTTGAATTGCTAGATCTGTTCTGAATCTATCCAATTTAGCAAAACGGCAGTGTCACATAACACACTCTGAGTATGATGATTGGACTTCACGTCCACAGGGATTCTTCTGTGGTCACTCCCACCACTCTTGTCGTGGACAGATGCATCTGCAATAGGTAGATTGTCAAAAATGTTTGCCCCTCTTGTTGGTTCTCTCTCCACCTGCTGCATGCCCAATATGGCAGATGTGTCCTTCAGGATTCTGTCAGGTTAATCAATAGTGATGCTATTCAGCCTTGGGCACTGAAGTTCTAAATCCTGAGTACACCTTGTAGTCTTTCTACAGTATTTCTTCTTCAAATAGGAGTCAAACATAGAGATGCACTGGTACATAGCATTACTGCCATGCAAAATGGGATAGATTCAGAACAGAACTTTTAGCTCTAAACTGTATATCTATGAGATGAATGTGCATCTAGGCGACAGCAAAATTAAATGTAATCACAACATAAAACCTCACAATCTGGCTTATTCATTATTATACTGTTATCATTACTTGGACAGTGGTCACTAGATGATAATCAGGAAGATGTTTCTTGCCCGTGTTTGATCTGATGCCATTTGACTTCATTGAACCCAAAGACAACATTGAGGACTTTCGGGGCTACTGACTCTCAGCTGTGAACCACTATGCTGTCCACCTTGTGGTCATTCTACTAGTGGGACACAGTACATCCACCATCATTAGCCATGTGATTCTTGGAAGAGACCAAGAAACCAGAGGAAATAAACTCTAGATTGATTCACAAGGGAGAATCTGGGAAGGTCCTCTCCAATTTCCAAAGGAAATTGAAACAAATTCCTGGAGATCACTGTGACCAGAAGATACATTTTCCAGTAACATATTTCTGTCTGGCATGAAAACAGACTGCTTCTCAGAAAATAACTTAAATGAGCAATTCCATTGACAGAGAGGGCAAATAACTAAATGAGAGTCAAAATTAACAAGCATGGCAGTTGCTAAATGACACATCATAAAGTAGAACGTATCCACCAACTTAAATAATTAACACTTATTTAAAATAATGGATTTTTATTATTAATTCTATTCAGGGATAAAAAGTTCCAAAGGCCAACCATATTAGTTTGATTAATTATGATTGAATTGGAACTAAGATGAATCACAAATACATTCTCATTTTCACTGTTTTGCAACATGCTGTCAGCCAGCTTACAAAAAAAGCACACAAAAAAATCAGTCAGCACAAAAAAAACATTTAATCTGCAGTAGACCATTTCTGGAAATCTGATCGAAGATCCCAGTGTGACACAACTGCTTATGCTGTGGGTTTCAGAGAAAGAAGCAGTTTAGCCAACTCAGCGTCTCATGGTCTGAACAGCATTTTGTAATTTTTTTTCAAGTGCCAGATTATCGTAACATGACTTGGCCAACTTTCTGGGACCACTGCAAAGAGCAATCCTGCCAATAGTCCGGCTTCACATGAAACAGAGGTCTGTGTATTTCTGGTCACGTTCAATTTGCTCACAGAAGATAGCAGCTGCTCAGACACACTGCTCAATGTACTGAATGCTGTTCCAGTACTAAAGCCACTGAATGAAAACAGTGCTACCACTGTAATTATCTCCTTAATAACAAGTACAGCAGCATATTATAGAAGGAACTCAAATCAATGCTACATTCAAAAACTTCTCAGGCATTGATGTCACTTACTACAACTATCCAACAGAAAATATGTAATGAAGAGTCATTGACGATAGTACTGACCTATACCAGCAATATCAATTTTCCTTCAGTAGGATACATGTCTTCTCAAATCAGAACACGGAGTCTTTTTACAACAAACTCAGCTATGCTATCTTATGATGAACTAAGTTAGAATAAAATGAAGCTTAAGGCATCTCAGTTAGTTGCCTTTATTCACATACTTTCTAACTTAAAACTCTTAAATGATGTTTTGATCTTATAGATATAATTTGTAATATTCAAATTTACAATCTGTCATGTTCTCAGTGAAAGATATTTAAATTAAATATTAAAAGCTAAATCGTCAATTGAACAAAGATTGTTTAGAAATTTGCTGAAGCTCTCCTGAAAGAAGTTGGCTAGTTATCAACTATAAACCACAATCCAGAGAAAATGCAACAGTTACTGAGGTTAGTAGGGCAGCATTATGCAAAATACGTGTTATTTTTGCTGAGGTGACAGATGCAACTACATTTCAAAAGTAATTAATTGTGCAAAAGACTTAGTCATTTCATGACAAGGATGGCCAATTGAAGCTTCATCCTTTAAATATGACAAGCAATGCCCAGCAATGTCATCAGACCACAACGGTGACTTTAATAGCTGCTTTAGTGAAGAAACAGCCTTTCCACCAGATAAAGACTGAAAAGCCCAAATGTAACATTTTAAAATAATTTGTTGTTACCTTCTTTATAGGGCAAAGAGGAATAGAAGGTCTCCCCTATTCTAAACTTTTCTCTGCTTCCCTCCCACTCGATCTTTCTCAAAGGCCTTTATTTATCGTCTTCTCTGCCAATGTTCCTGTGGTCTTTGCTTGTGGCTTCCTGCCATCTCGACTACTGCTCCTGCCCTCTGGTTAGCTGCTACTGCCACTCATTTCATCTGGGCAGCTGACCATAGGCATGCATATCAGATTTGAGAGTTAAAATCACCAATGCCTTTCAGGTGCTGAGATACTGGAGGTAATGAGGAGAAAGTTATTTTTGCTTAATTCCAACCTACCCAACTAATTGCTGCTCCAGTATAAATCAAAGTTAGGATCTTAAAAAAGAGATACATAAATACTTATTCAAATAGTTGTAGAGAAAATCCTCATCTAAATAAAGCGCCTTGTATTAAGTGACATTTACCTTCTGAATGTTGGTGCTTATTCTGGAGTAATCAGTAATCAGTAATCAGTAAACCTTTGAAGAATCTTGAGAAAGTAAGTTTAATCACAATATATTTGATCAAATTTCAAATCTCATGCAATTAAACTAGGAAGAGAAATCAGTCTTGACCAGAAGTTACTTTAAAGATCACTATTATTTGAGGAATGGTAAATTATATAAATATGAAAGCAAATGTTTAATTACTCAGTGACTGTTCAGCATAAGGCACAATTAAGAGCAAAAGTAATTGTTGACTGAGTAAATATTTTGATGGTGTACCACATATCCTGAGATTCATTATTGTCACTAAATGACTGTGCTGTTACAACTATGTTTTATTATTTATTTAATAAGCATCTGCACTGAAGCTAACTAGATATTTTTATTAAATGCAAGAATAGGAGATGGGCAGTGGGAATGACTGTAATTATTTTCATGTCCTGAAAGTGTCCGTCTAAGGCTATAAATTAACTTCTCTGTATGGTAAATTGCCCAGGACACTGAAATACTGCTTACAACAACTTTCCTCTCTTTGCTAAAAATCCATTTCACCAGTTGGTCCAGAATTTTGCGTGCAAGAAATGCAATGGCAATCCAAAGGAAACATATTCAGACATTAACAACATGAAGGAGAACTGTTTGGAGACGTAATTTATGTGACACAAGCTTAATATTGGGTTTGAATCTTTCATGGTGTGTGGGCTTTACAAAAACAGTAGTCTTTTAGAATTTGTGAGGTAATTACTATATTACATTTCCACACATAAACTTTATTATAGGTTTCTTCATTGAAACAACTTTAATTTATAGATGCAATAAGTTAAAAAAGATCCTTCTTATTCTTCAAGGTGTGACAAGAGCAGTATAGCATTTTATCATGTGGTGTAGCTTAATGATATGATCCAACTTGTCAAATAGTTCAATTAAAAGTTGTGTCTCACCACAACATCATTTTTTCACTCTTCTTGGCACCATCACATAAATTATGTAAATTGTTCACTGAAGCTCATTAAACAATTCAGTGATGGTAGGTAAATATTCAGATTTATTGAGATATAGTGGCTGTGAACAATCATCTTTTATTTATTGATAAATAACTCAGTTTCACAACAGTCTTCTGGGTTCTATTCCTTCTCTATAAGCTTTTGGATACAATTGTGTGGGATTTTTAAAGATTCAGCAATTATTGCCCATCTTAAATCACCCTTGAGAGTAAGGAGAGAATATAAACTGCTGAAGTCTGTGTAGTGAATGTATGTCCTCAGTCCTGTTTGATAGGGATTTCAAGGATTTTTTTCCCAGTGATGGTGAATAAATGCTAATGTATCTTCAAATCACAATGGTGTGACATGGGCATAGTAATTTTCTCATGTGCCTATTACATTGGTTTATTTCGGCCACAGAAGCTGAAGAATCCTTGATGCATTTAGCCAATGGTACTCTTTGCTGACAAAGTTTGAAACTTCAGTGCCGATTACGTGCACTATTTTGTCCTGGACACTATTAACCCTCCTGAATGGTGTTGGATCTGCCCCTATCTGCTTCCTGAGTTATTTCCTGTAGGTTGCGTGAACACTTTGGGGAATTAGGAAAGGACATTCACCACTACCAATAGCTAGGCCCTGATCTTCTCTTGTAATCTCATTATTTATGGTGTTGTCTCAGTTCAATGATGGCTCGGGGTTCTGATACTGGGAGATTCAATGATGATAATGTCATTGAACATCGACATAAAATCCACCTTGTTGGAGCAACCATTAGCTGGCACTTGATTAACATACTTGCTTACTTCCTGCTTAGCAGCCTATACTTGGATATTACCCGGGTGATGCTGGTAGAGACTGTATAACTTGAAAGTTTCATGTGTCATTTTAATTCTTTGAAATACATTTTTGGGGAAAAAAAATTAACAGAATTTTAGAAAAAATTACCTGAACTGATATTCACACTTCTTCTCTCCTTTCCATTTAAGTTACTGCAAGACACCAATGTTTAATCTGCTTCTTGTGCGGATTTTTCTGGTGTTGATACAAGCAGAGGCTAGACTTCATTGTAGCTATTAATGTAAGCTTATTGTGACACTGTGTATAATGTTAAAGCTACAAAGGAGGAAGTCTTGTTATTTACAAGGTCAAATGTCTTAACAGAGCTCAAACACATGACCACTGAGCTCACAGTGATATCACTATCAAACCTGCTGTCCATGCTTTGGACACTTTGACCATGCTGTGTATTAAAAACACTTTGCTCAAGTGCTCTTGTTGGTGAGGCAGACATAGAACTCAGTTTACAGTCCAACCCAATTTTACTTTTTAAAAATCCTTCTTAAGACAACAGTATGAGCGTTCCCCAAATTCTCTCAATATTTATTCTCCATCATCTGAGATTATTACTCTCAATGATCCATGTGTTTGAGCTGGGCGTTTGGAATTTCCTTCCTCTCTGATGTAGGGCTGGCTCTCTTCCACGAAGGTGAGTCTTGTAAGTCAAAGTGGATCTTCTTCTGGCTCTTCTTGGGTTGCCGCATGATCCTCTGCCTTGAACCTTGCTGTCAGTCTTCCCTGTGAGTTTTTGCTGAGTCTTTACTGAGTTTACAGCTTGCTTCAGATCTTCCAGAATGTCTGTGAATTTTGGTCAATGGGGTCATGATCTGGGGTCAAATTATCCAATAAGAGCATGCCAGCACCCTTCACTTTTGCCAATGCCAGGAGATGTAAAATGTACAAAATCAGGCAGTCAAAATGCCAGAATGTCTGATAGATACACTTGTCCAATTAACAATCCTCAGGCTGGTTGTAAGTGGTTCCCCTTCAACCTTTATAACCCGTTTGATCTTGGTTTCTTTTGTTCTCTGTAGCCAATAATTGCTGGGTGCTGTTTAATTAAGCTTGGCTAACTTTTTGTCAAGACCTGATTTCTGCAGCAATTGGTCAATTCAGAATGTCCAATTTTGTCTCCATGATCATTTGACTTCAAACCCTATTACTGCAATCAGGAGAATTCTAATGGATTATGATTTATCACTTCAGGGTAACAATAAAAGAACAAAAACAATGCTGAACTGCATAATGAGAACACAAAGTATATACTATAGGAAATCATGATTGAACTGGACACTGCACTGGACAAACCAACCTTGAGTACATTTGCAGCTTCAGCCTCTGAAGTAGAAAGAAGATGTTCAAGTGCTGGAATCTGTGCTGAAAAGATCATAATGTTACTTACAAGTATTTGAGGTCTGAGTTGTCTCTTTAGTTTTTCAAAAAAAGTGACTGGGATGATTGTAATTTGTGATAAAAGCCAGTTATGAAAAGGGAAGTTGGAACATAACTTTAAATTCTGAGAATATCAATAAAAGGCTAAGATTCAAACTGGATAGACATACTTTTAGTACTGATTTGTCAGAAAGATTTTAAGAGAAGGAGCTATTGGAACATTGAATGGACATATGCAAATAGTGAATGCAAGACCTCAGAAATTGTAACAATTACAACAAATGGATAAGAACTTGTTCTTCTGGATGGAAGAAGTGGGACCAAATGGTCTCCTTATATTCCAATTATTTTACCTGCTTTGTAGAAGAAATTTAGCAACAGCCATTTCTTTCAATCGATGAGAAATGGACCGCATAATTTAAGGTTGAAAACTTTATATATGCAACTGGTTTTGAAATATAGCTACATTTTAAACTAACATCTGTATTTAAATGAGTTCCCCATATTATAATAATCGATTGTTATTTTTTCCTGCTAACTGGACACTAATGGGTCTAATTTATCAGTAAGGCCAAAAATAAAGTTATGGTTGACCATTGTGCAGCCACATCTTTTGGTCTTCATCACAAACAGGTTAAAAACTCATGTTGGAAAAGAATGTTGGAATTTGAAGAGAGATAGCAAGAACTGCAGATGCTGCAGAATGTTCCTGCTCCTCTGATGCTGCCTGGCCTGCTGTGTTCCTCCAGCTCCATACTGTTTATCTCTTGGAATTTGAAAACATTGGCACCATAATTAGAACATCTTTTATATTACCGTTAAAACAGGCCAGAATCTCCAGTGCCAAGTCATCTAGCATCCTACCTTCAGTAACCCTCCACAGTGAAACCACCCCAGAGAAAAATAGTTTTCTATTTGTGAGCCTTTTTTTTCAACACATATAAGGAATGCATTAATTTCATTTCACCACTATACTCTCATCCTCCCCAATCCTCATTACCCTAAACTGTTAATGGGGTGGAGGGGGGGTGAGGTTCGTACATGTATCAATTTGTATATTCCTTTCAAAATTACAGGTGTTGAATCTTTGATCCTCAACCACATTTTTGCCAGTTAAATTCTCTATGTACTTGCAGAGATTAACAACATCAATTTTATCTGATATTAAAGTACAGCATATACCAAAAAAATGGATGTTTGGTGCTAAACTTATTATTCTGTGTTTTCTGATGTTTTGGTACATCACTACTTAGTGTCACAGACACATGTATTAGGTATCATCATTTCAACTGGAAGCATCAATTGCCTTTGATCACATTGCAAGATTTGATAAGTTACTTTTCAAGAAAAGGTGCCTTCGAAGATTTCACTTGTGAATGCAACTTCACAGTTTGTTAAAACCAAATCTCCATTGTTTACTTGTATAGTGGTAGATCATTACCAAATAATAGCTTAAAAAAGTTGAAAGTAGAAATGTCTTGCTGGGTACAGTTTGCATCCATCAAGTATTTTATTTGCTGGAGAAGTCATTTTATGTGACTCTGACAAAGGTAACTCAGATTGGAGAACTAGGATTGTTCTGCTTAGAGCAGAGAACACCAAGGAAAGGTAACATAGTCTTTTGATATCATGGAGAGTTAAGCAATTGAATAAATGAAGGTGATATCTATATGCAGACTGATTAAAAGAAAAGCTCTTGAGAAAAGAAACACATTGAGAAAGGTTTTTGCGTTAAATTCATCAAAATAAGTGCAAAAAATGCCAAATTTTGAACAATCACAACAATTTATATCTTGGATAAAAAGATGCTGATCAGTTGGCAAGTAATTTCTGATTGACAAAGATCTTTGCCACGGAGAAAACAATGGAGAATTATTGGTTCATTAAGCTACTAGGTAATTTCAAAAATGCACAAGGATTGAACATGTCCCTTTTATTTGTAGAGAATGTATGAGCCGACGAATGTCTTTCATTTTTACAAAGAGTACACAAGCCACATTACCAGCTTGATTCATTATCCTAAATTGGTTGTTTATTTATATATTGATGTAGTCAGGATTTTTCAGCAGATGCTGTCCAATCGCAGAATCACATGGTAATGTAGTTGACAGAGATTTCAATGGCTTTTTTCACTGTGCCCACACTATTACTGTATGTGTATTGAAGTTCTATCCCCTCTTATTTCTGATCTATGTGCAGTGTCAATTTTCACAGGCAGATTGACAATAGCTAGCACTTCATCATCATCACCTCTGACTCCTTTATTGTTAAAAAGGATCAGGCTTCTTACACAACATTTACTAATGGTAAGCAAAAATTTCCTCCTATTGTGTATTGAGAAGATGAAAGCTAATGACTTTGGATCCCGCTATAAACTCTGTTCTCAGTGACAAATTATATCCATCTTCCAGCCAACCAAGAGAATCTAAAATATTATTATTATACTAGACTTGACATGAGTTCCTGAACACGTAGCCATATATTCACTAAGATTCTCTACTTCAACCTTCATAACGACACCTGATATTTCCAATCCAAGCTCATCATCTGCTGAAACTCTCACCCAAGCCTTTGTTCTCTCCAAGTTGGACTATTACTACATACTTATCATCATTTGAGACCGTAGAGATGTAGAGCACAGAAACAGACCCTATGGTCCAACTTGCCCATGTCAACCAGATATCCTAAATAAATCTAGTGCCAGTTGCCAGCATTTAAACCATATCACTCTAAACCCTACCTATTCATGTAACCATCCAGATGCCTTTTAAATGTTCTAATTGTACTAGCCTCCATCACTTTCTCCAGCAGCTCATTCCATACACGCACCATCGTCTGCGTGAAAAAAATGCCTCTTAAGTTCCCTTTAAATCTTTCAGCTCTCAGCTTAAACCTGTGCCCTCTAGTTTTGGACTCACCCACTGTGGGGAAAAGACCTTGTCTATTTACCATGTCCATGCCCCTCATGATTTAATAAACCTCTATAAGATCATCTCTCAGCTTCCAAAGCTCCACAGAACATAACCCCAGCCTATTCAGCATCTTCAGGGGCATCTTCAGGGGTGGCACGGTGGCGCAGTGGTTAGCACTGCTGCCTCACAGCACCAAAGACCCAGGTTCGATTCCAGCCTTGGGTGACCATCTGTGTGGAGTTTGCACATTCTCCCCATGTCTGCGTGGGTTTCCTCCAGGTGCTCTGGTTTCCCCCCACAGTCCAAAGATGTGCAGGTTAGGTTGATTGGCCATGCTAAATTGTCTGTAATGTTCAGGGAGGTGTAGATTAGGTGGGTTGTAGGGGGATGTGTCTGGGTAGATGTTCTGAGGTTCAGTGTGGACTTGTTGGGCCAAAGGGCCTGTTTCCACACTGTAGGGATTCTAATTCTAATTCAAAAATTCCTATAGCTCCAACCCTGGCAACATGCTTATAAATCTTTTCTGAACCCTTTCAAGTTTCACAACATTCTTCCTATAGCAGGGAGATCAGAATTGCATGCAATATTCCAGTCTTCCAAAAATGCATAAAAATGTCCTAACTCATGTCGATCCTTGTTCCTGTGCTCATGGGCCTGCACTATTTTCAATTTTAAAATTCTCATCCTCAATTGAAAGTCCCTTCAGGACTTTACCTCCTCTTGTCTCTGACATCTCCTCTAATTTCACTACCTTCTAAGGTATCAGTACTCATTTAATTCTGGCTTTTATCATCACCAATTTTCTTCATTCCATCACTGGTAGCCATACCACAGCTGCCTGGGCCTGGAATTGCCTCCCCAAAAGTATTTTTGTTTCTCCTTTAATATTTTCCTTATTAGCTAACTGATTAGTTTTTAAGCATGTGGCCCAATTCCACCTGAGATAGCAAGAACTGCCAATACTAGAGTTAGAGATAACACAGTGTGGAGCTGGAGGAACACAGCAGGCCAGGCAGCATCAGAGGAGCAGGAAAGCTGACATTTCAGGTCAGGACCCTTCTTGAGAAATGGGGGAGGGGGAAGGGAGCTCTGAAATAAATAGAGGGAGGAGGGGTGGGGCTGGGGAATGTAGGTGGGATAGTGATAGGTGAGTGCAGGTAGGCAGTGGTGGGGATTGGTCAGTGAGCTGGGAGGAGCGGATATGTTGGATAGAAGATGAACAGGTCAAGGAGGTAGGGATGAAGGGGAGATAGGTGGGAAAGAAGACAGACAGATCCAGGAAGTGGGGATGAGAGGGGCTGGGGAAGGTAGGTGGGATGGCGATAGGTGAGTGGAGGTAGGCATTGGTGGGGATTGGTCAGTGAGGTGAGAAGAGCGGATAGGTGGGAGAGAAGATGGACAGGTCAAGGAGGTGGGGATGAGGGGGGAGGGTTGGTCATGAGATTAGGCCAATGGTCTCAATGTAGACTTTACTAGTTTCAAAATCTCCCCACCCGCTTGACCAGTCCATCTTCTCTCCCACCTATCCGCTTTTCCCACCTCACTGACCAATCCCCACCATTGCCTACCTGCACTCACCTATCACCATCCCACTCATCTTTCCCAGTCCCACATGTCCTCTATTCATTTCAGAGCTTCTTTCCCCCTCCTCCATTTCTGAAGAAGGGTCCCAACCCAAAAAGTCAGCCTCCTGCTCCTTTGATGCTGCCTGGTCTGCTGTGTTCCTCCAGCTCCACACTGTGCTATCTCTGTTACCAACATCGCCTGATGTGTTTTGGTGTCAAATTTGATTTCTAACTTTCCCGTGAAACACCTTTGGGTGTTTTATGAAATGAAAAGTACTACATAAATGCAAGTTCTTGTAGCTCCACTGATAATATAACATCAGTGGTCAGGATGTTGTTGGTTTGTACACTGAACAGCGGTTTTACCTTACTAACTCTTGTTGGCATTCTCATCCACCTTGTGGGAGATAGAATCACTTGGACATTGTTCAGTCTGATTTAGTCATTTGTGTGATTAAAGATCCTAAGTAACTACTTGGAAAAGAACATGGTGTGCTTCCAATGTACTGCTTGTAACTAATGATGACAGGGTCTGGCCATTTGTTTAACCACTTAGTGGAATTTTGCTGGTGCAGAATAGTTGCTTATCTCCATAATTGTCGATGATGTATTCATCACAGTTATATAGTGTGCCTAAATGCAGCCAGTGCTTTGCGATTGTTTTAATGTTAACAGTATGTAGCTAATGTAGTAATGTGAAACACCAAGCCAAGAACTACAGATACTGGAAATCAGAAACAAAAACAAAAGGAAGACTTGTTTTCTCTCTGCAGGTGCTGCCAAACATAATAAGATCTTTCGCAATTTCTGTTTTGGTAGTTGTTGGTAGTAGATTGAGCTTGATGTCTCACTAGAATTAATCATGTATTTTGGTTGTGATTTAACTAGCTCTTAAGTAATATGAAATCAACATTTACTGTTTAATCAAGACTGAGTCTACCTTCTTTCGAAGACATTGTATGAGCATCCTTCCCACAAAGTACCAGAATTCTAGATTAATACAACATCAGCGAGAATAGTTGGTAACAACAAATCCACCCCATATTGCTTGTGGATTGGAAACTAATGTTATTCATGAGATAATGCTTTCAGTGCACATAAATTTTAATAGACGGCTGTTGTGACACTGTGGTGGTGTCCCTACCTCTGAGCCATGAGGTCTGGATTCAAATCGCATCTGCTCCAGAAGTGTGTAAAAATATCTCTGAACAGGCTTTTTGGAAAATATCAAGAACATAGAATGTAGAATGTAAAACAATACAACACATTACAGGCCCTTCAGCCCACGATGTTGTGCCAAACTTTTACCCTAATCCTAAGGTCTATCTAACCTTGACCCCTACCTTATACAATCATCCATATGCCTATCTAATAGCCGCTTAAATGCGCCTAATGAGTCCGACTGCACTACTGTCTCTGGCAATGCATTCCACGCCCTGACCACTCTCTGAGTAAAGACGCTACCTCTGACATCTCCCCTATATCTACCTCCACTCACTTTAAAACTATGTCTCCTCGCAATAGCTACCTCCGCCCTAGGAAAAAGTCTCTGGCTGTCTACTCCATCAAACCTCTAATCATTTTGTACACCTCTATCAAATGTAACTGCATTTCAGACAATCACATTAATGAGAGCAGAGGGGCAGACTTTTGGAACCAATCAAATTTGGAAAACAGAACTGAAGGATGCTTGAACCAATTGAAATGCAGTGAGTGATCGTGAGGCTGTTTAATCCAATCAAAGGGCAGGGCTGTCAGGTATAGTCACAATGGTTGGATAGTGGGGCTGACGGTCACTAAAAGAAATCACAGTTAACTATTTTCCAGCATTGATTACAGCTGAAATTCAGCTTCCAGTTTTTAAACTGCTTTCTGACAGTGCAGCTTGCTCATTTTGCATTTGTTCAGTAAGAAGTTATAATAATGAATAAAATGTAGACAATGTTTTTTTCAGACATTTCTTTTCAGACTACCTGTCATTTTCCCAGCTGTTGTTTCATGGAGGTTGCTGAACAAGGAGAACTTGGAGTGAAGGTTCATTGTTCCTTGAAAGTGGAGTTGCAAGTAGACAGAATAATGAAGAAGACATTTGGTACACTTGCCTTTATTGGTCAGTGCATTGAGAAAAGGACATCATGTTGCAACTGTACAGGATGTTGGTGAGGCCACTTTTAGAATACTGCACACAGTTGTGCTTGCCATTCTATAGGAAAGATTTTGTTAAACTTGACAGGGTGCAGAAATGATTTCGAAGGACATTGCCAGAACTAGACGGTTTGAGCTTTAGAGAGGCTGAATAGGCTGGGGCTAGTTCCCTGGTCTGTTAGAGGCTGAGGGGTTTATAAAATCATGAGGGGCATGGATAGAGCTAATAGCCACGGTCCTGAGGTGTGTTGCTGAACAAAGAGACCTTGGACTGCAAGTTCATAGTTCCTTAAAGTAGGCGCAAGGAGATAGGATAGTGATAAGGCATGTGGTATGCTTTCCTTTACTGGTCAGTGTATTTAGTATAGGAGTTGGGAGGTCATGTTGAGGCTGGACAGGACATTGGTTTGGCCACTTTTGGAAGACTGCATTCAATTCTAGTCTCCCTGCTATAGCAAGGATGTTGTGAAATTTGAAAGGATTCTGAAAAGATTTACAAGGATGTTGCCAGCGTTAGAGAGTTTCAACTATAGGGAGAGGGTGAATAGCCTGGGACTTTTTTTTCCTGGAGTATCGGAGGCTAAGTAGTGACCTTATAGAGGTTTATAAAATCATGAGAAGCATGGATAGGGTGAATAGCCAAAGTCTTTTTCCCAGAGTGGGGCAGTCCAAAACGAGATAACATTGGTTTAAGGTGAGAGGGGAAAGATTTAAAAGGGACTTGCGGGGCACCTTTTTCATGCAGATGTTGGTGCATGTATGGAATGAGATGCCAGAGGAAGTGGTGGAGGCTGGTACATTTACAACATTTAAAAGGCATCTGTTTGGGTATATGAATAGGAATAATTTAGAGGGGTATGGGCCAAATGCTGGCAACTGGGACGATATTAATTTAGGATATCTGGTTGGCATGGACGAGTTGGACCAAAGGGTCTGTTTCCTTGCTGTACAGCTCTATGACTCTGTATGTAAAGGTGTATTTTCTTCAAGAATAATTGCAAAAGATGACCTTAGTTGAGATTTACTATTGCTGCATTTGTTGAATTGTCATTGTTTGGAATTAACGTCAAGTGTTAAAGAACAAAGAACAAAGAAAACTTACAGCCCAGGAACAGGCCCTTCGGCCCTCCAAGCCTGTGCCAAATGAACATTTTTAACAAATAAAAGATACAGATACCCACATTGTCAACAGTCTGTGAAGTATTTAAGAGTAGGTTGGTTCAGTTAACTGAATGGTTGGTTTGTGATACAGTAACACCAACACTGTGGGTTCAATTCCCCTACCAGCTGAGGTTACCATGAAGCTCCTGCCTTCTCAGCCTTGCCCCTCACAGGAGGTGTGGTGACCCCCAGGTTAAACTCACCACCAGTCATCCCTTTCTAATGAAAAAACAGCCCTCTGACATTATGGTGACTTCACTTACTAAAACTAACAAAGATCAACATTTTCTGAGATGTGAGGATTTACCTAAATCCAGAAAACAAAGCTTAATCTTTTATCATTTCCACTTGCCTCTGAATATTTCTCTTGAATTTACTCCAACTTCAAATTCTGTTTCTATGTACCACAACAGACAGAGTTATAAGCATTGCATGGACATTTTTTTGTCTCTGACACACTCTGGTGGTTGCAAGAGATCTTCACCAGTGACTTAAACTTTCAAATTTGATTTGATTCGTTTAACTCAGCATTGAGATTGGGAGATTGAGGACTGAATATTTGCCAAACAAAATAAACTATACAAAGTCAGGAATTGATTTTTAAAATTAAGAAGCCGAGCCTATTGATATTTACTGATCTGAACCCAAATGTTCAGTAAAGAGCAAAAGGAGCTGGGTCACAAACAATAACTTACTTTAGGATCAAACAGACTTTTACACATAAATGAATCCATGCTGTACGCCTGCATTAAAAATACAAAAATCCATTAACCATAAGTAAAATCAATGGATACATTTTTCATTTAATGTCTATAATTTATATTATTTAACATCTATTCTTGCTAAAATTATTTTCTTTGAAAAAGGCAAATAATATGTCTAATGAGATTTTATAGAATCAAACAAAAAGGAATGGCAACAATAGCAGACTTTTTTCTTTTCAGATATTGAAAAATGCAGACTATTTTTCTACTAGTTTAATTTTGCATTCATTCATGGAATGTGAGTGTTACTGGTAAGTCTTTCTTGTCCATTTTTCACTACCTTTGAGTAGGTGCTGTTGGACTGTCTTGTTGGGTACAGCTGAGTGACAATATGGTGGTCAAGTGACCCATGACCTCCAGGATCATTCCAAAAATATTGACATATTTTCATGAGCGTGTTAAAAACTCAAAACATGGAAACCAAGTTTAAATCCAGCTGGAATCTGCAATTTACAAACTGCAGACCTGGGCAGAGAGTATTCATACAGCCAGGCCTTGGATAGTCAACTTCTCATCGAAAACATACAGGCCTGGAACTGCCAGGCCAGGTGCTCACAGCCATAGTGTTTCAGAACAATGACAAGGACAAGGCCAGCACTTGACAGTTGAAGATTGAAAACAATGTTCTGTAACCTTGAAATATGGAAAGCAGTCACTCATTGGATCTTCCAGGCCCCACCCAATGCTTGTATTCAACCCAGGCCACAGAATCTTCAAGAAATGCCATGAACAAGGAGGTAAAAAGGGCAACTTATAGCCCTAGCTTGCGCTGTTTCTTTGCACCATCTTCAATAGAGTCTCCAGAAGACCACCCTGGTAAGATGACTCGAAGACCTGAACTAGCCCCAGATGACAGGGGAAGTGCAAATTGACGACTGCAGGTCCTGAAACATCAGCCAACCCTCAAAGTTTGAGGGAGCCTGTCCCAGCCTTGTTGAGCAGGCATTATCAGTCATAGTCATATAGCAAGGGAACAGACCCTTTTGTCCAACCAATCCACACTGATCATGTTAACAAAAAAACTGGTCCCAACTGCTTGCACTTGGCCCATATCCCTCCAATCCTCTCCTACATATGAATTTATCCAAATTTCTTTTCAAAATTGTAACTGTATCTGCATCCACCACTTCCTTTGGCAGTTCATTGAACACATGAGCCACTCTCTGTGCAAAAGGTTGCCCTTCCTGCTCTTTCTAAATCTTTCTCCTCTCACCTTAAAAATATGACCGTAGTTTTGAACTCCCCCACCCTGTGGAAAAGATCCTTGTCACCCACTTTATCTGTGCCCCTCGTGATTTTATAAGCCTCAATAAGGTCACCCCTCACCCTCCTATGCCCCCGTAAGAAAGTCCCAACCTTTCCAGTCTATTTTTATATCTCAAACTCTCTATTCCCAGCAACCTCCTGGTGAATCTTTCCTGAACCCTCTCCAGACAAACTATTCAAATACAGAGGGGGATCTGTAGAGAGGGTGAAGCAAATTGTTGGAAACAGGTGTCAAAAGTAAATAGCTAATGTAGATTTGAGATGCTGTACCTAGAAATTTAAGACTGTGTACTGAAGATCCTGTGAAGAAATTGATAGAGTTTGAAGAAAGTTTAATTATAGTACAATAGTAGAGTCTGATAAATATTGATTTCCTTGCTAAAGTGTTCAATAAAGTTACTTCCTGACTCTTATCCCCTATGTCTAGCTCTCCATGTAATGCGGTAGAGTTGAAAAGTGCTCCTGCAAACTGGTCAAGGTTGGTCAGGGTACATTTAACCAACCTCACACTTTACACCAGCATTCCCTTTCATTTTCTTACTGAGGCCTGTTCACTGAACCAGATGTCAATGCTGCAATCAGCGTGTCGACACTGATCACGTGACGTGGAATCTCGCAGCAGCTGTGTACATGGGCAGCGTAGAGGGAACATTGCTGAGAGACGTGCCACGTCTTTCAAAGGAAGGTAATAGTCAACCTTGTTGCTGTGGGCCTGAGGTCACGTACACTGATGGCAGACTTGCTTCCCTAAAGGACATTAATGAATGGATTTTTTTTAGAATGACAACACAGTCACTTTATGGTTACAATAACAAAGTTGCTGGAAAAGCTGAGTAGGTCTGGCAGCATCTGCGAAGGAAAAAACAGAGTTAATGTCCCAGGTCCGGTGACCCTTCCTCAAAACTGTTCTGAGGAAGGGTCACCAGACCCGAAATGTTAACTCTGTTTTTTACTTCGCAGATGCTGCCAGACCTACTGAGCTTTTCCATCGACTTTGTTTTTGTTCCTGCTTTACAGCATCTGCAGTTCTTTCGGTTTTCATTTTATGGCTACTATTAGTGGCACTAACTTTTTTAATTTCAGATCTATTTCATTATTTTATTCAGTACCTCCTGCTATTTTGGTGGAATCTGAACATGTTTCTAGATCGCTTGCTCAGGCCTCCGGATTACCAGTACAGTAACTATTTCAATATTTCACTACATCCACAAACCTTTAACATTCCAGGTTTCAAAAATTTGCAGCTAATTTTTCATGTTTTAACTGCATAGGGCCCTGATTGAATAGTTATGTAAGGTGCTTCAAAGCAGAATGTTGGTTACTAATGTAAGGAAAATGCTGAACGAACATGTTTTCTTGGCTTCTTTGCTGGAAGTCAGTTAGTCCTTTCCGTGTTCATGGCAGTAAATTCCAGTAAGTGTACTGGCACTTGTTCCAAATGAAACAACCCCTAAATATTTAAAGCAAATGCACATTAATTTTTGTTCCAACTTTTGTCTGGCTGAAACATTAGCATACCCAACAATGCATTGTGGTTAGTTGTGCAATAAGCCACTTCTGCTAATCCCTACTGCTCCAGTAATCCTTGGCTAAATGATTGATACTGGATGGGAGCAAATATCTAATGTCTACACTTGATAATACCATTGAAATTTTAGGATGTCATCCCCAATGCACTCTATAGAAATGATGCAATTTCTAATATTCAACTCCTCGTGCAGTGCTTACAGTACTTAGTTTTTACTGAATGCATGAACAAAACTCTTGAAGCTTACAAAGGTAGCCCTGCAACCAATACCAGAAAGGACATAAGCCACAAAGACTACAGCGATGCAGTAATGTTACTGGACATCCAGAGAAACAGGCTAATTGTCTGGTTTAATTTCCAACCAAGGCAGTTGTTCAAATTTAAACAAAATTAATTTCTAAAAATGGAATTAAATGTTAGCTCCATGAACACTTACTAAAGAAAAATCTGCCAGTTTTTGCCCCTGGTTGATGCGCATGTGACTTCAGACCCATATTCTTAACTGCTTTGTGGGTGGTTAAGCAGGGAGGCAGTTAGGGTTAGCTTTTCCAGCAATGCCCACATTACTAAGAAACAATGTAAGAAAATGTAAGAATTCCAAAATTTCTAACTTTGTCTCTTATTCATAAATCAGTCTGGTTTGGGCGCATAAAATTGTTCATCATTATCACTGCAACAGGACTCTGAAGCTCCTAGTTTAAGTCCATATACATGTCACCACTAAAACCATTTGAATAATTCAGGAAGTAGAAATGTGAGAATCAACTGAGCAACATGATTGGATAATGTTCACTCCCATGATATTATGTAGAATGTGCAACAAAAAGACAGCCAATCATTTATTCACCTAACCTACTGATGACATGAGCCTCTTCCAATCCTATTTCATCTTACCTATCACTATTGTGTCAAAAAATAAGTGTTTACAAGCTCTCTCTTTCCCCACATCCACTAACCCTCCCCATTCAGCAGCTAGCACTCGGCTTGGACTAATTCCTCATCTTCACTACATAGCTCATTCTCTCTTACTCCATTAAAATTCTTTAACCATACTCCTCCAACTCACCCCTATTACAGCGTCTGGCTTTTGGTTTTTGTCGGAAGGGAAATCTAATCAATCTGTGGAAATATGGGGATGAAGCTTAGCATTAAATTAGACAGAGTAAGAGATGAAACTTGGACCATGACCAAGAGAATCAGGGCGAGAGTCTTTCGAGACATGTTATTTGTGTATATTTTTAGTCAACGAGGTCTGCAGTGCTGCTTTGTTGCATTAGACTGTAACTAGAGTTTGGTGAAACAGGGAGTCTCGAGGTAAATTTTAAGAAATAATTCAAATTAAGGACTAATTTCAACATAAAGTACAGCCTGGTCTTTAATTTAGCAAATAACTAATAGTTGCTTCATTGATCAGGTGCAGTTTAATTGCAGCTTTCAAACCAGAATTTACAGGTACTCAGCTGAAGTTTGTTAATTAGGTAACTCATTTAATCCAGTTCCAGAAACCTTTGAATTAGATATCATAAAAAGAGACCACCTTCAATGCTGCCTTGTCTGCACTCATTGACTTTTTTGTTGTATTAGAGTGTAACTGGAGTTAGGTGAACAGTCCCTCCGTTTTTTTGTCCTCATTGATGAGTACTTCTGCTGTTTAATATCCAAGTAAGGTCTTAGGGAGTTTGGGGTACAAGGAGAAAGAGAAGCCATTGGAGGAAGAAACTGAAACTGAGCAGGAAATAAAAATCAAGGCAAGACACTTACCTGGGAGGCCAGAGAGATACGAATCAATGGGGTGAAGGCCCAGTGATCAGAAACAACAGGATGGGAGAAAAGTGATTTTTTTTTCTTTATTCATTCACTGAATTTGAGCATTGCTGGCCAGGCTGTATTTATTGCCCATCCTTAGTTTCCAAGAGGGCAGTTAAGTGTCAACCACATTGCTGGAGTCACCTGTAGGCCAGCCTGGTGAACCGGATGGGATTTTCCTGACAATCGACAATGGATTCATGGTCATAATTGGACTCTTAATTCCAGATATTAGTTGAATTCAAATTCCACTGTCTGTCATGACAGGGTTCAAATCTGGTTCCCCAGAAAATACCTAGGTCTCTGGATTAATAGTCCAGCGATAATACCATTGGGTCATCGGCTCCCCCACTGCGGGGTTCTGGCATAAGGATCGGAATGGTAGGAACTCTACTATCAGGATGGGGTCCACTTGAACCCAGCTGGAACCAGACATGGCAAATAAGGAGAAAGCTATGAAAAGGGGGCTGCAGTCAATGCAGGGCTGAGGGTGTTGGACATAAAAGCACTCGAAACAAGGTAAATGTGTTTGTAGCGCAGATTGAAAATGGTGAGCGCCATGTTGTGGGCATCGCTGACCGGGATGGAAGGAAATCAGGGCTGAGAAGTAAATATCCAAGGACATACAATCTATTGAAAAGACAGACAGATGAGTAGGGTGGGTGTCTAGTTCTTAAGAGATTACATTAAATCGATAGCAATAAAGTGATACAGGGTCAGAAGTTATAGAATCTCTGGGTATAGTTGAAGAACTGCAAAGAAGAAAAGACCATCGTAGGAGTTATATACAGGACCTGTAGAAGAATTCAGGGTGTGGGGCAAAAAAATAAATCGGGGATAGGAAAGACACTACTACAATAATCATGGAGACTTCAATATGCAAGTGGACTATGAAAATTTTGTTTGTGGATCCCAAAATAGAACATGTGGAATTGTCTACGAGCTGAATTTTGGAGCAGCTTATGGTAGAATCAACAGGGAACAGGCAATTCTGGATTTGGTGATGTGCAATAATAAAGCAGACTTGATTCGGGAGCTTGAGGTGAAGGAATCCCTAGGGGGCAGTAGCTACAATGGAAGAATTCACCCAGCAGTTTGAGAGGGGGAAGCTGTAATCTGATGTAACAGTATTACAATTGAGTAAAATAGGCACAGAGACATGCAGGAGGAGTGTACTGGAAAGGGAGCCTAGCAGGGAAGACGACGGAGCAGCAATGGCTGGAGTTTCTGGGGGTAATTCGGAAGGCACAACAGAAATTCATCTCAAGGAGGAAGAAACGTACTAAAGGAAGGATGAGGCAACTATGGCTGTCAAGAGAAGTCAGGGATCATCTAAAAGTAAAAGAAAAGACATACAATGTGGTGAGGATTAGTGGGAAGCCTTTTAAAAACCAACAGAAGGACTAAAAGCAACAAAGGGGCGAAGGTGAAATGATGAGCTGGTTAGTAATAGAGAAGGAAGATTGCAAGAAACCTTTTTAAATATAAGGTAAGAGAGGCAACAGTGGACATTGACCTGCTGGAGAATGAAGTGGGGAAGTAGCAATGGGGGCTAAAGAAATGACGGAGGAACAGAATAGGTACATTGTGTCAGTTTTCAGTGGAAGGCACCAGCAGCTTACTGTACTTCAAGAGTCAGGAGACAGAGGTGTGTTTAGTGGCCATCACTAAAGAGAAGGTGCTGGGAAAGCTGAGCTTTCTGAAAGTGGATAAAATACCCAGACTGAATGAACTACACTTCAGGGTTCTGAAGGAAATAACTGAGGAAAATGTGTCAGCGTTGGTGGAGATCTTTCAGGAATCACTACAGTCAGGGAGAGTCCTAGGAGATGAAGTATGGCTATTATGGCACCCCATTTAAGAAGAGATGGAGGCATAAGACAATAAATTATAGGTTGGTTAGCCTGACCACAGTCATTGGTAAGATTTTAGAATCCATTGTTAAAGATAAGATTGCAGAATACTTGGAAGCGCATAGCAAAACAGAGCTGAGTCAAATTGTCTTAATAATAATTACTACACTTTGGTTTTATAATCATAGTATCTGGGATGAAAACTCTGCCATCATTTTGGAGGTGTCTCAATCCTTCATTGACAAGGTGAGGAAGAGGAGAATTTGATCGTTTCACTGAAGACACTAATGACACATGCCAACCATTGCAAGACGACAATAAAACCACTCAGAAAAAGGGACCCGTAACTCTAAACAGCATCAATTCAGGGATTCTTAACCGACAAAACTACCAGAAATTTACAGTATTATCACAAGCTCTGCAATGTCTGTCTATCAGCTGAGGATGTGAGCGAGAATGCTCTGCCAGTGAGTATTTAAGGCAAAATTGTACTATTACTTTAGTGATTCATGTTGTAAATAAAGTAAAACTGTGATGAGTATACCCCCTGCATTACATTCCTTTTGCTTAGCATGTGTTTAAATTGATTATGTGAACTTTTGATCAATTAAAACATTTGATCAGCTGGCACACTCCTGGTCCCATAGGCGCTGGTTAATAAATGACTTTTTATATTAATATCCTTCATTGTCAGTTTAGGTTGGTTTTTGAGTTAATAATTGTTCATTTTCTATGAGTTGAATCTTAGGTTAGCTAGCTTTAACCTGGGTAGCAACCTGGGATTAGACTGGCATAGTTTGGTAATCTGGGCCTCCACACTTTGTCTTGGGTGTAGAGGGAGACCTGTGTGAACACCATCCCATCCAGCAAGACTCCCAGGACCCTGATCATAAAGTGGGGCACAATTGTCCCCTGTATGCCTTGTCCAGGGCATAGGTAAGGGCTGGTATTACTTGCCTGCACCCACAGCAGATTTTTAAAGATGGCATGGGTGCAAGGAACGTCAGTGAACTCCAGAATATCTGCTGAGTGGCAAGTAATTAATTAACATAGCCACTCCCCCATCTTTTCCTAGCTTCTTGACCTTCTTAAAAATATTAAGTTTCCAATCCATGTTATTCTGTAACACTGTCTGTGTATTGGTTACAAGATCATAATTATTAATTTCTCTTTGCAGCCTCAGCACATCTGTTCTGTTTATATGGTACATACATTCAGATACAGATTCTTTCATTTTATCTTTTTTTAACTTTTTGTATCCTGTCGTCTTATGCGAAGAATTACTCTTAGATTTGTACTCCCTATCGCTTCCTGTCATGGCCTGTTTATCAATTCCCATGTTAATATCTTTCTTTCTGCCTTGTAGACCAGACCTGAGCATGAGAGAGAAATGGAAGAAGAAAGAAAGTTTGTGCATACCAACAATCAAATTGTAATAGGCAGAGATAAAAGGTACTGCAGATGCTGGAGAATCTGAGATAACAAGCATGGGGCTGGATGAACACAGCAGGTCAAGCAGC
>JAHRHZ010000078.1:21359297-21386296 GCA_024137785.1 Ginglymostoma cirratum | reverse complement strand
TGGCTCCATCCCCGCCTCTTCGACTTGTCTGCCTCCTCTCCACCTATCCTCTCCTCTATCCATCCTCTATCCGCCTCCCCCTCTCTCCCTATTTATTTCAGAACCCTCTTCCCCTCCCCCATTTCTGATGAAGGGTTTAGGCCCGAAACATCAATAGGCAGAGTGCCTCACTACTTATGTAACGTGAGGCTCAGGCCAGACCTGTATATTGCTTTAGGTGAAAGGTTTCTGCCCTGCCCATCAAAAAGCTCACCCAAAACGAGACATAGTGGGAAATATCATTTTCAAATGCTGGCAAAGTGGTGCAACAAAGTATTGTAAGCAACAAGATTGCTCTGCAGAGGACATCCAATGCTTTCAGTGTGGCAAACTAGACAACTTGCAATGAGTTTGCAATGTCTTTTTAAAGTAAATTAAATAGATCCCTCTGCTGTGGGATCAATGTTTAAGAACACAAGGTACAGAAAAAAATATGATACAGCAAGAGAAATTATGATCATGGAAAAATTCACACATATCCTGTCTGCAAACATAAAAATAGATTATTTACATGAGCATCGTGTATTAAAGATCAGAGACGCAGCACTTCTAGCAGATACCAACAATATCTTCATAGGTAAGAACAGGTGGGGAAATGATCACCTGAAAATTCACGAGGACATTTAAAGAATAAGGAGATCTGCAGATGGAAAATGTACTAGCTTTATGGAAAAGCAGAGATATTGGAACCAAAATGTGATAGAAAGAAATTAACCACGCTTTCGTTGTAGTAAGACTGGACGTATGAAAGTCCGTTTCTGTTAATTAAATGGATTATAATAATCGGACTGTCTAAGGAATCTTCAGAAAATGGGGCATCAGGAAAGGAAATAGAAATTAAAATTAACAGCTGTGGTGCAAAGAAAACATGTTTCCTTAGAAAGTACTAAGAAGGCGAGATGGCTCAGGACAGTCATGCAGATTCTTCTACGAAGATTGACGAGGACAATCAGACCTCTAGAGTTCGAAGTATTTTGTCTCAAAGTGGATGTATTTCTTATGCTTTCATTCAAACAGTTAAGTCAATAAAAATATTGCGAGGCATTGGAACAAGTCAGTCACTGATGCTGGCTAGTGGTATTATTTGTCTTCCAGAAGGGTTAATGAAGCAGAAAAATTGATTAGAGATATACGTGGAGATTACAAATCAGTCTCATTAAACAGTGCTGGGCTAAAGAATGACTTGTTAAATGGAGACATTTTAGTGGCAGTAATGAAATAAATTCCTAAAGAAAGAATTGACTTTATTTTGGGAAATAATCTGGCAGGTTCAAGAATATTAGCTTGAACAAGAATGGTGGAACAACCAATGAAGGGGAAGTGAAATTGAAATATTGCAGAAGGAATATCCTGGATTACTTTCTGATGCTGTTGTGACTAGATCTCAGACCCAAAGAATTAGACAGGAAGATAAAAGCTCTGCAATAGGGAGATGATTTGGAAAATCTATTGTCAGCTACGATTTTCAAAAAAATGCCAGCTTCTGTGGTAGAGATGCAACAAATTTATTCTGAATTAAAAGTTATGTCAACCAACTTACACAGAATTTGAATTGGACATAATAAATGAATAATATTACTTGGAAGACAAACCATTAACAAGGAATGGAGTACCAAATGATAAAGAATGGAAAGTTCCACTGGCCTTCCCATGAACTCTGAGGAGAGACACACAGTTGCCCCAGATCCATCCTCCTAGATTCATGAAGATGGGACTACAGAGGCCTCACAGAAAGCATTGGCAAGACTGCCTTCTGCACTACCCCTTGCTGAGATGCAGCCCAGATACAGACCCTCAGGATGAACTGTAGGCATACAGAGTGCAGATACACAATCCAGTGAGCACCTCACAGTGACAGTTCTACATCTCACTGAGGAAAAAACAGCTCTGGCAGCTGGCATCCAGAGGACTGCTACCTGCTCAGGCCCAGGCAGGAGATATGGTAACAGCAATCAATGATTTCATCCAAAGGAAGAGGGAGTAACAGCAGAGTCAAACAGGCCTATATGATGTAATGGTCCCCATTGCCCAGAAGCTACATCAGTGCAGTGAAGCCTTCGACCATCTGGCTGCCTCCATGGACAGTGTAATCGTGGCCATGGACAGCTTAGTTCATTGGTCTCTGGAGCTGCTGGAGAGAGGCTCACGCTTGCTCTCCAATCAGCCCACCCATTGGTCCACAGGACAAAAGGCATGGCAAGAGATGGGGACAGGAACCTTGACCCCAGTCCAGATGTCCTCTCCTCACAAGGAGACATTATCACAGTGCACCTTAGTCAGAGGGAGAGGCACACCTACATCCTAATGCATTTTAAAATGTAAACACCAGGTGGTCAGACCCTCTACCTCTGATCTGTTTGGTGACATGGTTGAAAAGGATTGTCCTTCACTCTCAGGTTCTGGATTAGGTTCTTGATGTTAATTTGTTTCTGAATCTCATTGTGATCCTCCCTCCTATGTCTCCTTTAGTTTCTGGGGGAAGATCGGACAAATTGACCATAGCCCATTCCGTCAGCCAACATGGCCTAGGCAAGATGAGCCCAGAGCCCTGGCTGGTGCCTGTACATCACCCTGACTGCATTACCCCTATACCTGGACTTGCCCAAATGGAGCCCACGTACCGACCATGACCCATATCCAGGGCACTTAACCAAAAATACCCTGACTGAATGCCTGACTGGAGCCAGTTCCCTTGGCTTGTATCGGAAGCTACCCTCGATTTATGGTTCCAGGGCCCCCTGATTGCTGGGTGCCTTCATGGACTTCCTGAAGATAGACTTTAATACTTTGAGATGTCGCTGCCTACTTGTTGCATATACAGTGAATTTGCCACATAAGCTGCTGACACTTGCTGCAGGTTTGAGATTAATATAGCAGAGTGCTGACAAGCAAGGTGTGTGACCCCTAGACAGAGGGCTGCTTAGCAACTAGACAAACCACCTGTTATTGTGGCTGTACTAATTGGCACAGCAAGGAAAGCTAGGCATGCCATGAGAATACACATAGGCACTAACTGAGTCAGTGCCAAGTCAGCAAGTGAGCATCCCTGAGATGCAGCCTAGTCCTGGCTGTAAATTGTCTTCCTGTCCTTGTGTACAAAATATCTGTGCTGCTAGACGCTGGTGCACCCTGCAATATAGGTTTGCACATTCATTGCACCACAGTGTACACTACCATTGTATAGGAGAAGTCCCACATGGTCATGAGGGATTGGCAGATGGCAGGTGCTAATGTCCATGGAAGGGAGGGCAGTGCCTGGTGCCTGTTTATCATGCCGAGGGCTGTGGATTGGTTGCAGGTAACATGGCAGTCCTTCTTAGCAAGCAGTGAGCTGAATTTACTGGGTACATGCCCTAGTCTGCATGTTGACCTTACTGATGTTGAGCTAGTGTGGCAAGTTTCGTTAAATGGGAGGCTGAATATTAATGAATTACTTGTGGCAGTAACAAAGCACTAAAAATAAGCGTTAATCCACATCAAATGGGATCTCGCCACTGCCTAATGAGAACCTCACCAAGCCACTTGTGAAAACACATAAAACTTTTCACTGTATTTCAGTGCCTGTGACAATAATGTCAAAATCAAAATCAAAATCATTGAAGCACATCACCTTGCTTTCAGTGCGAAGCTTCAGGAGCTTGTTTTTTTTTGTGGCTTAGTCGAAATGCTTTCAAAGTTTTGGGGTTCAGTTCACAGAGGTTCTGATGGGAGTTAGTTGTATGAAGGAGTTTCTTCTGAATAAAAGGAGCTATTTTAGAATTTTTAGAAAATAGGTTTTGTTTTTATTCATTTGTGGGATGTGAGCGTCGCTGGCTGGCCAGCATCTCTTGCCCATCCCTAGTTGTCCTTTGACAAGGTGGTGGTGAGCTGCCTTTTTGAACCGCTGCAGTCCTCCTGCTGTGGGTTGACCCACAATGCCATTAGACAGGGAATTCCAGGCTTTTGACCCAGCGACAGTGAAGGAGCAGCGATATATTTCCAAGTCAAGATGGTGAGTGGCTTGGAGGGGAACTTGGAGGTGGTGGTGTTCCCATATGTCTGATGCCCTTGTCCTTCTAGATGGAAGTGATCATGGGTTTGGAGGGTGAGATAACAAGGTGTGGAGCTGGATGAACACAACAGGCCAAGCAGCATCATAGGAGCAGGAAAGCTTGACGTTTCGGGCCTAGACCCTTCATCAGAAAAAAAAAACAAAAAAAAAATGGGTTTGGAAGGTGCTGTCTGAGGATCTTTGGTGATTTCCTGCAGTACGTCTTGTAGATAGTACACACTGCTGCTACTGAGCGTCGGTGGTGGAGGGAGTGAATGCTTGTAGATGTAGTGCCAATCAAGCAGGCTGCTTTGTCCTGGATGGTGTCAAGCTTCTTGAGTGTTGCTGGGGCTGCACTCATCCAGGCAAGTGGGGAGTATTCCATCACACTCCTGACTTGTGTCTTGTAGATGATGGACAGGCTTTGAGGAGTCAGGAGGTGAGTTATTCACTGCAGTATTCCCAGTTTCTGGCCTGCTCTTGTAGCCACTGTGTTGATGTGGTGAGCCCAGTTGAGTTTCTGGTCAATGGTAACCTCCAGGATGTTGACAGAGGTGGATTCAGTGATGGTAACAACATTGAATGTCAAGGAGCGGTAGTTAGATTGTTTCTTATTGGTGATGGTCATGGCCTGGCATTTGTGTGGCTTGAATATCACTTGCCACTTGTCAGCCGAAGCCTGGATATTGTCCAGATCATGTTGCATGTGAACATGGACTGCTTCAGTGTCTAAGGAGACATGAATGGTGCTGAACATTGTGCAACCATCGGCAAACATCCTCAATTCTGACCATACGATGGAGGGAAGGTCATTGATGAAGCAGCTGAAGATGGTTGGGCCTAGGACACTACCCTGAGGAACTCCTGCAGAGATGTCCTGGAGCTGGGAAGGTTGACCTCCCACAACAATGACCATCTTCTTATGTGTCAGGTATGACTCCAACCACCGGAGCGTTTGCCCCCTGATACCCATTGATTTCAATTTTGCCAGGGCTCCTTGATGCCACACTCAGTCAAATGCAGCCTTGATATCAAGGGCTGTCACTCTCACCTCACCTCTGGAATTCAGCTCTTTTGTCCATGCTTGAACCAAAGTTGTAATGAGGTCAGGAGCTGAGTGGCCCTGGTGGAACCCAAACTGGGCATCACTGAGCAGGTTATTGCTGAGCAGGTGCTGCTTGACAGCACTGATGATGATATCTTCCATTACTTTACTGTAATTGGACTAGTTGGATTCGTCCTGCTTTTTCTGTACAGGACATACTTGGACAATTTTCCACATTGTCGGGTAGATACTAGTGTTGTAACTGTACTGGAACAGTTTGGATAGGGGAGCGGCAAGTTCTGGAGCACACGTCTTCAGTACTATTGCTGGAATGTTATCAGGGCCCATAGCCTTTGCAGTATCCAGTGTCTCCAACCATTTCTTGATATCACGTGGAATGAATCGAATTGGCTGAAGACTGGTATCTGTAATGCTGGGGACTACTGGAGGGGGCCGAGAAGGATCATCCACTCGGCACTTCTTGCTGAAGATTGCTGTGAATACTTCAGCCTTATCTTTTGCACTGATGTGCTGGACGCTTCCATCATTGAGGATGAGGATATTTGTGGAGCCTCCTCCTCCAGTGAGTTGTTTAATTATCCACCACCATTCACAAATGGATGTGGCAGGACTGCAGAGCTCAGATCTGATATGTTGGTTGTGGGATCACTTAGCTCTGTTTATCACTTGCTGCTTTCGCTGTTTGGCTTGCAAGTAGTCCTGTTTGGTGACTTCACCAGGTTGATACCTCATCTTCAGGTATGCCTGGTGCTGCTCCTGGCATGTGCTCCTGCACTCTTCATTAAACCAGCATTGATCCCCTGGCTGGATGGTAATGGTTGATTGGGAGATATGCTGGGCCATGAGGTTACAGATTGTGCTGGAATACAATTTTGCTGCTGTTGATGGCCCACAGCGCCTCCTGGATGCCCAGCCTTGAGATGCTAGATCTGTGCGAAGTCTGTCCCATTTAGCACAGTGATAGTGCCACACAACACGATGGAGGTTGTTCTCAATGTGAAGGCAGGACTTCATCCCCACAAGGACTGTGCGATGGTCACTCCTACCGACACTGTCATGGACAGATGCAACTTCAGCTGGCAGGTTAGTAAGGATGAGGTCAGGTATGATTTTCCCTCTTGTTAGTTCCCTCACCACCTACCGCAGACCCAGCCTAAAGTTACCTCAGTGTTATGATTGTAATTTGAAAGTTGCAGACCAGAAGTGTTTGATTATAACCCTGAAAAGGTCAATCAAAGTTGAGAATGTCTAAGCTCAGTTATGTGAATTATAAAGGAAGAGGCTGTCAAATTCACAAGACAGGAACTAAAAGAAACAGTTAAGTCAAATCTATAGATATGATAGAGGAAGAATTGCCTCTGGTATCTGGGTACTACAAGGAGATGTTACCGGGCTGGGCAGAATTGTATTGTTGTTGGATGTTTCAAAATCTTGCAAATTGTGCTCTGTGTAACAGCTTGGCTTATTCGATTTTACCTATTTTTCTTTTGCATAATAGATTTCTGTTTAATTGTTAAAACCAATTTTTGTGTTAAAACCAGTATTGTGTGCTTGTGTTTCAGTGAAAGACCACCTCAGTAAGTTAAGAAAATGTAAAATAAGATCTATCAAACCAGGTTTTAGCCTTGTATCTGATGTGATAATCAGTGAGCTGGTGATTTAACATCATTATGGCTAGTTAACGGTGTGAAATTTGTTATTTAAAATTGTCTGTTGGAAAAGTGTTATTCTTTGGTGATAACAGCTTTCTCACACATTTCATAGAAGATAGAATTGCAGCTTCTACTGCAGGTCTCAGCCGATATCTGAATTTTGAGCAGAAGTTGCAGGGCATGAAATATCTCACTCCACATAGTATCTGAAAACTAGTGCTGCATGAGCTGATAACTTTGTGGGTATTATTGTTACTTCTAAGCATCATTTTGAGTAATGCTAAAACACATAAAGGACTGTGAAAATGTGCAAGTTACATTTCAAGATTTTCATTATTTGTTCACTGGATGATGGCGTTGCTGGCTAGGCAACATTTATTGCCAATCCCTAATTGCCCAGAGTGCAGTTAGGAGTCAACCATATTGCAGTGGGTCTGGAGTCACGTGTATGCCAGTCCAGGTAAGGATGACAGTTTCCTTCCTTCAAGGACATTAGCCAACCAGGTGGGTTTTTCCTAACAATTGGCAATGGATTCACAGTCATCATTAGATTGTTAATTCCATATATTTATTGAATTCAAATTCCACCATCTGCCATGGCAGGATTCGAACCCAGGTCCCCAGAACATTATCTGGGTCTCTGGATTAACAGTCCAGTGATAATACCACTAGGCCATTGCCTCCCCTTGATGAAGATGAGGACATTTCATTTTTCTGTCTGACTTAAAACACTTTTAATTATGATTAGAGACTTACATATGGTCTGTGCTTCTGCATGTGGTTGCCTTACCTGGAGTCCTTTGTGATCCTTTATCGGGGTCCAATTTTCATAATTAATAGTGTTCTGCTGTACAGGCAGATGCAGTGACATGGATCTAAGTTTTTAAGGCATTATTAAACACCAGGTTACAACCAACTTGTTTGCTATTTTTGCATTTTAGCACATAACTTATGATGATCTTTCTAATCATACTTCATGGTGTTAAACTGTGCATGAAGAACAATAAACCTTGCTTAGCAACATTTCCCACAATGCTATAGAGGATGCGGCACAATATATGACACACAAGACTCATAATAGGATATGTGACAAAAAGCTTGGTCAATGACATAGGTTTAAGTTGTATTGTAAAGATAGGAGGGTGACCGATGAGATGGAAAGTTTTTAGGAGGGAATCTTAGAGCTTAAAACAACAAGACACCAAAGAGATAGTAAGAACTGCTGATGTTAGAATCAGAGAGAACACAGCGTGGACCTGGAGGAACACAGCAGGCCAGGCAAAACCAGAGGAGGAGGAAAGCTGACGTTTCGGGTCGGGACCCTTCTTCAGAAATAAACCAGTCAAAGATATTTCTAAATGCCAATAGTGAACCAGATAGTTTTTCATAACAATTACTTATTTAAATCTATGTTCCCCAGGGCTCAAAACAATCAGTCCACTGACATTACCATCGTGAGCTGGCTGGAGTTAATGCCAAAGATAAACCATAATCAATTTGAATAAGGGGTTGGATTAAGGGAAAGACTTTAGGACCTTCTTTCTGTTGATTTAGACCAATGGTCCAAATTTCTATAGTTTTAATGCTGGTCATTTGTCGTGTGGTTAAAAATCTCCGACAGACAAAAATATTTATCAGTTGGTATCTCTTACCTGTTCAAAATACCGATATATAGAGATGGTGCAAGCATGTGCGAGTGAATTATGGGTTAGATTTGAACTCTGTTCAAGGAAACTGCTTTAAAACAGTCTTTTGATTTTTTATTTGCCTGTGAATTCCATCCAAATGAAGGCCACTGAAGTTGTCAGAGTTTCTTTGAGCCTGCTTCTGACATTGCAGGAACTCTGGGAAATAATCTGTGACCGTCTAACTTTGAAGTTTGTCAAACAGATTTCTTTTTCATGTATCTTCACATATTTATTATATCAAACAGTGGGCAACCTCAAGTCTATAGGGTTATTGATGATTGATAATGATTTGATTTAGTGTCATGTGTACCTAGGTACACTGAAAAGATTTGTTCGTGAGCAATACAGGCAGATGATTGTAAGCAAGGATATACAGATCATAGGGTGCTTAGACAAAGTGAAGCATATAAGTTACACTGCACAGGAGATGCGTGAAGCAAGATCGGCATTAACCAAATCAACATTATTTGAAGTTACAGAATCCATTCATCAGTTTAATAACAGCAGGGATGAAGCTGTTCTTGAACCTGTTGGTGCGTGTGTTCAAGCTTCTGTATCTTCTGCCTGATGGAAGAGGTTGTAGGACAGCATTACCAGGGTGGGATGGGTCTTTGATGATGTTGGCAGCCTTTCCGCGGCAACAAGATAGTTCCTGGTATTGAAAAAAAACACTTGAAACTGATAATTAGAACAACCTTTGCAACAGTTAAATATTTCTAGATGTTTATGGAGGAAGTGTCAATACCGGGCAGTAATGTTCAGCCACACTATACTTAAAGGGCTGATTTGAAGTTGTCTTGAAAGACATTCAGATATATCTCCCATCCAGGAATTTCATTAAAAAAACTTGTGACTTATGCACTAAATTTAAAATTTCTTAATGAAAATCATGATGAAAAAAGCATGAAGACAGGAGGTGGCATAGTATTAATGTCACCAGATTGGTAATCCAGAACCCTGAGGGCATATGCTTGACTCCTGCCATGACAGGAGGTGAGATTTGAATCCAAAATCAAAAATCAGTACTAAAAGGCTAGCTTACTAGCCTTGATTGTTGTAAGAACCCATCTAGTTCATTAATGTCATTTAGGAAAGGAGCCATAAAAAAAATTGCGGAACTCACCCAAGGAGTGTTCGTAACTATAGACAGAGATTGCATAAACCACTGTAAAGACAGAATTAGTAAAGGGTGGATTCTGGTGTGAAGCAAAAGGTTCATTTTTTTCTCTTGCAGTATAAAATAACATCTTTAAGTGTTAAACCGCATGTTTTGCACTCCAATTGTTATATGTCAACGTAAGTATCATGTATTGAACTTTTTTTCCCAAGGCAGTTATTATTCTTTTCATTTGTTAGTAAAGTAGTTCACTTTAAATGATGAACGCCTCTGGTGGCTAACTGGATCCAGATAAAGAGTTAATGCAAATTTTGTGGAAATTGAAATGGCAAAAGCTGCAAGTTTTATTTTTGCTTCTTCTTATAAAAATGAACAACCATATTCTTAACGTTGCATTCTTTTTTAATTTAAATCCTGAGGTGGGATAAAGTTCATTGTGGAATTGGTCAGAGAAGTATTTTTGGCACCTACCCAAATAATATTTTGGAAGCAATTAAGAAATTAAAAGTTAAAATGTTGCTGCTTTGCAAATTCATTAATACAGCAAAGGAAACCTGGCTGTGCCTATAAAGATGTGTGCAAGCAGAACGGTGTGTTCTTGACAGAGGTCATATGAATGAAGAGTCATACAGGACCAAAATGTTAGCGTTGTTTCTTTCTCCACTGGTGCTCCAGGAACTGTTCAGTTTCTTCAACATCTTCTGTTTTTATTTCAGATGTCCAGCATCCATAGTACTTTGCTTTTATGATAAATGCTGTAGCAGTTTAATTATCATGAGTTAGACACATAACTAGATCTACTCTAATTTTCTACATGTTTGTTAGTGGAGAGTGGACACTGGGGCTTGACTGACACCACTTAGGATGAGTATTTACAAAGGTATAAAATGAGAGGAAAAGATACAGAGAGGGCATCCAGCTTTAGAGGTTCTGGTTCAGCAGAAGGAAGGGATCTGATAGAACAGTGGAGATAAAGATAACAGAACTGGTGCAATGGAAATGGTGAGAATGGTGCTCCTGAGACACTCCTGGAAGAGTGTTAATAGTGATGCTCATGAACTTCCTCTTCTCTGTGCTGTTGTTACTATGCTTTCTTACACCCCTTGATTTCTTGTTACCACAATATTGCCAATGGATGCAGCTCATGAATGTAATTCTGGGTACATTGTCAGGGCTTTCCAGAAAAGCTCCTCTTGGTTTTCCAAGGCAGTAAAAATATTGTTTAAGTCTACTGATAGCCTGGTCACTGGTATCCATGTGAGGAAAATGAACCATGAGACAAGTTCAAGAGAGTTAACCTTCTTGTCTAGAAATTAGCCTATGACCTGGCAGCCTGATTGGAATAAAGGAAGCATAGATGATTAGTCATGAGGAATAAACTATGACTGCAATTGTGAAACTAGAGACAAAGCTGGATAGATGTACCAAACTAAGATAGAAATAATATGGACATTGAATAGAGAAGAATTCCTTTCTTTTCAAGCGAAATCCAGGCTGGTGAATGTGAACAGGCAAGCGTACTCTCTATTGAGCTGGAGTAGTGAAGTCTATTGAAACATCATCATAGATCATTCTGTCCCTCGGGAAAGTGATTAAGGCGCCCCTACACAGACAAAACAATGGTGATTTCTAAGGTAGAGTGGTGTACAGTAAACTAGAGAAGTATCTGACAGCGCTACACTGCATCATCCATGAACAATGTGCCATTTATTTCACTTTTGTAGAATGTGGCTGAATCATTTCATGCGCCTGATGTTCTTTGTGGTTTCTAAATGCCAATCTACACAACATATGACACAGAGAGTCAGTTCCTTGTTGAGACAGAGGTTTAGTAACAAGATGAACTATTTACATGTCTAAAAATCTCTGACTTCCACATGTCATCTAAGCTCTGTGCTTGCTGATATCACTGCATGTTACATACACATAACTGATTGATTGGACACACTACACTGAATTCATTGCACAGAGTGACCAAAATGTGACATGTTGTGATGTCATGATGTCATGATCTTAAAATCCTATCTAGTCTGGAATCTTTGCCAAAATATGACAGTGCCCTTTAATTTCTTTTGCTCAGCAATGCATGTGATAGCATGAAGGAGTTGACTTGTACACAGCTATTGTGCAGACTTTTGGCTTGCTACTTGGCTGCCCCGTTTGGAGAGGACATTAACCATGGCAGCAATAAAACTATTTCAAAGGCAGATCAAAGCAGCCCAGCAAACCATGGTTGCAAAAGAAAGAATGGAAAGTATGGAACAAAAATGTCCTGGAGCTAGACAGCAGCCTCATAAATAACATTGTCTAACCCATATGGAGTGAATCACCCCTCCATTGAGCATTCAACAGGCTCATTATTTCTTGGCAGTGATTTGCTGAGTGAGTTTGTCACATATCAAATCAAAATCTGGGACAGGGTAGTTTCACAAATGAATTCTGTAACAAATGCATTGATTTATTTCTTTTAAAATGAAGGGTTACTTTTCTTTGGTGCAATTGATATTACAGGTTAAACTTAGTGGCATTGAAAATGACTCAAGAAATAGTTACACATCTTTAAAAAACGTTTTGCTGAATATTACGAAGTCAACAGGCAAACCGCAATGAATATTGAAATGATACAAAGGCCTTTGGCAGGTAGATATCAAACATGCAGAAGCAAAAATGATGATTAACACTAAACCTTGACCTAATTGACTCCAAATTTCTAACAGCGTAAGTGTACATGATTTAACAGTAAATATTCATAACAGCATTGTTATGTCTCCGAGATGGAAAAAAATGACTGCTCAGTGTGATTCTTACTGGAATTAAGATAATAAATATTGACACTGAGGAAAATTTTATTTTTCCCATCTGATATAACAAATTCTGTGAAATAATATATTGCAACAGCCTTAATTTCAGACGCCTACAGTCTTTAGGGCACAGCATCTGAAAGGACAATTTTCAAAAATGGAACATATGTACTTACATCACAGGCATTTCTACCTTGGGTATCTTTAAAAAAAATGGGCCCTTAAGCTAAGAGTCTTGTGATACATATTGATGATTCATTCACCTAATAGTCTGCAAAATCTCCAAACATTCAAGCTAGTCCTACTAATAACTTAAGATTTGTGTGAACATTCTCTAGTACAATGATGAAAGATAGTCTTGAAATATTAATCCATCTCAATCTCTCACCTGCGTTCTAATGTCCTATCATTATGTGAATTCTCTGTTATCGTCATTCCAAACTCATCAATTCATGAAGTCTAGTTCCTGGTGCCCAAACCTTTCTCAAACATCTCCTGTCGTTATCAGTGTCCTAGAGAATCCAGCAGTGCCAATGGTTCAATTTGTCTCAACAACATCTGTTCCTCCTTCATAACAACTCCAATCCTGTTGCCTCTTCTGAAAGAACTCACCTTTAATCTCTTTGTCCTATTCCAACAACTATCACTTCAACAACTTTTCCCAAGGAATTAAATGTGTCATCATTGTTCCATGTTTGCGTCTCACATAATTTCATTTTCTGCAGACTTATTTGGAAACGTTAGGGATGGACAATAAATGCTGGCCTAGCCAGCAATATCAACAATCTGTGAAAGAAAAAAAGCTTATCTGTCCAGATTCTATTCAGTTCTCAACTTTGAAAGCACCTGCCTAAAGTCATCACAAGTATTCTTGGTAACTGCAATCACACGCTTTTCCTTCTTAATCTGTCTGTGGTCAATCATTACCAGCATCCAACACTGCACTTTTATCTATCTCATTTTGCTTGTTCACCTCCAGAGCTGATACAAGATCAATTGACGCAAGATCACAGGAATTCTATGTTCTATGCAGAAATGTCTTATACAGATCTCTCATGACAGTGAATATGTGAATAAAAGAAGACGAAGCTCAAGACATTGAAGTTCAAAATGCAAATTGGTCCATGATGAGAAGGACGACGCATTTCTGAAGATGCACAAACTCAAATAATTCCAACTTTTTTTCCATGGTCTTCCTCTGCCTGAATTATCCTGCGTCCTCCAGACCTACAACTCTGTCATCTGTTTTTTTTTTTTGCCTATTCCTCTCAGTCCTTGTCAGTGTTCAGTGGCAAGCTTTTTCATCTCTCCAGTCTTACTCTCTGGGACTCCCTCCCTAAACCACTACACACAATGTAAAAGTCTTCACAGTCTGACCCATTCAACTGTACCATTGTCACCTCTCCCACCTCTTTTATGGTGCATTTTTCCTTTATTACATTTCTGATATGTTCTCATTTCAAATATAAGTTGCTGTTAATGGGAACTGCTGTGGTGCTTTCTGATATCTGCATTGGAAGTCACGCTCATATTCTCCTATTTGGTAGAAAGTAGATTCTGTAGCTTAACTTTAACTACTGGTTTCAGTAGAGCCAGTGGTTAAAGTGTCAAAAAATATGTAACAGAGACTGAAGCCGTCCATTCAAGGGATGTAGTTTGGTGAGTAAAATATAATAATAAAAGTATGTACTTTCATTTTTGGTACATTCTATTTATAACCTTATAAGGAAAGTGTCATTACTGCACTTTTTGCTGGTTTAGAGGAGCAATGCATTCTCCAGGTTTAATCATAGAATCCCTAGAGTGTTGAAGTAATCCATTTGGCCTATCAAGTTCACACAGACCCTCTGAAAAGCATTCCACCCAGACACCTATCGTATCCCAGTAACTCTGCATTTCCCATAACTAATCCACATAGCATGCATATCCTTATACACTATGGACAATTTAACATGGCCAATCCACCCAACCCGCACATTTTTGAACGATGAGAGCAAACTAGAGCACCTGGAGAAACCCATGCAGACACAGGGAGAACATACCTTCTCCACGCAGACAGCCACCCAAGGCTGGAATTGGACCTGAGTCCCTGGCACTGTGATGCAACAGAGCTGCTCCGTAGGTTATGAAGTAAAATCCCTCCTCTCACCACCATGTCCAAGCACTTGCTATTTCTCACACTCACTAAGGCTCCTACCTGCTCTTGCTAGGATAACAAGGTGTAGAGCTGGATGAACACAGCAGGCCAAGCAGCATCAGAGGAGCAGGAAGGCTGATGTTTCGGGCCTAGACCCTTCTTTCTGAACATGAATGTGCCCAATTTACCCCTAGAATCCATGGCTTTGCCAACTGCCATGCCAAGTTAGTCATGCACTCTCCCATTTCAGGATCAGAGTGACAGTCACCTGTTAACTCCTCCATTGCCAGACCTCCCTGTCCCCCCTGGCTCTCTGAGATTCCCCCCGCCCCGGCCATATCTGAAATTTCCGCTTTCACTCTAATCATTCCCTAAGTGACCCATTCCAATGAACTCCAAAGCCAGAATTGAATTGCCTGCTTTCCCCAGGACTCCATGACTATTAATAAGCAAACTATAATCTATAACTATAGCCCTAACTATAATCATTCAGTATTTGCTTGATACAGGAGACCTCCATCTGGATTGGAAAACTGCACAAGCCACTTTGCTTTTTAAGAAAGGCAAAAGAGGAAAACCAAGGAATTACAGACCAGTCGGCCTCACGTCTGTGATGGGGAAATTGTTGGAGTCTATAATCAATGAAGGGGTAACAGAACACTTTGAAAATTTTCAGTCAGGGGCAGCATGTATTCATGACAGGTAGGTCATGCCTGACAAACCTCTTTGTATTTTTTGAAAAGGTGATTAAGGTAGTGGATAGGGGAATGTCTTTGGATGTCGATATGGACTTCCAGAGGCACTTGATAAAGCCCCACATATTTAAGTGGTAACTAAGGTAGAAGTCTATGGATTGAGGGCAAATTACTGATATGGCTGGGAAATTAGTTGATGGAAGATGACAGAAAGTAGGTATATAAATATGACCAGTGGGGTCCCATAAGGATATGTGTTAGGCCAACAATTATTCATTTTTTATTAAATAGAAAGTCATTGATCCAAATTTGTTGATGACACAACCTTAGGTGACATTTTAGACAGAGTAGGTGATAGCAAAAAATTACAAAGGGATATTCATTGATTAACTGAATTCGCAAAGCAGAGGCAGATGGAATTCAAATTGAGCAAATGTGAGGTTATCCATTTTGGAACAAAAAAAGGATTGTTCAGGGTACTTTTTTGATGGTATGAAGTAAAATACAGTGGATGTCCAAAGAGGTATGGGGGTTCAGGTTCAGTTCAGGTGTTCTGAACTGTAACAAGCTACCTGCCTCTCCCTCTGTGCTAAAATGTAATGTAAGGACAAAGTGAGTGAGACCTAAGAAATGAAGCTACGAGCCAGAATGTGCACCCTGTTTAGATGTAACAGAAGTCTGCGTGTCCCTGTCACTAAGTGATCCTGGAGAAGTATATAAGTCATGGATGCCCCTGAGCTCCAGTGTCAAATGCTGAAGGGATGAAATGATGTGACAGATGGGCAAGAGAAGGCATGATGATGTGGTGAGGATGATAGTTTGCAGATATCTCCTTGTGTGAATGAAGGATGGAGGGCCCATGGAGCGTACAGGTATCATAAGACTGTAAGGCTATATGACATTAGAGCAGAAGTAGGCCATTCAGCCCATTTAGTCTGCTCCACCATTCAATGAGATCATGACTGATCTGATAGCCCTCAACTCTATTTTCCTGCCTTTCCCCATAACCTTTGTTTTCTCTGAGGCACAATACTATTTCACAGGATGACAGGCACCTTCAATCCTCACAAATGGAGCTTCCTGGCCCAGAGTTTATTTCTAAAAGGTTCTCATACACAAATCTCTCTGTTGCCACAGTGCACCTGACTTCAGCAATTCATTTTCAAAATTCTTTTTTAGATTTCTCAATGAACACATTGAGGAAGGGGATCTCGTTTGACTGCTCTATTTCAATGGTAAATTTGAGTGCAGATTGGATTTATTAAACTGCGTAAAGAAATTCTTTAATTTGGCTGTAGATTGAAGTGTCACAAGTATGTTCCACAGTGTTCATGCAGCAGATCTGTTAGTTGTGGTGAGGACAGATTTGAATAAAGGCCGGGACAGACATTCAGTGAGCTGCAGCCACCACGCGTCTGATTTGATTTTCATGTCAGGAATTGACATTGTTTGGCTTCTTACATGGGGAGAGGAGAATTGGATGTGGTTTAGAACGAAGGTGAGTGGAGCCAGATGCAAATACACAGAAAGAAGATAGTCACAGTTCATTAGTGAGATCCTAAAGTTACTTTTTTAAATTCATGGAGATATTCGGGTATCTTTTTCTTGATGTTGAGATTACATTTTCTTTCATTCTTGCCATATCTTCCCAACTTTCTCATCATTGCCTGTACTTGTCCAGGGAAGGGAACATTCCATCATTGCAGTTCTAGCTACTATGTTCTTTGTGTCTCAATAATAACATTGACAAGAGAACTGAGCAGGCACTGGTGATGAGATTTAACAAAAGTCTCAAAGAAGTTATGTAAAAACAAAAGTAGCATTATTTAAATTTTGTAAATACAGCAAAGCCATTCAAACTCCATGTAAGATGCAAAATTCATTTTGTGACCTCTTTCACAAGCCAAGAAAGTAGAACGAGGTATGAACTAGCCAAAAGCTGTCTAAGTTAAATGAAGTTGACTTTTACCTTTAGATGGTGATGATAACATAAACGATAATTGTATGTAATCCAATGAACTTGCTACATGTGAAATCAAAAAATAACTTGCCTATTTGCATAATCACACGATTCTGCCAGATTGCATAAGCCCTGCAAAACAGCCTCATCAGAAACATCTCATTTTTAGTCTTCAGAAACCCATTTTCTATCTTGGACCATTAGTCAGTGTTCAGCTTTTTTAAAAAAATAATAATTTGACTTCTGTTTTATTATGTTAAATGAACTTGACAGAGCAAGATGTTGTTATAAACGTACTTTACACAAATTTAGATTTCCACCAGTGTGAAAACTGAAAGCAGCACTGCGCTAGCTAAAGAAGGTCACTTTAATAAGGTTTGACGGGAAAAGGAAACCACAGTTTTGAACTTTTGTTTTTACCTTTTCAGCAGTGAACTTGAATATTGCCTTTGCAAAAAGAAAGCCCATGCAACACTAAGGTTTCAACTTTTACAGGCTACATTTGTTGCCTCAGTATGAAAATTAACAAAACTAAATCAATCAATGTTCTATGTTGACAAAACACAACTAGTTGTTCCCTTCCCAGGAACAAAGATTTTCCATTTTGAACGCTTATATTTTTGATGAGTACTAGATAAAACAAGTAAAGCAAGCAGGCATTTTCGATTTGAGTTGGAAAATGCAGTAAAATAACCAATTTCCAAATGATAGCAAGTTCTCAGTTGACTTTTTAAAAAATTCATTCACAGGCTAGGCCAACATTTATTGACCATCCCTAACTGTCTATAGGTTTGTTAAGAGCCATTCACAGTGCTGTGGGGCTGGAACCAGTTGTAGGTCACATCTAATAAGGATGAGACATTTCCTTCCGTAAAGTACATTAGTGATCCAGATTGGTTTTCCCCAACAATGACTCATGGTAACCTCAGATCCTCGATTGCAGATTTTTATTGAATTCACCACCTACCATAATGGGATTCAAATCCAAGATCCCAGAACATTACGGGGTCACTGGATTAATAGTCTAGCAATAACACAACTAGGCCATTTGCAGTCAGTTCACTGTGTGTTTGGTATAAAGATATCAACAGTATATCAAAGATTTATTCTACTGAAGAGCAGTTAGAAGCACATTTGCCATTGTTATTCAAAAGGTGGGTGTAGGGTCCTTAGTGAGCTATCTAGGAGGGGCACTGAGTGAATGAAAAACAGTTTCCAATATGATGAGAAAAAAATCAGACAAAACAGGCAAGTCCGATCACACACTCCCTCTTTCTGGTGGCTGGACTTGCAGTGGAATAGATGGAGAGAGAAACTGTAGGTCATTTAATTGTTGGGAACAGTATGTGGAATTGGCACATAAGGTTGTTCACTGAGCTGACTTGTTTTCATTCAGACGTTTCAACACCAGGCTAGGTGATATCATCAGTGGAGCCTCCGATGAAGCGATGTTATTCTACTCCACTTGGAATTTATATTGTCTGGTCCATTATGGTGACTAGTGTCATTTCCAGTTTTGATCTGTATGGGTTTGTATATGGGGTCCAATTCTATATGTTTGTTGATTGCATTATGGGTGGAAAACCATGCCTCTTGGAATTCCTGTGCATGTCTGCTTGGCTTGGGATATTATTGCGCCTGAACAAAAACCAGCCAACTCGGCGAGCAAGTCAACAACCTCACCCACAACCCGAGCTGTGGGTCTTTGCTAAAACTTTAATTGGCAGGTAAGTATGTCATTTGATAGAAAAACAGTTAACAAACATATTTACATTTGTTATCATCACAATATTAAAATATGATGATTCTAAATTGAATAGGTTAGATTGAATGTAATTTAAAACACCATTTAAACTTTAACATGATTAATATGAAAAGATAGTTACAAATGATCATAGAAATGTACTGATGCTGACACTAATAGCATATTCCAGATACTGTAGACTAAACAAAAGGAAATTATACAGCAAATTAACAAAGAAACAAAACTGAGACAATACGCTAGAGCTGACATTTAGTGGTTAGTTCAAACATCATACTGAGGCGTTAAGACTGATATCAAAATTTCCTGAACTTGTTTTCAACAGCACATCTGCAGAATTCTTTGATTTATAACTGCAGGTTGCTAAATTTCCCCCAAGATAATCAAGATTTTGTTTCATAAATCATTTTTTACTCTTTCTCAGATGTTAAGAACATAATAATTTGCTTTCGGCTTATACAGCACTGTAAAAAGTGTGAAAAGACACTTTCTGATCAATTCATACATAGTGCCATAGAGTGTTGCTTTAATATCATGCTGTCTTTGAGAGTTAGCCATTTTATTTAGATAAAGAGACCTTGTAAAGCATAAAAGCAAGAATTGCAAGGAACTAGCAAGGCTGAGTTGATTCTTAGAAGCAGTGTGAAGAGAATTAAAAAGCTATTAGTTTGTAGATGAAGGGAATAAAAATCAGGAACTGTTACAATTGGAAATTGAGGGAAGGCTGAGAAAAGATGCCACAATTATCATCTATATAAGTTGCAGAATAGAAGAATTCAACAAGGACAATGGATGTCATCATCAGCAATCATCCTAACAAGAACAATTGTCCACCTAGGGAATTCTGTGTCACTGGTCATGGGTTCTATGTGTCCTTGTGTGGCTGATGAGCCCAATCCTAGAGCTGCATATCTGACCATGCATTTGGCAGGTTTTTCTGGTGTTTGAATTGGTCCTTGGCCTCGAGATTTCTGACATTGCTTCCTCTTGGCAATAGGTATTCTCAAAGATACAGGCGATTACACCATGTCAGTTTCTACTGAAGAAGGGACTCCCATGCATGACATCTATGTTCCATTTCTTTTCTTCTTTGTCACCAACCTAGCCAAAGAAACAATTGACATACTGCTAGATGAATCAAGTATGCAGGCAAACCAGGACACCAACAACACCAAAAAGGACACCACCATGAAACAACTGGATCCGTGCCTCACAACCCGCTTCACCTTCAACCATAACATATACAAACAAATCAATGGAACACCAATAGGATCCCCAATATCAGGACTGATTACAGAAGCAGTAATGCAAATGTTAGAATGGTCAGCGCTCCCCACTATACAACCCGAACTTTGGGTCCGATATGTAGATGACACCTTTGTGATTATTAAACGCACAAAACTAGAAGAAACTCACCGACACATAAACAATATCCTCACTGGAATAAAATTCATGACGAAGAAGAGAACAACAACTGACGACCCTCCCTGGACATAATGGTAGAACACAGAAATAAAAAGGAACTCCAGATTAGTGCGTATAGAAAGACCGCACATATGGAACAAATACTCAATTACACTAGAAGCCAACCCAAAGCCCACAAACGGAGCTGCAACAAGCCACTACGCATTGCAATAACCCAGAATTACACAAATCAGAACAGGAGCACCTATACGGAGTCTTCAGAAGGAATGGATACCCAAAAAGCACAATCTGCTGTTACCTCTGAGACAGACCACAACAGGAAGACACAACATGACCAGACTCACTAATCACCCTAGCATAGATCAAGGACATTTCAGAGATGACCACAAAACTACTCAGACTCCTAAGTATCAGAGTAGCCCACAAACTGACAACAACCTTACAATGGCTACTGACAAATGTAAAGGATCCCATACACAAAACCAGCAAAACTGGTGTAATATACAAAATACAATGCAAGGACAGTGAGAAACACTACCTCGGCCAAACCGGAAGAAAACGGACAATACAGATACATAAACACCATCTAACCACCAAGAGACACGACCAATTCCTGTAATTGTTTAAATATGATTCCTTGTACAATTAATTAGAGACATTGATTAAAGTTCAGACATTCCTCCAGATCAAGAATGTGTTTCTGTAACACAGTAGAAGTGTGGCATTGATAGAGCTTAAAAACAGGACCATGTGCTTTTCTTGACTGAAGACAAAAAATGCTGGAAATCACAATGGATCAGGCAGCATCCATGGAGAGAGAGAGCAAGCTAAAGTTTCGAGTCTAGATGACTCTTTATCAGAGCCCCAGTTCAGCTTTTGCAACAATTTGCTTCTACATGCATTTTCTTGCATATGAAACAGCTTGAAGACACTGAAGGCAATTAACTGCAGGTGAGAAGGGAGAAAAATAATATTTTAATGATAAAATAGCTTTACAAACAACACTAACCCTCAGCAACCCCCTCCCAAGCAAATAATGCACTTTTCCATCAATACCTGTACGATTAGTATATTCTACAAAGCAGGCAAAAGATGAAACAAACGACATACTTTATCAAACCTCATATATTTCAAGAAAGAGTGTGAAAATGTACAACTTTATTACCGCACTTAAACGTATTATCAAATAATAAAAGAAGAAGACTGGCCACACTCCAGGTTAATGTGAACTGATGTGAAGTCAACACATTTCATCTGATAACTAACGTCCCACACTTTGAGTTCGCACTAGGTTCATGTCTTCATATACTGAGTTTGGAGCTCTCCCACGTGTTGGCTTCTCAGGTCGACATCTTTTCCTTGCCTAAAAACAAAATCACTTTTTAGAAATTGTATTCCTCTGCTTTCCCATTTAGATTTCTAAGAGGAGGACTCTACAGCTTGCAGATCAAGCTGATTCCATATCTGCTGTTCATTCAGAATTAACTTTCTATATATCATTACTAATTGTTAATGAATCCTCCTTAATTAATGCCGCCTCAGCATTTTCTCGTTCAGAAATTAGAATAACACGACGCCAAAAATCTGACCACATTCAGAGAGTGTCTCCAAGATAGATAATATTTGAGAATCACTTAGTTACATGAATGCATGGAAAATAAATGAGACTTGAAACAGAATGCGCATTGTTCTGTGGCTGGTAATACTGTCCTAGTTCGTACTCTTACGTCTGTGGGCTTGTGTAGTTATTTTTAGTCAACCTATTCAGACACCTTATGACACGCACAACACGCATATGACAGCTGGAAATGAACCCAGGCTGTTTGACTTAGAAGCAAGAACCAGAACCCTCTGTGGCCTACAATAAGCTTCTGAGGAGAGGGGAAATTCTATAGTTATGCTCCCAGACTATGAACTGTTCATCCAATATCGCAGAAGCCCAGATTTGTTTCTGCACAAAAGGAAGCTATTTGATCCATTATTCTTGCACTAGTTCTATTACCTAGTGCCAATCTTTTGCCCTTTACCCAATATCCAGCTCACCATTTCTGTCCAAATTATCATTCAATGTCCCCATGAATGCCTTATGTGAACCCAGCTCCATCACATTTCCAGACACTGCATTGCATGCCCAAACTACTCATGGTGTAAGAAAGTTTTTTCTCGCATTGTTGCTTCCTTTGCACATCACCTTTTGTCTAAGTCCTCACATTTCTCAGAGATAGTAAGAACTGTTGATGCTGGAGTCTGAGATAACACAGTGTAAAGCTGGAGGTACACAGCAGGCCAGGCAGCATCAGAGGAGCAGGAAAGCTGACCCTTCTTCAGAAAGAATCCTGACCCATAACGTCAGTTTTCCTGCTCCTCTGATGTTGCCTGGCCTGCTGTGTTCGTCCAACTCTGCACAGTGTTTCCTTACGTTTCTTTTTAGTTTAGGAGCAAGAACAGTTTCTCCCTAACTATTCTATCCAACCTACTCATGACTTTGAAAACCTCTATGCAATGTCCATTCAGTCTTCTTCTCTCCAAGGAGAACAGTCCCAACTTCTTCGAACTATCCTCATCACTGAAGTGTCTCATTCTTGTAAATCACTTTGGTACTCTCTCCAGTGCATTCACATTTTTATTAACAACTGTACAAAATATTCCATATTTATTTATTTCATATTTCAGAGAAGACACTTTCTCAGGTTCCCTTTTCCGTCAGAAAAATTACATATAAAATATCAGAAATATTTGTTATAAAGAAATTAGAAACTTACATGCCAAAATATCATAATCAGTGCACAAATGATAGCAACCATTGCAGTGATAATCACACCAATCATGATTGGATCCTTATATAAAAGTTCTGCACAATTTATTGCTACTGTGCAATTGGTTTCACAGTCTTTCAACTTGGACTCTGAAAAGATACAAAATATATCATTGTTTTCTGAAAAGAATTCCATATATAATACCTCCATATTGTTATTAAATTATTTTCATTTTTGTAATTTTTCTGCACCCTTTACAGAAGGGAAGAATATGTTGTGCATCTGTTAGAGCACTTTAAATTTTGCTTGTTATTTATTCAAGGAATGTGAGCATCACGGCAAAACCAATACTTTTGTGCATCCATTGTTGCCCATGAGAAAGTTGCGGTGAGCTGACATCTTAAAACCCTGCAGTCCATGTCATAGAATCATATGGTCATAGAATTGTACAGCACGGAAACGGACCCTCAGTCCAACTCGTCCATGCTGACCAGATATCCTAAATTAATCTAGTCCCATTTGCCAGAATTTGGCCCGTATCCCTCTAAACCCTTCCTATTCATATACCCATCCAGATGCCTTTTAAACATTGTAATTGTACCAGCCTCCTTCACTTCCTCTGGCAGCTCATTCCATACATGCACTGCACTCTGTGTAAAAAAGTTGCCCCTTAGGTCCCTTGTAAATATTTCCTCTCTCACCTTAAATCTATGCCCTCCAGTTTTCGACTCTGCTACCCTGGGAAAAAAACCTTGGCTATGCACCATGCTGCTCATGAGTTTATAAACATGTATAAGGTCACCCCTCAGCCTCTGATGCTCCATGGAAAATAGCCCCAGCCTATTCAGTCCCTCTTCATAGCTCAAACCATCCAACCCTGGCAACATCCTTGTAAATCTTTTCTGAATCCGTTCAAGTTTCACAACATCTTTGGTATGGCACGGAGACTAGAATAGAATGCATTATTCCAAAAGTGGCTGAACCAATTTCCTGTACAGCTGCAACATGATCTCCCAAATCCTATACTCAATGCACTGACCAATGATGACAAGCTTACCAAATGCCTTTTTCACTATCCTGTCTACCTGCAACTCTACTGTAAGGAACTCTGAACCTGCACTCCAAGGTCTCCTTGTTCAGCAACACTCCCTGTATAACAATCCTCCAGGATCGTATCATTAAGTGTATAAGTCCTGCCCTGATTTGCCTTTCCAAAATGCAGCACCTCAGATTTATCTAAATTAAACTCCAGCTGCCACTCCTTGGTCCACCAGCCCATCTAATCAAGGTCCTGTTGTACTCTGAGAGAACCCATGTGATCTAAGGATACCTGCATTACTATTATGGAGGGAGATCCAGAATTTTGACCTAGCATGAATGAAGGAACAGTGATATAGTTCCAAGTCAGGGTAGTGTGTGGCTTGAAGGGAAACACGCAGGTGTTGGTGTACCCATGTGTCCACTAGCCCACCTTCTAGGTGGTAGAGGTTATGAGTTTTGAAGATTCTGTCAAAGGAGCCTTGGTGAACTGCTGCCTAGCACTTTTGGGTTGTCCTTCTGCTGAGTCGCAAGTGGAGGGAGTGAATGTTTAAGGTGATGGATGGAGTGCAACTCAAATGGACTGCTGTATCCTGAATTGTGGTTTGATTTGAGGGTGCCCATGGAAAGGTGTTCTGCATCATGGTCCCGTGCCTTTCATTTTGGTTTGTCTCATTCTCCTTAGCGTAATACCCTTTGGTAATTCCTATCTGTTCTACTCTACCAATAATGTGAACATAAGCATAGTAACGTAATTTCAACTCCTTATTCTCACTATATACATGACTACAGTCCAATTATTTCACTCTCAGTCTCTTTCTCAGACTCTTAATATTAATTAATAATAATAATAGTAATTTTTTGTCACTTTCATTTCTACAAGTGTTCCACTTATCAAATGGTTACATCGATAGTCATGAGGTAAAGGTAGAGTGGCATTGACATTGAATTATTAATTTCATCACAGCAGATGGAAGGAAAAGTCTAATGATGATCATGAATCTATTGTTGATTATCATAACAACACATCTGATTCACTAAAGCCCTTGAGAGAAAGAAAGCATGGTCTGGCGTACTCCAGACAACAGCAATGTGGTTGATTCTTAATTGCCCTCTGAAATGGCATCATTGGTATTTAGAAATCTGTCAATCACTACTTGAAAAATACTCCTTGACTATCTTCGCAACCTTCTGGGGGTAAAGACATTCAAAGATTCACAATTACGAGGGTAAAAATAATCTGTTTATTTTGGTCCTAAGAGGCTTCTGGCTTATTTAAAAGTTGCTCACCATGGTTCGGCGCTCTCCAACGAGGGAATATATTCCCTGCATCTACAATATCTATCCTTTTAAAAATTTATAGGGCTTAATGAGATGATCTTTCATTCTTTGAAACTGTAGAGAATACAGGTCCAGTTTCCCCAATCTCTCATCAGAAAAAACATCCTTCCATCCTGGAAACAAATCTAGTAAACCATTTTTGCCCTCCCTCTATATAAATAATATTCTTCCTAAAGGCAAAGGGCACCAAACACAGCACTTCAGGTGGAATCTAATATTTTGCATAATTGATGGAAGTTTTCACTAAAATCCTTTCGAAATAAAGGCTAACCTACCATTGCTTTAATTGCTTGCTGCTCCCTCATGATAGCATTCAGTACTTACTGACAAAAATGCCCCGGTCCCTTTGTACATCGACACTTTCTAATCACTAGCCATTTGTGAAATACTCTGCATGTCTATTCCTTCTGCCAAAGTGCATAACCTTACATTTTTCCTCATATTCTATTTGCTATTCAAAAGTCTGTCCAAATACTCTTGAAGCCACATTGCATTTTTCACAGCACACATTCCCATCTAGCTTTATGTCATCTGCGAACGAAAAGCTTATTACTGTTGGTCCCCATGTCCAAATCGTTGGTATATTGCAAACAGCAGGGGCATAAGTATTGAACCTTGAAGCGCTCTACTCATGCAAGAATGACCTGTTTGTTTATGTTCTGTTTTCTACCTGTTAGCCAATCTTTAGTCCATGTCAGTATATTCCATTTTATCCCATATTAACCAGCTTCCAATGGAAGACATTATCAAACACCTTCTGAAATTTCAAGTATGCTACATCTACCAACTCCTCTTTATCAATTCCATCAGCACCATCCTTAAAAAAATCTCCAACAGGTCAGTCAAACACGATTCCCCATTCACAAATTTATGCTGACTGTAGGCGGCCAGAATAGATCTGCTAGATCTATTCTGAACTTACCATCTTTAGCCTGGTGGAAACTCCACACAACCCAGTGGTGGGCATGAAGACAGGACTTCATCTCTACTAGGACTTTCTGGTGATGATTAATCCCAATACTGTTATGTAGACATGCATCTATGACAGGTAAGTTTTTGATGAAATCATGTAGGTTTCTTGACCTCATTGGTTCTCTCACAATTTACCACAAGGGCAGAAATCACATGACACCAGGCTATAGTCCAACAGGTTTATTGAAAACACAAGCTTTTTGAGCCTCGCTCGTTTTTCAGGTGTTAGTGAGCTGGCATCAGACACAGAATTTATAAGTAAAACATCAAAGGGTCACACCACTGATGAGGATGTATTAAACAAACCTAAGATGCTGTTAAATCTTTTATCAGTTAGAAGGTTTTAATTGAATAATATGTGTATGTAAATCCTGAATTCCTTTCAGGTCACTGCCCTGAGATAACTAAAGGTTTTAATCAGTGTAAAGAAAAGGTGACATTTTAGGTATGTGTGTGGTTGTGTGTGTGTGTGTGTGTGTGTGTGTGTGTGTGTGTGTGTGTGTGTGTGTGTGTGCATGAT